>CAMXCT020000469.1:355000-857500 GCA_947184155.2 Cladocopium goreaui | reverse complement strand
TAGATGATTACCGAGGATTGCCTGGAGAAACTCATGGATTTATGACCAGGGTGTAGTATGCTTATCACTAGGGTTATACTGTAACCCATTGACTATAGCAAGATTTACGGATTTAGGGCTGTCGGGACTGCGGATGATGGTCATGTTCACTCATTTTTAGTATTAGCAATCAGTTTTTTTGGAGTACCTAATTTTGACCCGTACCCGTGCACCCATATACGTGAATCATTTTGATCTAATCGCGTTGCCTTAATATTGCGTACATACCTCAATAGGAGACCCTAAAGTGATCAGATCCAGTACTTTATCATGGGCGGGGGAGTGTATGAGGGGAAAGGATTACCTTGGTATGTTTTTTTTTTTTAAATTGTGTGTTGCTGTTTCCATTCCGTTCTTGTGTGGATACCTATGTCTTCAAAGATAGGTATATAGATTAAATCCAAACATGTTATGTATATATATATATATATAAATATACATCTTACATATGTGTATATGTCCTGTTGAGTTTTTGGGGTGTGAAACCTAAGGCAAGAGGTGCCGAAAACTCCCTTTAACCAATCTGATGGACAACTTCAAAAAGCTGTGGACCTGGTGTAACTCTCTGGCGACAGAGTTTCCCAACATTCGATTGAGTCGAATTCTTATTTTCTTTCTTTAGATATCATGGATATCATATAGATATCATATAGATATCATATAGATATCATATAGATATCATATTGATATCATATAGATATCATATTGATACGATATAGGTATCATATAGATATCGTATAGATATGATATAGATAACGTATAGATATGATAGAGATATCATATAGATATCATATAGATATTGTGAGCAAGACGGCGCCCGGCCGCTCAGCTGTTTTCACCCACGCGCGCAAGTCGCGGGCGGCGGTCGAGACGACCCTGCAAGCAGCTACGCCTACGCTAAGCTAACGAGCCACTTGAGCCAAAAGGCATACACTGTACACTGTACAAACGCAACAAGTGAAACACAAAAGACAGCTACGGTGGACCTACTGCACGGCTTAGCTACGTCTAGCTACACTCGCCCCTCAGCTGGGTTCAGCCACGTGCAAAGCCAGCCTTTCAAGTGCGGTCCACCGCGTAGTGTCGCGAGACGCAGACACCACCGCGAGGCAGACTGAAAATGCGATGCAATACTGCACCAGATTTCAATCTTCCCCTTATTGAACTTCAGCAGCTGAACTGGCTGTGCCGACCCTGCGCCGGTCGAAGCCTTGCTCTGTCTCGAACTGGTCGATATTCGAACCATTTTCAATGCTTCTTCGAAGGCTGACTCCCAGCGACGGACCAGCTCTGTTCCAAAGTTTACGCTGATACCTATGCTGGCTTCCTTGTTGGCCTTCGAGTTCGTGGTGAAGTTACAACTTCCAACCAACATATCGACCTTGTCTCCAGGGTGGCACCAGATCATGACGCTCTTCGCGTGATGAAGCCCTTGGAGTCGGCTGCCAACGCGCACGGAGCGACCATCACTGCGGTAGGCCTGATTGACGCCTAGACCCGAAGCCAGTTTCACCTTGGTCCCTACACTTCTCAATTCTTTCAGGACCTGAAGCTGCTGTTTGGTTTTTCCGGACGCCTGCGAACGATCGCAGACTAAGTAGGTATCGCAGCCACGGCTTGCTGCTGACCTAACGGCTTCCACGACGTCCGGCTGATCGAAACTGTAGGCCCTAATGCAAGCCTTGCTGCCCTTGCCCAGCTTGCTGAAATTGATCGTGATCCATTCAAAGACCTCGCCATCTTTCAGGAATACTACCTTGGCTTGGTCTCCGTCTCCACTGTGGTGGGCATGTTCGGGCAGCGCCAACAGGCTTTGCTCAGGCCTTTCTTCGACCAACCCAGTATCGAGGCTGAGGGATTCCCTGATGACCTTCCTTTTGAATGCACCATCATCCCTCTCTGAACTCCTTGCGGCCTCCTGGGCCGCTGGGTAGGCGGACGCAGCGCTCACTGTCAGCTGCTTGGCCTTTCCGACCAGTCCTTGGAAACAGCCAGAAAAGCTAGCCACAGAGCCTGCTTGGCCCAATGCTGCTTGGCCGCGTCGCACAGCGACGGGTTGTTCTGGCCTACTTGGGAGCGCAGTCAGCGCTGCCAAGGCTGCTTGGGTATGCGGGCAGCTTCCTTTGCTCAAGAACGTCCGGCAAGCGCACCCCGCCTGCCGACCTGCTATCCGCACCCTGTGAAGACCCTTGGTGCCGGCCACGTCCCACAAGGTGACCTCTCCTCGCAGTTCCACGAGATGGGCCTTGTCCGTATTCCCGTGGCCATAGCGGCACCAAAAGTTCAGAACCTTACTGGACAGGTACCAGGTCATCATTACCTGGAGGGCGATGCCTGCGGCGGCGATCAGCATCTTGAGCTGATTTCCGCCTTCTGTCACGATCTCCTGGTAGGTTTCCACAGTGGTGGAGATCGCATCCTGGATGGCCTCCGAA
This sequence comes from Cladocopium goreaui, assembly GCA_947184155.2. NCBI lineage: Eukaryota > Dinophyceae > Suessiales > Symbiodiniaceae > Cladocopium > Cladocopium goreaui. The sequence goes on along the minus strand of CAMXCT020000469.1, from coordinate 855,026 downwards.
GTGACCGCGACCACTTCTTCTGACTCCTTCAGAACCGGGAAAGCCATCAGGATGGCAAACGCTCCTGCCATTTGGTTAAGGTTCCAACCATTCCCGTTGGAGGCTCTCTTGGTCTGGTTACGGCTCTTCCGGCTGATGGACCAAGAGTACACCTTCTTTTTAGGCTTTTTCTTCTTACCCTTCTTGTGCGCCTTCTGGCTACCCGCGCGAGGTCGCGAATACGCAGACCCCGCCGCGTGCGCCACCTTGTGAAGGCGCTTTGCCACACCTGAGCGTCGGCCGACCTTTTTCTTGTGCTTGGCGCCACCCCTTTTCTTTTTCTTGGACCTCAGGTGGAGACCGTGCCGGGCTTCATCTTCCTTTTGAAATCCCGTAGGTCCCATGGCCTGGGATCCTTGACCGACCTTGTCATCCTCATCTGAAGACGGCAGGTCATGCTCAGGTCGGGCACGGCTGCACTTGTAGCACACATGCCTGAAGGCGAGGTTCTCGCTCTGACACCTGGCACAATTCCATTGCGAGGACCTGAGAGCCGCCTCCAGAGCAGTGCGACGACTCCTTTTCTGACCCTTCGCAGGTCGGCTTCTAGCCCAAGCTCGGAAGTTGGCTGCATAGGTCCCTTCGCACCTTGATCCCTTGGACCATCCCACGCAGACGTCACTGTCGGGCGGTGCGACCGTTCCACAAAGGTCACACTCCCAGCTGCCGGCCGCGTACGTCAGCTCCGGCACACCATCATCGACGTGCCAGGCTGCGCCCACTGCTAGGCGCGGTACTCCAGCCACCGCCTGCCTTTCCAACCGACGGCGAGCATCGTCTTGACCCACCTCCTTGCGGTGCAACGCTGCACGCTTCCGCGCACGCAGCTCCCGCTTTAGCTGGCGGATAGGCTCTTGAGCCCTCACTCCTGCTGCAAACCTCGAGTCCGCCCCTTGGACTGTGGGTTGAGCGACTCCAGGAGCCAACGCCGCTTCGAGCCTATCGTCGGCGCCTTCCACAGTCCTGGCGACCGCCTTTCCGTACTCGTAGGCTTCGTACGTAGGCTCTGGTTTCCCAGCTCGGCGGCGAATCACCGCAGTAGCAGTTGCGCTTGCCGTGATTGCCTTGATGTTGCGATCCAGCTCCCGCTCACCTCCTTCTGTGGGGCGATCCTTCTGCTTCTCGACCAGTCTCGAGAGGGCTGGAGATCGTCCGAACTGGTGAGTCAACTCATCAACTGCAACCCCGGCCAGCGTGTTCTCCACCGCCCTCTGAGCCCACGTCCGACGGCTTGACGACCAGATATCCTGCAGCTCTTCCTTCGACATTTCACCACGTTGGCGGTTCGGCTCTCCGCTCTCTTCTCCGCGACCAGGCCGCGAAGGCGCAGACCCGGCCCGCGGGGGCTCCTCCTCGGTTTTTACTTCTTCGGAGTTTGGGCCAACAGGGGACTCCTCCTTTACTTCTTCGAAGTCTGGATCAACAGGGGCCTCCTCTTTGACTTCTTCGAAGTCTGTACCGACAGGGGACTCCTCTTTGACATCCTTTCCGTCATCTGGAGCCGCGGGTGCAACGACCTCTTTCCCTTGTGAGTCACGAACGACCCCTGAACTGCTTGCTTGTTCTGGTCCAGTTGCACGCCCCTCAGGTCGAGGAGTGCTCTCTGCTTCACCTTCCGAAGAGGAGCTTGTCGTATCATACGAATCTCCTGTTGGCAGCGGCTCTGCTTCTGCAAAGCCTACATCCGGAGTCCACAAGGTCGCTCCGAGACCTCCCGAATCATGGTAGTAGACTCGGATGCTTTCAAATGCTCTGGCCGGAACATCAGACGACAGGATTACTCCATCCTTTCCTTGGCGGAGGGAGCAACCGGCGTCGCGCAGGTCGTCTATTGTAGACAGAACAGCCACATCTGCACCGCCTCGGACACCGGCTTTATTGCCTTCGACCCCTTCCGCGTTGGCGGACCAGTGGACGAACAGCCGCCCTTCTCCGACTCGACCCGTTCCGCCAGCAAGCAACCCCTTTTCTGCTATTCCGGCAACACGCTCCTTGAACGTGCCATGCAGGAGTCTCGTGCTACCGGGCAGGCTGACCTTGCTGGTGAAGTCATGAGGTCGAAGCCCGCTGTCCGAGGAGTGGCCCTGTAAGGCGCGCACCCAGTCCCCAAGACTTTCCAGGCGCACCTTGGGACCACGGCTTTGCCACTTAACAGACCTCCTCACGTCTTCGACCGCGACTCCGACTCGGTCCGCAACCAGACGGATAGGTGCCCAACCATCCGCTTGCAACTGGCCACGCATCCCGTATTCTCCATGTCGGAGGGCCCGCGTCAGGGCATACTCCAGGTCGCCCCAATTCTTCTGCGGGTTCCTTCGACCACGGTGCGCCTTTTTCCACGACGCCATTGTGCCGCGGTCGAGTGGCGAACCGCACACTCGACCCGCGGCTTCGCGGTCAGGTCGCGAAACGCTAACCTGACCCGCGAAGGGTTTCCCCTGCTTTGGTATTCCGGTCCTTCGGCAGCTGGCGAACCGAACCACGCGACCACCGACTTGCTCACCAAACCCAGACCCAACCCGGAAGCTGGGCTTCGAGCCAAACAGCTGCGGGAAACCAGACCTGGACCCAGACAACCACCTGGACCCAACCAACCACCTGGACCTAACCAACCTCACGACCAGGAAACCTAACACAACCTTGGAACCACGACCACCAAAACGCGTCGTGGGGGAAAGCCGCCCTACAGACCGCGCTACAGCTCTGGTGGGGTGATTATGGTCCGATTCCCTTTCGTCATGCTTAACCTTAGGGGTCAAACCTACATTCCCTGGTTTGATACCTAAGGCATCCATAGCTTCCTTTGGGGGTTGACCGACTCCTACAGGTGAGGCGCGCATCGCTCTTTTGATCTCTTCGTCGAATTCCTTATCAGTCATGAACTTTTTGTCTATGACTCTTCCCGTTCGCACTGTGAGATCGTCCACATAGGCGATCCACTCCTTGGTATATTTCATTTGCCTGCCTCGTCCTGGACCGAAGGCACGGTCCACGACGTAGGAGAAATCATCCGGCCCGTTCACAGGCCCGAACGTCAGGCAAACGGGGAGAAACTTGCCAGAGCGTGCTACGATGGCTAGCACTTCCATAGCCCTTCTGGTATTCTGGATTTGGTTGAACCCCGTGACCGCATCCACGAAGGAATACCAGATGGACCCCGCACATTGGGACAGGACGTCCGTTGCCTTCCTGCAGTAGTACGTGCTCCTCAGCACCCGGGCATTCACGCGCCGGTAATCTACCACCAGGCGTCTCTTGCGACTCCTCTTGTGGGCTGGTGCCTCCTTTGTCGGAAATGGTGGGGAACCCCAGGCAGATGCTCCACGGACCAATTGGCCACGCTGCACCTCTTCCTCCAATCGCTCATCCACCCACGCTGCACTTTCTCCCTTGAGGGAATGGGGTTGAAGCGATACCGGGGGTCCTGTTGGGACGCAGTCATGGGCAACGCTTCGGACCGTAGTCCTTGGCGTGCCTTCTAGCCAAAAAGCCGCCGCCTTCCTGGATAGGACATCTCTACAGGCCCCGAGATCGTCTGCATTCAATCCCGCAGTAGGAGGTGTCGCGTCAACACCAAATCCAAGTCCATCGACAACCTGCTTCCGGTATTCAGGCGTCCTCCTCGGATCATCTACCACTTCCTGTCCGCTAAGACGGTAGACAGCAAGATCCGCTTTGACTCCATCCCAGTCACCTTTGGACGCCCTTCCGTCCCACAGCTTGGCCATCCTTTGATGCAGCTCTGCAAGCTCCTGCTCGAGCTTCTCCCGACTCCGAGGCGAAAGATCCGGACCAACGTTCACGTCCTGGTCGGGGATCTTCGCAGCTTCCATGTCCCGCGCATCGGCGGATCCACCGCCAGATACCGCGAATACGTCTCCTTGCAAGGACCGCGCATCGACGGGAAACCCAATCGGTGCCGCGGCGAAGCTGGAACTATCCAACCTCTTCAGGTTTCGTATCTGGAGATTGCGAGCTAGAAGTGCTTGCTTGGTCAACCGCCAGTAAGTACTACAACAGACCGACGTGTAGTCTCCCTTCTGGTCGTCCGAGCGGCCAGAGTCATGCACATGTTCAGTAGCAGAAAGAGCATCTGGCCGACCACAACGGGCACTCAGCTCGGACAAATCGTAGTTGGCTAGCCACAACTGCGCACCTTCGACACCCAAACCATATTGGCACTGGTCTACCCTGACCACGTTCCATGGTTTAGCCGGTTGGCGCAGAGGGCCAAAAGCAGAGACGAAATCGTTTGCACCGACGACTTCAGAGTGAAGAGGAACTTCCAAGGTCCCCAGCCTCCCTTGGTCTTGCTGACCCTTAAGTATCGCCACCACATCAGCCCCAGGCCCAGCAGAGCGCTCGGAAGGCAGCTTGATGTGAATGACCAGCGGCTCTAGCCACTCGATCAGCCGACTTACTAGTTCCTGATCCAGCACCTGGGTCAGATCCCAACTTCGACCATAGGACGGACTCCCACCGTTAACAGCTGGAGCACACACAAGACCCAAAGAGCGCGCTACAGAGGTCAGCATTGCAGTTTCTGAGCCAATTTCCAAGAAAACCACCTTGGAGGCTCGGCCGTGCTGGATCAACCAGCGATGAAGACCTTCGACGGGCCCCTGAGCGGCTACCACACTGCTGGGCGGCGTCTCGAAGACGAGGACGCCCGCCACAGGTTGGACGGCCCTCAGCTCGGCGGTTTCGGCGATGCCGACTGCATCTTCGTGAAGGCGATAGCCAGCCTTGTCCAGCTTCCGGCTAGTAGCAGCTGCGAGCACGCCATCCTTGGAGATGTCGGCCTTGGTGATAACTTCCTTCAGGCGGACCTGGTCCAAGGACGGACGGGTGCCATCTGCAGACACTTCTCCGTGCTCATCCAAATAAGCGAGGACCCATTTGACTCGGAGGGAGCCGACCAGAGGCCTGTAGACGTGAACCCCAATGGTACCTTCTGCGACGGATACCTGGGTCACCCTGCCCAACTTGCAGACCTTGGCTCCACGGGTGTACGCCACAGAATCCCCAATACGAAGGACGAATTGGCGACCCCTGCGCTGCATCACGAACTCGTACTGCTCACCTTGACCATGCATTCGTTGGCCGAGAGAAGGGGCAGCACCTTGCGCATCTTGCGACAGATCCAATTCCACAACAGGAAGACGCTCCTCAACGTCTCCTGGAACTATAACACAATCTTCAGCGTGAGCTTCAAAAGGGCCTTGGCGATCCTTGTCTGTGATGCCCGGGACGGAACGCAGCACCAGCTTGTTGCCGTGAACCGAAACAATTTCCCACGGACCGGACAGACCACGACGCCACGGAACACGCCCCGCCCCCTCTGGCCGAGACGTTTTTTCGAATCGATCCATAGCTGGACCCATCTGACAATCATGGGACTTTTCAGAACGTAAACCCTGGAGCGACCTCCGTGATCTGAAAAAGCAAGTATTTCCTCGGCGAGCAGCTCGGCCTCAGGGAGGACTTCGGCATCTTTTTCTGCCAGGGCCCTAGCGGAAGCTTCCATATCATCCGCTGCTTCCTTCTGAATGCAGGACACACATCTTGCGAACACATATGCTCGCTTCCCACATGCGCACTGCCCATTGTGCTCGAACACTTCGATCGAAGGCTCCTTGGCCAAACTGATCAAATTCACGGAAGCGATCTCCTTGATCTCCCCAGCTTTAAGCACTTCCGTGACCCGACGAACACCTTCCAGGTTTGGGCCACGTGTCACAATTCCATATGCCCTGAGAGGCTCAACCGGAAACTCCTTTCCAATTTCAGGACAGGAAAGAAGGAGCAGATCCGCCCCCGGGGAAGTCTTCCACATCCGCGGGTTGATGGCCCAAAATGCCTTGATCTGAGCCCATCCAGCCACGACAGTTTGGATTTCTTTTCGCTGCAGGTTTCGAGCCTGCAACGTAACTTCCACCACCAAAGGAAAACGAAGCATGCCGGCAATGATGCCGCCCTGGCCGAGTCCCACCACGAAATCGGGCAAGTACCCGCCAATGCTCCGAAGTGCCTTAGCACTCGAAGTCAGGAGATCCACCCTGACCCGCTTGGTCTGCCTGTCTCCTTTCAACAGGGCGTTCGCGCCATCCAGGTGCGAGCAACGACCATTATCATCCTCAAAGGCCCCGTAGGTAGCTCTTACTCCCACGGAGGTTCCAGGCATCGAATGCTGGAAACACAATTGGATCTTTTGAACTTCTGCGGCCGTACGGCCGGCTTCTTCGTAATCGGCAATAACCAAAACTTTGATTTCAGACCCTGACACACCTCCCGCGTAGCTGCGCGAAACAACGCAGCTACCGCTGGAGAATGAGCCAGTGTGCTCGGCGCGACGACGCGATTCGCTGTCGTCACCGCCAGGAGACGGGACGGCATCATTTCCGATAGCCCAAGCAACTGGGATGTCCGGATCTTCCGTTCCATCACCCAGGTACTCTTCCAGATTGAATCCTTTAAGCTGACCGGCAAGGCCTTCCAAGTCCTTGGTCCGTTCCTGTAGCAGCTCATCTCTTTCCTTCGGATTTCTGGAGAACCCGTCTCCTAATTTGGCACTACGGCCACTCAACGACCTGATTTCAGAACCATCTGCAAGGATCTCAGCGATCCATCGAACTAGCTTGACATCGCCTCCAATATCGATGTGCTGAGCTCTCGTCAGGTTTGAGTGGTCCGTCCAACAAATTGAACGGATAGTTCCGAACGTCTTGCGGGCAGCACGCTTCACCTCCAGCTGAGCAAATGCCTCTTGCACCAACGGAGCCCATGACTGTTGGGCTGGGGTCAGACTTTTAGAGTGAGTCATCAAAACTTTCATCTGAGTCAGATCCCGGCTCATCTGGAGCACAGTGCCACCAACAGCATATCCGCTCGCGTCGGCAACTTGCTCCAAAGGGCACTCACCTGTGATTGCCGACGCTTCGTCAAAGACTGAGAGACAGATAGCCGATTCCAGCATCTTTTTGATTGCTCTGACGGCTTTACACCCGTCTGAATTGCCCGCGCCTAACCCTTCTGGAGGGAAGGCCGCGCCTGGCTTTTGGTAAGCTGAGAGCACCTTCGCACAATGTCCAAACTCTGAGGGCAAGTACGTTCTCAACCAATTTGCAGAACCAAGGAATTGTTGAATGTGCAACTTCTCCTTGAGTGGCGCAAAGTCACGGACCGCTTGAGCGCGTTCCGGATCAGGGGAAGATCCTGACCTTCCGATGATATGTCCCAAGAGTTTCCCTCCGGTACGGCACAGCTCAGCCTTCCCGACGCCATAGCTGAACCCGAAGATGATCGATTTGTCCAAGAAGCCCTCGAGCGACACCAAATGATCCAAGAGGAATCTGTCCGCGGAAGGGTACCTCTTGCCAAGATCATTCCGAAGAGCCTCATAATACCGATCCGTTGGCGTCTCCTCCGCCATGCGCTCGATTCCCCCTGGGACTTCCACAATGTGGTACACCGCCTCCGTGCACGTACTTCTCCAATCACGAAAATTGTGGACGCCTCCGCTTGAACGCCAGAAAAACCTGGTCTCTCCTGTCCATGTTTTGCCGGAGAGCTGTCCGGACGGATCGTGACGCCAGTCATCCTCAACTGTCATCAACTGGCCATCCGTGCATTTCGCGCACGTGACCCGACGATCCGACAAGCCATCTAAGGACCATGGGCAACCTGACGTTTCCGGAATAAAGAGACTGTCCCGCGACTCATAGTGAGCGCGGACAACTCCACCTGGAAACGTGGACCACCGATCCAGTTCACATTGGCCATCCTGGTATGCCATCATGGAGCTGCTTCCTGCTAAGGCCCCGAGGCCGACCACGAAGGCGAGCGCGGCAGAGCGCCATATGCTCCGCCTCCGACTTCCACTGCAGGAACGACAACCTTGGAGCGCAGTTGCCTCATAAGCCCCCGTTCTTCCGCATGTTTGGCAGAATTGTTCTGCCAGAGAGCTATTCACGGCTCCGCATTCTCCGCAGCGGTCTTCCGCAGCACCTTCTAGGATGGTTTCCACAGCGCCACACTCGCAAGTTCCTGAACTCACGAAACCAGACCTCAGCTCTCCAACTGGAGTTCCTTTTTCCAGCGCCACAGGCTCGTCCCGAGCCGCAACCAGAAGCATGCCTTGGGACGCTCCCGTAGGCCATACACCTGGGACGGCCTCCACTGATCCTTCTATGGGCAACGCAGCTTCTACCACGGAAACTTCCGCGATGCGAAACCCAGACTCCACTGGGATGAGAGCACCTTCTCCTGGTTCCAACGTCACAGGTTCCTCTCCATCGTAGTAGAGTAAGGTTCGGTTCGAACAGACCTCAGGTTCGAAAGCCCCTACTAGTCCCCCGTCCACTGCTGATAACGTGGATTCGAAGGCGTAGGCTCTGTCCTTCCGCTCAGCGCTCAGATCCTCGCAACGAGGCATCAGGAGCCCCAATGCATCCAAGATGTGAGCCGATGGGCCTGGACGAAAACCCAACCCGCGACGAGCCTCGCAATCGAGAGCTCGCCCGCCGATGATCAGGCCATGCCAGTCACTCGTTCCTCTTGCAGCGATCTTGCAGCGGAGGAATATCTCCGGCCCATCCCGACATCGATTCGGATCAACTCCTTCTTGGAGCCTGACCCTCAGGACGACGGCTCCCTTCAGAGGAACCGGGGACCCACTGGCTATCCCGTGGACGAACTCCTGGTAGACCCACTTTTCAAACTGGACCACAGGGAACTTCGGGTCTTCGGGGGTCAGTCCCAGCGATGCGGCTCGATTGAGAATCGAAACAACCAGCTCCTCAGTAACATGATTGGAACCAGCACAACCATCCAGCATGGTCTCGACTCCAACTCCCAAGATCTTCGTGATCGTCTTGTATTGATATCCACCCTTTTCATTCTGCACCACCTTCCACCAATCCTGAGGCAATTGGTCTAGTTCAGTGAAAGGCTGCCCATTTGACTGGCCACTCGGGCGCGGCTCGGTCGCGAAGACGCTGACCTTGCCCGCGCCGTCGTCCTCGATCTCGGACTGGCCAGGTTGAGCCACGACAACGGAGAAAGCAGCAAATGGATTATTCATGGCTGCGCCGCTGGGAGCACCCCATCCAGCGGGCATGGTTCCGCTTGAAGAGGCGGCAGTGGAAGCGGCCAAAGTATGCGACATATCGCAGCTGTCGCCCTTCTTACATGCTCCTCTTTTGGCAAAGAACGGGCACTGCTTCTGCGATTTGTCCGGCTTATCGCTCCTTTCAGCTTGCTTCTTAGGCTCGGCCTTAGCCTTAGGCTTCGGCCCCTTTCCGCCTTTACCACCTCCTTTTGCGGGGAGTGCGGACGAGGATGGTTGAGCACCGCCGCCCTGGCCTCCCTTTCCTTGCTGCTTGAGACGCTCAAGTTCACGCTTTCTCAGCTCCTTGTCATGGGAGTAAGGGCAACCTGAACCCTTACTGCAGCTACCGTGGTCCCGGAAGTGCCAGCATATCTTATCCTTCCGAGGATCACCTGCGGTGATTGCAATGTTTGCACCTGGTGCTGGGCCCTCCTTAGCATCCTTCTTCAACTTCTTCGGGTGCTTTGGTCGGCCACTCGGACGGTCCTCACCTTCACCTTGGAGCGTGTAGACTGCACTCGCGGTAGCTCGGTTGGTTGCCTCCCGTTGCTCGAATTCGAGGACAACCTTGTGGGCCTCTTCCCACGTCTGAGGTCCCCTCAGAACTGCTTCGGAGCCCCATAGCCTCTTGTCTCCTCTGATCTCCTTTTGAAGCGTAGGGCTGACCTTTCGAAGATAGCTCAGGAAAAGTTCTCGAGGAGTCTTGCCAAGGCCGACCGACTCGAGCTCCGCCACCGAATGCTCAAACAACGGTTCGAACTGGTGCCCGGTAAGCTTCCCTTTTGCCAGGCTGGCATGCTCGCTGTCGATGCGAATCTCACGTTCTTCTCTGGACTCACTGAACATGAGATGCTTAGCCTTGATTCGCTCGTAGACCGTTTCCGGGCTGTTCACAACCTCTCCGGCTTGCCAGGCGGTCTTGTACAGGTTCTGGTACGTCTTCAGACGACTACCCCTGCATCTGGACCGGAGTGCTAACAGCATCTCCCTCGCACTCATTCCTTTGCAAGAGTTGGCTAGGCCGCAGATGTCCTCAAACTCCTCATAAAATTGGGTCACATCGCGAAAATCAGAGCGATCGTCTCCAAGTGTCGGCCAGTGGAGATCCGTTTTGACCGCGGTCACAGAACTGGTACTGCGACCCGCGAGGGCTTCCTTCAGCACCTTTGTCTGTGCTTCCAAAGCCGCGGCAAGCCCGCCAACCGACTCCACCGATCCTCCGGCATCCGACATCGCCCCTGTGTCCTTCTTCGGTGCTCTTAGAGCTTCCACTTCCATTTCTAAGGCTGCGAGCTTAGCTTTTAAAGCGAAACTCTCGCCTCCAGGAGACTTGTCACCTCTTCCAGCAGGACCTGAGGGGCCATCCTTCTTTGCACCGCTTCCTTTGGAATCGGATGGAGTACTGAAAACCTTGTCAGGACTCGCACTTGGATACCCTCCCAGCTGCTGAATGATCTCTCCCACCGCTCCGATAGAGAGGTCTTTCTCTCGAGGACTCATCTTGTCGTCCAAGGCATACGCCGTGAACTTGTCCCTCAGAACTGCTACGGCGCGTCTTCGATCCATAGTGCCGATTTCACCGTACAGCTCGATCAAGATCTCAGCCTTGCGGGTGATCAAGTCAAGCGTGTTTGGAGCACACCCTGTGTCCAAGACCTGAAGTGCAGTGACGATTCGTCCCATTCGTAAGAGATAGTCACCCAGGTCTTCTTTTTCAGGATCATAAAGGGCTCTGATCTGGGCTCTCAAGCCAGTCACGCTTGCAGCCGCAGAACCTGCAACAGAAGGAGTCGGGCTGCCCTCAGGCGGTTCGGACGGACTGGGTGAAACCGCGTGAGGAATCGCCAGAACCCCTTCAGGACTTCCTTCCATTTCTCCTTCCTCATCTTCTTCTCCGAGCGCATCTGCTCGATCGTCTCCATAGAGATGCCGCATGACTTCCCTCCACAGCTCTACCTCTTCAGCAGTGGTCAGGCCTCGTCCATCCCGTCGACGCGTAGGTCTCATGCCTTCGCCGCGTCGCCAGGCTTCATCTCGGGAAAGTCATTTCAGCGGGGCGCGGGATCCGACCCGCATCAATTGCATCCAGCAATGTCACCCCTTCAGCTTCTCCTGACACTTCACGGCTCATTGCGGCAGGAATGCGCAAACAGCGCAGACCCTACCGCGCAGCGGCGCGAAGCGCAGACCGCTGCCGCGGGTAGCGCGTCAAAGCGCGAACCGCGACAGTGACCGCGACTCCCTGGCTGAACTTAACAGCACAGGCTTCCCAGAACAGCCCCCAATTGTGGGCAAGACGGCGCCCGGCCGCTCAGCTGTTTTCACCCACGCGCGCAAGTCGCGGGCGGCGGTCGAGACGACCCTGCAAGCAGCTACGCCTACGCTAAGCTAACGAGCCACTTGAGCCAAAAGGCATACACTGTACACTGTACAAGCGCAACAAGTGAAACACAAAAGACAGCTACGGTGGACCTACTGCACGGCTTAGCTACGTCTAGCTACAATATCATATAGATGTCGTATAGATATCATATAGATATCGTATAGATATCATATAGATATCCTATAGATATCATATAGATATCCTATAGATATCGTATAGATATCATATAGATATCATTTAGATATCGTATAGATATTATATAGATATCATATAAATATCGTATAGATATCATATAGATATCATATAGATATCATATAGATATCGTATAGATATCATATAGATATCATATAGATATCGTATAGATATCGTATAGATATCATATAGATATCATATAGATATCATATAGATATCATATAGATATCATAGAGATATCATATAGATATCATATAGATATCGTATAGATATCATTTAGATATCATATAGATATCATATAGATATCATATAGATATCAGATAGATATCATAGAGATATCATATAGATATCATTTAGATATCGTATAGATATCATATAGATATCATTTTGATATCATATAGAAATCATATAGATATCATTTAGATATCATATAGATATCATTTAGATATCATGTAGAAATCATATAGATACCAAATAGATACCATAAAGATATCATATAGAAATCATATAGATATCATTTAGATATCATATAGATATCATTTAGATATCATGTAGAAATCATATAGATACCAAATAGATACCATAAAGATATCATATACATATCATATAGATATCATATAGATATCATATAGATATCATATAGATATCATATAGATATCATATAGATATCATATAGATATCATTTAGATATCGTATAGATATCATATAGATATTATATAGATATCGTATAGATATCATATAGATATCATATAGATATCATATAGATATCGTATAGATATCATAAAAAAATATCATATAGATATCATATAGATATCATATAGCTATCATATAGATATCATTTAGATATCATATAGATATCATTTAGATATCATATAGATATCATTTAGATATCATATAGATATCATATAGATATCATATAGATATCATATAGATATCATATAGATATCGTCTAGATATCATATAGATATCGTCTAGATATCATATAGATATCATATAGATATCATATAGATATCATATAGATATCATATAGATATCATATAGATATCATATAGATATCATATCCCCATTCTATGCCACGGGGACCCCTTAAATGATCTCTTGTATATATCAGAAATGCCCAGCTGGTGGCCGAATAAAGACCCCCAGGTGTGCTGCGAAACGCCCAAGATCATCCCGGAAGGCGTGGGAACATGTTAGAATTTGGGTGGTACTGTTACTATTATTGTTTTCCTTAGTTATTATTAATGTTGTGTGAGAATTTTTGTAATACTACTATTATTCATTAGTTGTTATTGATGTTGGTAGTAATGTATTATTATTAATGTTATAATGTTGTTATTAGAGATGAAGAATCCTGAAAATGGTTTCGAATATATATATATGTTTCCCATATCTTTCGAATCTTGTTCTTCATGGTTTGCCGTTTTTCTTCAACACAAATCATGTTCGACATTTGTGTGACAGTTCTTGTGAAATTGAAAGAAAACATATTGAACTGGGTGCTATCCTCAGTCTTTGGCGCCTATGTGCTGAGCGGAAACTCTTCGCCACTCTTCGCATCACTTGACATCGGAGTACCAGCAGTCCTACTTGTGCAGAACCCATGACATTTTTTTTAGGCTTACCTAAAAACGCATTTATGACTAACATTGACTAACCACCTATCTTCCACATAATATACCAAGATAATCCAAGATATAATAGGGTCGCTCCAGCAAAATAACAATTTTTTTGGTCAAAAGAAGAGGCGATTCGGTTTTTTTGTGTAGCCACCGTGCAAAATGGGGAGCTTTTCACTCCCGTATAGCTCGCCCTCTGAAAATCACCTACAGCCAGATAAATCCCATATAAATGTGTTTTTATAAGATTTGATAGTCATTTCCCGTCCATCAATTTTGCCACCTGGCGCGCGCCGTTCACCATTCGCACATCTGGCGCCCAGGGCTGAGCATTTTGGAGCAACTCACCTTTTTAGGCTTTGATCTGCGACCGGCTGAGTCGGAGAACCCAACGGAACGCCGGGACGTCGCTGTCCTGTCGTTTGATCAACGCGAATCTCATGGCATTCCCCACGTTTCTGGTGGTCTTTCGATTTATGTTATCATAAAGCATGGGTTAAACCCACAGATCTTATATAAATAGATGGAAAATGATGGAAGTATTCCCATGATTTAATAAATTTAAACATTATGTGTCCTCTTTGCAATTTGTTTGATTTGGCCCACCTGTGGTTTGACAATCAGTCAATTTAGTCACTAGTCAAAAAAAAAAGTACAGTATCATATGAGACGCATCATGGCACATGATTGATTATAGAGACCTTCAAAAAAATTGATGTAAGCACTTTTTCAACAATGTAGATGGTAAAATCGAACCGGACTAGTGGCAGAGTGATAAATTCGAAGCGTTTCTGCATCTTGTTGGGCTACTATACTTCTGCCCCACAATGACAGGAATCCGGTTGATGGCGAGATGACCAGGGGCCCCACTACGGTTTATCGTAGATATATAATGATATATATATATACACACATACACACATATAATTATAATTATATATATATATATATATGATCTATTTGGGCACCACTTCACGTATCATCATATCATCTATGCCTGAACCCAAAATCTCCCCCCAAAAAACGGGCGACCGCCACCGGCTTTTGAGGTGGGCATCCCGAAGGAGTCTCACCTTGGAGGACCTGGGGATACCTGGGGATACCTGGGAAGCTGGGAAAGTGGCTGAGGATAGGGGAAAATGGCCATGGAAATAGTGATTTATAGTGGAAAATGGTGATTTATAGTGGATTTATAGTGGATTTATAGTGATTTATAGTGGATCCATCATATGATGAACTTGAAAATGGTGAGTTATAGTGGATGAATCCCCATTTTCATAGCATTTTTGTGGATCTTTCCACTTCGTTTTTTGTTAACGTTTACCAGGCCGGGTAAGCATATTTTATATGGATGATCACTGATGGATGATGGATGATTTATATGGAACTTAAGCATATATTTATACATATACCATATTTTTTTAAAAAATGGATACATGATCATTGATGGATGATGATAATGGATCCGTTTTTTTCTTGCGGGACATTCCGAACTATCATCTTCCAAGTTTTTTTTCAGTTCTATTGCCTCTTTCTTGGTCCATGGCACCATTTCTGGTAACCCCAAAAACGATAGAATAGTGGTAATGTGGTTAAAACAGTGTCATAAACCACCCGTTTGGGAATGGTAACCATACCACCTATAGAAATGGTGATGACTGGGGGATGGTTTATGACATTGTTTTAACAACATTACCCTCTGGTAAACTAACATAACTATGGAAAATCACCATTTTTAAAATGGGAAAATCCACTATAAATGGCCATTTTCAATAGCTACAGTATGTTAAATTACCATAGGGTAAATGTCACCTTTCCCCCAGTTTTTTGGGTATTTTTTGGTGCTTACCCTCTGGAGATCCAACAGGGCTGGCTGGCAAATCCGCCACAAAAAAACCAGCGAGTACGAGTGGCTCGAGCTTCACATGCTTTAACCGTAACCTGCACCTCGCCATAAGAAATCACTGGGCCAAAGATGTTAGTCACTTAGTCCATTCACCAATTTGGCTAATCAAGTTAGTAGTGACCATCAATGTTAGTTGACTAGTCCATTCACAGTGTCACTACCATGTTAGTTGATGGTCACTGTTGACACAAGTCACCAATTTGTTGCTCCGACTACCTGAGTTTCTGGGCCAAAAAAAACTCGCGACCCGAGGACGCAGTGAGTTTACTCAGTGGCCAGGCATCTTCGGATCTCGGTGCATTGGGCGGAACCCATTTTCCAATGGGTTCCCTGTTTTTAATGTACCATCTACCCTCTGGTAAATTAACAGTTCGACCCTGGCAGAAAACGGGGTTGGAAGATTAGTTTCCATTAAAACTAGGCTATTTTCAGGGTCTATGTTAATTTACCAGAGGGTAAATGGCATTTGTGCTGAGTATAGCTCATTTTTAGGCGAAACCATATGTAACATCTCATAATTACTGTACTCAGTTTCATTCAAGTCTGGTTACCAGATATTAAGGATCCAATATTCTGTGCATGACAACATGCAAAAAACGGAGTCTGAGTGGTATGGGAGTGGTATGGGAACTTCTATGCGATTGGCCTCATTGACGAATTTCGAATTTCTGCGAAAACTAAACACTTGGCTTTGTCACCAAGTGGGGTACCCCTAAAACTTCCATGCTTTCTGATCATTTCCGCCTTTTTTTTCTCATAGAATTGGATGATGGGAAAATTTACAGGAACCCCCCAAAAATTTGATGGTAAAAACCATGGTTTCCAGTTAAGATTTTCCCTCACACCAATCCTTTTCATTTTTTCACATCTGAAATGGTCGTTGTTGGAGACTTTTTCAGCCAATTCTCGTTCCTGAACGGCTCCTTTTTTCGCGAGGCTTCTGTGCAGTTGTGATCCAGGCTGGTTTCAGCTAGGACTCTAGGACTCTAGGGTGGTGAAACCGGCCGGTTTTACACGATGACATCACAGATTGACAAAAAATGCTGGTGTTGATGTATGGAATTCTTGAGAATCTTGGGAGTGTTGACTGAGTTGCTTCAAAAAAAACACAAAACCTTGTTTTGTTTTTTGGATAGGAGTTTTGGATAGGGCTTCATTTTTCGCGAGCAGAGGAAGTTTTTGGATGAAGTCTGAGTTGCTGGTGAACCACAGTGAGTTGTCATTGCGATGTCCACGAATCTCGTGGGTTTGCCTGTTTTCACACAGCCGCGCGATGCAGTTCCATCCAGAGTTTCAAGCTGAACTGGTGGAGCTGACTTAGTGCGAACTGAAAATCGGAAAATCTTTGCTGTGTCAAAGTTGGGGAGTTGATGAAATACACAGAAGATTTGATGATTTGAGGTGTTCCCATCTTTTTGCCATCCGTTCCTGCATCGATTTTCGAGTCCGTCAGTCCCCTTTTATTTATGGCATTATGGGGTTTCCATAAATGGGGATACCCAATAGCTGGATGCTAAAAGAAAATCCATCTATAAATGGATGATGACTGGGGGTCCCCCTAGTTTTGGAAACCTCCACTTCTGGAGACTAAGGCAGGATTCCTGTCCTTTGGTTCATGATTGATCGAAAAACCACCAACGTTGGGAATTTTTCCGTTCACCATCCCAGTCGGTGGAAATTTCGCAATGGACGACTCAAAGAATTCGAACCAGTTTCCTGGGTAAATCGAACAATAGGAAACTGCTCAAGCGCGTTTCACTGGCGTACATATATCGTACATTACAACTTATATATATATTCATATGTCTAAACGTCTGAGACCTGGAAGCCAAGTTACCAACCATTTTCTGGATGAAACAATATAACACTATCAGATAATATAAGTATGCTAGTCATCATCAAAGCAATAGTGACACTAATGGGTTGCAACGTATCTTGAAACCCAGCCAATGTGGTAAACGCAACAATCCACCCCTAATAGAGGTTTATGAAATTGGGTATCCCCCTATTTGGGACCCCCAAATGGTGGTTCTATGCTGGGATCATTTATCATTTACCCTCTGGTAATTTAACATAGCTATTGAAAATTGCCATAGAAATAGTGGATTTTCCCATGAAAAATGGTGATTTTCCATAGTTTTTTGTATGTTTACCAGAGGGTACCGAAATGACAAAAACATCACCAAAAAAATCACGAATTCGGCATCAACTCGATTTGCTCGCCATGTTCTCTCTGACGGTTCTACCGCGTGGCACGCTCTCCACAGCGTTGTGCCTGCTGTTGCTGCGACTGTCGCGGAGGAGGAGCCGTCTTCAGCGAGGCTTGTGGGCGCTGCTACCATTCCTGGCAGGTGCACACGAGCCGCGACGGTGGGGGATGGGACCAAGCGAAATGATCATACCCTCTGGCTATTTAACATACCCTCTGGTAATTTAACATTGGCCATAGAAATCGTTGATTTACCCATTAATAGCATGGTGATTTTCCATAGCAAACTGTTAAAAGGTCCATCTATAGAAGATTTATGATGACTCACCTATCAAAAATGGTGTTTTTCCATAGCTACGTTAAATCACCAAGCAGTATTTTGCTTGGTCGATTATAGCACTAATATGGGTAGAACAATGTCATTAACCACCCATTTGGGAATGGTTTGTACCACCTATTTAAGGCGATTTGGGCACTAGTACATATTGGACGTGACTATGGTAATAGCATCGATTTCATCTTTTTCTGATTGACCCTCATTCTGACTATGAGATGAAAGATGTCACCAATCATAAAGGGATTCACCAAAGGATGTTACTAAGTCTAGTAGCAATATCTTACAAGAGGTAAGATAAGCAATGGGGATGACAAGGATGGAAAGGGATTTTGCCATGGAAACGCTTTCGGAAAACCAACAACAGATACCCAGGACAAAATCCCTTGCCACGAAATATACACGAGATCCAGGCACTGGCAAAAGCTGAAAGCAGCTTGCCGTTTGCAAGGCCCGGTTTTATAAGGAAACATCCAACAAAAGGGACATATCCTTTTTTCCGCGCCATGTCCGCCTTGGTCATTCTTGATTCAAGTACTAGATCAACCTTCAAGTTCTCCTACATTGACTGCATCCTGTCTTGCTGCTCGCTTCGGATACACTTCATTGCTCCTGTTGCATTTCCGATTTTTTTTACATCGAGATCCTCTCCATTTCTTTCTTTTCCATCGATTCTGGATTTTGTCACATCGCTCCAATCTCAAGACTACGGGGGAAGTCTTGCAGATAATATACTACCTTTCATAATTTTATTTACTGCTGGAACGAAGCATTATTCTTTTTCTTTACTCTGTACTGATGGTGCCAGTACAAGATCAGCCATCTCATACTTGGACAACCTTTTGGCGGCTCACTTCGGAAACAATTTGCTGCTCCTGCCTGCGTTTCCGGCCGGTCTCGTTTCTTCAGCACTGCAGCGTGCCACGGGATGGTTTTGGGGTCCACCTACACACTTCCATCGAGTCCCGTGTTATAGCTAGTTAGCAGCTTATTCTGCAGCCTCTAGTATATAGACTTTCTTGGTCACTTCATTTTTCTCCTCTTTCCTTGTGTTTCTCCAACTGGCTGATGGAAAACTGGTTGAACTGCATGTTGCTGCTGAAAAAATGCGCGAGATCCCCATTAAACCCATTAAAACTCATTATATCCCATGCTATCCCATGCTATCCCTTCATTTTGGCTGGTTAGAATCCTGTTTGATATTCCATTTCGGCCAGTCATATCTCCAATTCCGTTCGTTGAACCCGACTGGCCCAGTCAGGTCGTTGTTTTTTGGCGTGGCGGAGATGGTATAGTGCCTATGGAAGACACCCAGGAACCGCCCAGCAGAGAGCGTTGTGCTTCAATCCCTCCGTGCAAGCAGCAGATTTTGAAGAACGCTTCATTGGCAAGGCCTCCAGTTGCTTGAGATGTTGGATGGTGGGGTGGGATGGTTGGGATGCTGATATCAATGTAATAAGGTACAGTCAATGCTAGAAAGCTACCGTTTTTGGATGGTTTATACCACCAATTTATGGTCATCTTAGGGATGATTTAGAATTTGCGACATATTGGGAGGTATTCAACCAGCAATGTATTTCGATGGGCCATGGGATTAGCTAAGTGATTAGGAAGTGGGTGATATTTTCCGTTATTGAACAGGTTATAAGCAAGTCAACGAATTCCAGAACCCAAATAAATACCCAAGATTTCCCTCATGTCTTTCATCCCTGAGTATGCCTATTCACAGATCACTTCTTGTCAAAGTTATCATTTACCCTCTGGTAAACTAACATAGCTATGGAAAATCATCATTTTTCATGGGAAAATCCACTATTTCTATGGCAATTTTCAATAGCTATGTTAGTTTACCAGAGGGTAGCCCGCATCATGACTTGTGTCATCCTTTCCAAATCGCTGATCGCCGCATCACCCTGAGATTTCTTGAAAGCAATCCAGGCTATTAGCTTCTCCATGGACATATCCCATTGACATCCAGACCTGAAAACTTGCTAATGACACTTCCATTCTTCATTGTTCCTACAAATATGTGTATGTATATAATATATACCCAACACACCTTCCCATCTAAATCCCCTTGTTGATTGAATCTTATCTATCTTATCTGCACTATGTTCCGGAAATATCCGCATGAGATACCGCCCGCACATAATCCTTTTTTTTTTGTCTTTTTTTTTGTTTCCTAATTTTCGATCCATCCCAGTTTGAAATACACATACGCAGATACATGATGTCCCCACCTTCATCCTATATGACAATTGGCTAGTTACATCCATCATATCACTGACAAGTATATTTGTATACACAGATACGTAGATGTATAGATATATGATATAAACATATGGGGATGGATCAATACCTATTAATACCATTTTTAGGGGATGAACATCCATTTACCAGCTATTTTGATGTTCACTAGGTACCAGGGTTTTGACCCATCCCCATATAGATGCAAAGATTAAATAGATATATATCTATATAGATACGATGTCATATATTTATATACATATAACATATGTCTAGATATGTATGTATATTCATACATCTCCCAGCGTGTTGTTGTTGTTGTTCTTGTTGTTGTTGTTGTTCTTGTTCTTCATATAATTTAATATATTCCAGTTCTACCCCCATAGATATACATATATAGTACATGTAACTAGATGTCTACATATATATATACATATATATATATATATTTGTGTATACACTCATACATCTCCCAACATGTTGTTGATATAATTTAAGATATTCCCGTTCTATCCCCATAGATATACACAAATAGGACATCTAATTATACATCTACATATTTCTAGTTCCATGATACACATACATAGTTCCATATTTATAGTTCCATCAAATTTTACATATACACTTTATATCCACGACGCTCCATGCAGCAGCTTGTTTTCCAATCTTGAGCCATAGGCCCACCAAGTTCTCTGTGACGTGCGTGTCATCCTTATGCAGGGGCCCTGAGGCCTAATCAGCTGTTTCCAAGACTGACCCTTTACAGTCTGACAGCTTCAACCTACATCTTCAAAGTGCGTGTCATCCTTATGCAGGGGCCCTGAGGCCTAATCAGCTGTTTCCAAGACTGACCCTTGACAATCTGACAGCTTCAAAGTTTCAAAAATCAGGGGCTGGTGCAGTTATGTTACCGCACTCCCCCTTTTCCTCGTGGAAAACAAAAACCCCGGCTCTCAGTCTTCCTCCTCATCCTCAGTCACAAGCTCCCAATCATGGTCTTCCCCAGGTCGAAAACTCCTTGGCATCACGGCTTGTCCTCGAGCCTGGATCGATTGAGGTCTTCCGTAACGGCTGCTTGTCTCACTTCTGCGGCTCACCACTGGTTGGTCTTCGGCGGCGAAGCTTCGAGCAGGGCCGTGCACCATTGAGGACTCGGTGGTTGGAGTCGGTGAAGTCATACCGACATAGGGGCCCATACCCAACGCTTCACCCACATCGGCATAGTTGTGTAAGCGGGGCCCACTCTCAGACCCGGCGGACCGGTTGACTTGGATGTGGACTCGCCTGCCCACCATGACTTCCAAATCGGAGTGGCCGCCTTCATCTCCTTGGTAGTTCCCCAGGTAGCCCGCTCGAGGGCCCAGCCTCGACCCCGAAGCGGTAGGTGCCGTTGTTGGTGCTCTCCTCATTCGGAACAGCGTATAGCCGGTCCATTTCTCTTCACGGTTCTTCAGGACCGGATCCATCCAGGAATCTTCTAAGACACTCCGGTTCCCTGTAGGTCCAAAACGAACCTGCACCCTCAATAGTTCCAGGTCGGCAGCAGCACCACAGGGCAAAGTACCCTTCAAGGGGTGGAAAGGCTGCCAGCGTGGCTTGACATGGCATTTCAAGATCCACATCACGCCGCCTTCCTCCATCACCCTCCAGTGATCCTTGGGGCCAGTAGGCGGAGCAATCAAACGGCCACCTTCCCAAGGCCTCGCAGCAGCAGCCGCCGCAGTAGACGCCATGGCCTTCAGCACAGGTCGCGGCCGGTTGGATGGGCAGCCCTGCGGGCAGTGGTTCACTTGAGGTGAGGTTGGCCACACAGCTGGTCTTTTTCTACCTTCAAGTTCAAGCGCCTTTCCACCACGTTCAACTGCACCTACCATCGGCCCATCAAACAACCCAAAAGGGGGCCCTTCGTGGTTTTTTGGCTCACTCCCAAAACAGTTGGGGGATTCCCCAAAAGGTTGTGGATTTTCTGAAATTGGTCCCAGTTCATGTTCCTTGGGCCAATTTGAACCACCGGGTTCACCTTTCACCCTCGGAGGTTCCTCCTTCCTTTTTTGAGCTGGTTCGTTCTCCCTAGCTTCTTGAGTTTTCTTTTTCAGGCCATTGGCTCTTTTTATTTCTTCCTCCCCCCTCTTCTCAACCTTTGCAGGATCAGCAAGGGCAACTACAGTCCCAGCTGCCTCGGCACGTCCAGCAGCTATCCAACGCCAAGCCGAAGTCAGCGCCGTCAGCATCACCGAGCAAGCCGCCCGCAGCCGCCCGCCAGTTTCAGCTGCCGCCCGCGCCAGCGCCTTCATGAGGTCCACAACTTGGTTGAAGGAGTTGAAGTGGTCGTCCACAGGTACCTCAGTCGCCATCCGCACCTTAGTCACCTTAGGAGCCAGGAGGTCAGACGAGCCAACATGAAAATTCAAGAAGACCCAAAACCGAACCCATTCAGTTTTTGACACTATTGGTTTGGTCAACAGATCCGCCACTAGTTCAGTACCCTTCAGGTGTCTCAAAGTCAGGTTTTCAGCGGGATCCTTCAAAGCTTCCCTAAGCCCTGAGGCTCTCAGTCTCAAGTGACGTGTGCGCCATCCTCCATCACTGTTACTAGCGATACTAATGGCACTACAATTATCACCATAAATGACTTTTTCAACTGGCCGAGGTGGTCCATGGGGGGCATTCAAGACTTCCAACAAGGCCTCAACCGACGACAGCATAAGCTTAGATTCGCAGTACCCTACCAACTCCGACTCAGCAGTACTCAGAGTGTGGAACGGTTGCCTAGCTGCTTCCCACTGCACTGGAGAGCCCCCGAGGCACACCACAACACCCTGACAGCTGTTGTCCCCCTGAGGGGCGAAACTCACATCAGAAAACGCTTCCAACAGGTTGTCATGCCTAGGTACTTGGAGTGTTTGAAAAGGTCCATGATCATGTTTTGCAGCTTCATACATCAAACAGTGTTCAACTGTGGTAGCCAAAAAACCCAACACATGCTTTCCCAACATCACAGTCAGCCTCGGTCGCTTGGTGGATTGCCTTCCCATAACCGACACCGCATAGGAAAGATCGGGCCTACTACGAATTGCCAGCCAAAGTAGTTCACCAGTCAACCCTTGAGCAGCCTTGACCTCTTGAGCCGTGGCATCATCTTCTATTTCTTCGGGGATATCAACCTTCGGCATGGGACTACTTCGGGGGATAACATCCTGGTGTCGTTTCAGCAACTCCCTCGTATAGGACTCCTGACCTATCATCAGCTGAGTATCATTTTTCC
Organism: Cladocopium goreaui; assembly: GCA_947184155.2. NCBI lineage: Eukaryota > Dinophyceae > Suessiales > Symbiodiniaceae > Cladocopium > Cladocopium goreaui. Next base: position 831,723 of record CAMXCT020000469.1, on the reverse strand, counting down.
ACTTCAGTTCAAAGCCACAAAAACGAGCCCACTGGTCCTGACCTACGGTTTCAACATCTGAACATTTCCACTCCTGTTTGACCCTTTGGAAAAACCCTTCACGGATTTCGGGGGTAGACAACGCCATAATATCATCCACATAAACTATGACATGTCCAACACAACCAGGTGACCCTTCATCCTTTTTTCCCTTCATGATTTTCCAGAGGTTACCCTCGGCAGTGGACTGCAAAAAGAACGGTTGGTCACCATCCATCCAGGTCATTTTTTCCAAGGTGCTGTCACGGTAGATAGCCCAATGCGCCGGCGACGAGGTGAAGCCATATAGAGCACGGTGCACACGCCATCTTTCCCGTGGCTTGCACACCCCCGCTTCAACCATCACTTTTGGTGGGGTCACTATCACTTCTCGTTGGCTTTCCGTGGGCTGAGGCCGAGGCGCCAAGAGAAAGGCGGTACGTACATCCAGGATACCCATACCCCAACCCTTGGTCACTGAGTGTTGTATGGTGGTTCGAATGAGTGTACCATCAGCTCCAGAAGCATAGCTATTTGGAATGGGATCACTAGCACCATTTAGCAAGTTACCACAAACCACAGCCCTACACTTCCTCCTACCACCTTTGGGGCCAGCCTTCCTAACTGCCACAAGCTTTCCGGGGACAAGTTCAGATCCTTCGGGGAGATCATCAACATCGATTGGCTCTATGGCCTTTGTTTCATGAATGAGACTATCATACTCCTTCTTCATGGCATCAACCCATAGTGGTAACTCCTTCCGAACATCCACCAAAGAAACCGTGGTAGTTTGCAGTACTTCATCATCACCATCTTTCGGGGCCGCTTCATCAACTTGTAACCCGCACAACCGAACTTCTCGGAGTTTTTGGAGGTCCAACCCAACCCTAAGCTGGTTTTCCAAGGCACTCCTTTCAGCTTGCAGTAAGCCAAGTTGCAAGGCACACTGCGCTCCCAGTTGTTCGGTCGTCGGAACAACTTCCAACCATGCAGCCAGTGATCTGGTGACACGTCCATGGTGCCAAGCCAAGGCGCTCTGCCAATCCTCCAAGTTGACAACCCTACCCAAACGTTCTTGGTGGTTCTCGGGAGTTTCCAAAACCGCACAACCCTTGAGTTCAACATTGTTCTCATCCATGTCTCTTTCAATTTGGTCGCAAATCTCCAACATTTCTCTTTCCCCCGACTCCCCCGTACGTTCTTTTGTGGATTGGGGTGGAACCTGATCATCCGACTTTTGAACTACAGAAGAGAACTCCCCCCCGAGGTTCAACCTCGGCATTTCTGAGAGAGGTGGTATCCGCATCCGACCCGGCATGGGCTGTTTTCCCACTAACCGCATTGGGGGTTTTTTGGGATCAACTTCAAGCATGTGAGGGGGACCACTTGTTTCTTCAATCAACTGCAGTCGTGCTTGATCTTGCAACGGGTCTGGGACAAGTACTTCCCGTGCATGAACGACTTGGTTATCCTTGGTTAAAACCATCCAACCATTGGTCATATATGGACTAGCACCCAACAGCCTACCTGCCACAAACGGTGAAGCCAAGGGGCCAGGATCATGCCATCGTTTTCGTTTGACCGCTACTTCAGACCAATATGGTAGCATGGGAGTCACTGGTGAACCAAGTGCTGAAAGTTGGGTTCTCAACCGTTCGTCAACCACATACCTAACCACTTGAGGCCAACAATCCATGGGTTGATCACAAAGCCGAAGCAACAATCGGGTTCTCCTTTTGATTTGGTGAATTTCAGATTCCACATGGCCATTGGATTGGGGATCATCACCAGAAGTAAAGGAATGATAGATGTTGCGGTGGGCTATCCATGACTGAAACCTTTCACCCAAGAGTTCCTTCGCTCTATCCGAATGCAACCTCCTAACCGTGACCCCCAAATAGTTCATTTTGGTGAGGATGGTATCCAGGGCCTTAATCACATGGGCAGTAGCTCTTGATTGGATTGGTTCAACCATAGTCACATGTCTAACCTTCCATGGGGTTTTCATGTCCATGATTTTCTTTTCCAAATCATCAGCTTCCGCCGCCCCGGATGCATCACAAGCACCCGGAGGACCCATAGGAACAGCTTCGCCACTGTTACCTTCGGGGACCTCATCGTCCGCAATCGATGGTTCATATTCATCAGCATCATTCTCATCAGCCACCGGTTTTTCATCACCCTCCCCCCAAGAGGCATCCACAACATCCCAAGGAGCAGCTGGGTCACGTTCTTCCGGATCCGTTCCTGAGTCCTGAGTTTCCTGAGTGAAGACAGGTACAAGGGCTGTGGCTACTAGTGCATACTTCATGACCTTTCCCGTGCACAAGTCCTTTGCAGATTTCATGGGAACCGCATCAATAGCCATGGTCCAAGCCGATGATCCACCATGTTCCCTACGCCTGTGAGGACGCCCGGAGGCCATCTCAAGTGCACACTCACGGCAATCCCTACGGTATGGTCGGTGCTGCTGCATCAAGTGTTGTTTCCAGCTATCCAACCCAGTGAGTTTGGCTACTTTGGGAGACCTGATCCCATGCCATTCACATATCAACAGCAAGGACAACCGAATAGCCCTTTTCAACCCTGGAGCCCATGTAGCCCAACTTGCGGTTTGGACCAACCTTTCGGGGAGATTAGTTTCAAGGGACTTTTCTTTGGGACCACAACGGCATTCATTGAGTTCATCAAATTCAGGCAGGTTGGTCATACATGACGTGGGTTTTTTCCGCTGGTGACCAAAGCAACCCTGGTCAAAGTGAACCATCTGCATTCCCATAGGTGCATACTTTTCGCAAAAACCCATGATTTCAGGCCATGTCCAAAAACTAGCCGCATGTTCACCTTCATCATTCAACAGGTACGTTTTGGGGTCTTCGGGTGATTCCAACAAAAACCCAACCCGATTTGGAACCGTTTCGGTGCCCTTCGGCCAACCACCGTACTTCCATGACTCCTCAGCGTGCATGTACAGTCCTACCTGCTTGAATAGGAGGGCAGTGTCACCATCAGCTTTTTGTTGTTGGGATAAAGTCAGATGACCAAATCCGAATCGTTCCAGCCCTTCTCGACTACGCAATCTAGGTGGTCCTGGTTTTTGGTCAAGCAACCTACTAGTGGTTCTACAGGGTGGGCCCCCTATAATACCAATGACCCTTCCTGATCCCGCCAGCTGCCACAAGTACCCCCAAGTCGCTGCGTGGTGGGCGTTTTGGCCCTCCCTGACATCGACCGTGATCACCTCCACATCGTCCGGCCAGTGATCTCTCCATTCCTTAGAGTCCGCACCTGAGTACAAGTGGATGATCAGGGCCTTGGCTGTAGCATGGCGACGTCTCTGGGCCCTATTCCACGGCAACTCCGAAGCGTTCCAAGTGCCATTTTGACCAGCCATGAACCTCCAAACCCTTTTGGGGACTTCGGGGAACCGTTGGGACCACCATTCAGAAACTTCATCCAAAAGTTCAACATTCATGGTGGGAAACCCTCTCTTAGCTCGCTCCACAGCTTCAATTTCACTGATCAGAGCCAAGGCATGAGGTTCAGAAACCACCGGACAACCACTACGTAGCCAACAGTTGATGGTTCCTCTCGTGGGGTGTCGAATTTCACAACCAGCTGAAGACCACTTGATCACATACCCTAGGTCGATGAGTCCTCTCAGTGGCACAATTGGTTCAACATGCTTTTCGGTGAGGATACAACCAGTCAACGGGTGTTGTCGTAGCTCTACAGTACCATGGGCTAGTTCGACCAAGACAACCTCAGATTCAGCAAGCTCTTGCGGACTGCCCCGTCGGAGGGGGTTGGTTGCACCTCCATCCAAAAGCCCGGTTCCCATTGAGTCATGGTCAATCCTTTTGATTTTGACAGCCTTCATGGTTGGGTTCATAGTCTTCAAAATGGTGTTGGTTTCCGACAACAGTTGAACAACAGCATCCTCCCCTAACCCATGCTCCTTGGTGGTCTCTTCCAACCCTGGTGGTACCGTCAACCCAGTATCAATCTTGGAAATTGACCCGCTTTCGGATTCAACACCCTTGGGTTTTTTGGTGCTCGTGCCCTTCCCTTCCCTTTGAGGGTTGGCCTCCTTGTCCACCTGCTTGAGTTTGGCAGTCTTTTTGTGGCCATCACCCCTTGATTCACCATTCTTGTGGGGACAGTCTTTTCGGGAGTGCCCAACAGCCGAACATCCAAAACATCTACCGCTTTTGGGATCCAAAGCAACATGTTCAAACCGACAACCATCACCCCTCCTACATCCCTTCTCGGTCATCCAAAACTTACAAGGCTTTTTGGTGGAAGCCTCAGGCTTCGCATCACTTTGTTGCTCGATCCCCGGAGGGACGGACAAAGCTGCAGCCTTCACTTGTCCTACATGAGTTTTTCCATGGCTACTCAGTGACAACTCTTCGGCCTCAGCTTGCAAATGTTCCGCAAAAACCAAAATGGTGTTGACATGGGGCTGATAGTCCAAACCAATTTGTTGACGAACCATGTTCAACCGGTATGAGATTTGTGGTGACTTGGCACACAACACATCGGCACATTTGGTGAGGATACCAGTCAAAACCAATGCATCAGGCAGCACGATTCCCAGTTCCAAAGACCTTCGAACCTGCCTTCTCCATGTTCGCACCCATTCCAGGACATCAGGAGCGCTGGTACCAAACTTGCTATCCGTCAGGCTTTGCAACAACTTGAATCTCTCCTGGGACCCTCCAGGCTGAAACACAACGCTGAGCCTAAACAACACTTGTTCAGTTGACATCCTTCGGGTGGAAACGATCTCATTTCGGATTGACTCAGGAATTGCTGCTAGGAGCATCGCCAAGGCACGTCGTTCCGTTCTCGGCCAACCAGCCGCCCTGGGATCCACCTTAGGTTTGATCCTCAGTCTATCCATGGGATTAGAGACAAGCCATTCCTTGTAGCTCACCTCAACTGCATTGCGAACCATTCCCCACCACATGTCTGAAGTGTATGAAAGGTCTCCCATGAGTGAGTCAACCAGGCTAAGCCAATCACCATATTGGAGGGGTGTGCTATTCTCATGCAAAACCGGAAGCTCAAAAGACCTAAGGGTCTCGCCAGCATTTTCACCCATGACATGTCGGGAATTCCCACTACCATCCATTGACTGCGGAAAGGGTGGAATGAACTGCCCCAGGTTGGTTCCCCCAAAACACAACAAATTGGTGGATTGCTGGGTTCGTGGTGGCGACTTCGGCGGAGGGCCCGGTGGCGGTGGTGGCACAAAAGCTTCTTCATCCCCTGCACTAACAAAGGATCCAACCGAACCATGAGACCAGTTGTCACCGGCCATCTGTGCCAAACCCTTCCTAAACTTTTCTTCCGCATCCCTCAAACACCGCAATCGGAATAGTTCAATCGGGTCGGTTTCCACATGACCTTTTTGGGGAGTATTTTGTTGGGATCCCCCCACATTTCCACAAGTCATCCGGGTGGCTTCAACCTGGGTTTCACGACTCCAGAAGGGGTTCACCCTATCCCAGCTTCCAAGGCACTGCTGATTCCCGCCAAGATACGAAGTGCCATCCGGAGGGATACCAGCCGAGGCACAATGAAGCCAAGGATCAACAGGTCTCGAAGAACCCAACTGAGATCCGCATGCCTCAGTTCGACGTTCCTCAGTTCCTGCAGGTTCGCCTATGTAGTAGCTTTCAACTCCCCTACTACTTGAACCTCCCAAAACTGATTCGCCGCCCGGAGGCGGGATGACTTTCACTCCACCTCCAGCCACACCATCCGGGGAATTCCTCGGATTCCTTATTGGTGGATTCTTCTCACCAGTTCCTACACCTTTGCCATTTCCACTAGGTTTCGGTCTTTCACCCCTTGGCGGTTCATCAGCAAAACGGGCTCGGGGTTCAGCTGACTTTGACCTCGGTGACTCCTTCCTAGCTTCACTGCCCTCAGACTTACCAACAACAACCTTTCGGACTTCAGGGTTCTGACTCCTTGTGGGCCTATCCTCAAGGTCAACATTGCCTAAGGTCAACGGGTTTCCTACCAAGTCCCCTAGCATCCCACCCTCAGCTCTACCTCTTTCACCGGCATGCTCCCTAAGTGGTCCGCTTTCTAAGGCTCTTTGGTTTTTTGACCCCCTTTCCTTGGCGCTGTCTTCCAAGAGGCTTTCCATCAAGTCATCAGCTGCTTCCGCTGCTTTTGCTGCTGCCGCAGCGCTAGCAGCACGTCCCTGCACGGAGGCGTCTCGGCGGCGCACAAGCGACATGTTGGGCTCATAACCCACGACGCTCCATGCAGCAGCTTGTTTTCCAATCTTGAGCCATAGGCCCACCAAGTTCTCTGTGACGTGCGTGTCATCCTTATGCAGGGGCCCTGAGGCCTAATCAGCTGTTTCCAAGACTGACCCTTTACAGTCTGACAGCTTCAACCTACATCTTCAAAGTGCGTGTCATCCTTATGCAGGGGCCCTGAGGCCTAATCAGCTGTTTCCAAGACTGACCCTTGACAATCTGACAGCTTCAAAGTTTCAAAAATCAGGGGCTGGTGCAGTTATGTTACCGCAATATCAATGGGAATTTCAGGATCCTAAACTGGAGGTATGTAAACGTACCATATTTTGGGCCATATTTTATGTGGATTATAGGAGATTTCTCACCCTCACCCCAATCACCTCAAGGTTTAAAACCTCGCTACGACTTCATCGTCATCGGTTCCGGTAGCTCCGGTTGCGCCGTGGCCGCGCGCCTTGCGCGCGCCGCGCCGGCGTCGGTGCTGCTGGTTGAGGCGGGCGGCGAGGCGCAGCGCTCGGGCAAGACGCAGCAGGCGCGGCAGGCCTTCAGCTGTTGGCAATCCGAAACTGGGGCGATTTTTCGTGGTTTTTTTTCGGATAGATATGGCATGTTAATAATGGTTAGGATGGGATAATGATGGTTAATGATGGGATTTATAATAGCTGGTTGGTGGTTTGGAACATGACGATGGTTAATAATGGTTAATGATGGGATTAATAATGGGATTAATGATGGGATTAACTGGTTGATGGTTTGGAACCATGGATTTTGATGATTTTCCCATCATATTGGGAATATATAATCATCCCAAGTGACGAATTTCCAATATTTTTCAGAGGGGTAGCTATACCACCAACCAGAATAGATGGAGATGAAGATGTTGATAGGGTATATAGTTATGTAATATGTATATAATGTAGACAGGATTATACATATCAAGATAGAATGGATCATAATGGATGATTTATATTTAGATGGATATAATTACTGGATATGTAATCGATATCACTTATGTTTTTTTGATAGACACATGATGGATTTTCGGTTTGTGTCCACGGTTCTGGTTTGCGTTTTGGACACTTTTGGTGAATTCGGTGATTTGTTTCTAGAGATATTGGTTGAGGTCCAAGATGTTTTGATTGTTCTGATGGCTTAGATGAGGATTTCTGTTGATTTTTTTGCTGAAAGCAGGCAGGTTTTGGTGGTTTCTATCCAAATTTCAACGATTATATCTGAACTTGGCGTGGAAATTTTGGATTGGATGCCAAGTTTTTCTTGAAACTGGGGTTGATTGTGGTTCAGATCCCATTTTTACCATTTTTTGTTGTTCTTTCGAAAGTGTTTTGTGTTGGTTACTTACTTTCCCAATTTTTGATATTTTTACTGACGTGCAATTGTCAACTCCCATTGTATCCCACTTTCTGTAGCTGGTGAGCATTCGTTCATGTTGGTGGCACGTTTTTGTTTGAGTAAGCCGAGTAGTTCTCAAAGACTTAAATCAGCTCCCCAAATCGGGATGCTGAGGAAATCGATTGGGGCTTCAGATCTACACCTCAACAGAACCTTTTGCCCAAGGGAAGAGTCTTGGATCTGGAACGCGGCAAAACCTTGGGCGGCTCCAGTGCCATCAACTACAATTTGTGGGTCCATGGTGCGCCGCAGGATTTCGATCGTTGGGAGACGCAGTATGGCTGTACTGGATGGAGTCTTAGATTACCATCTGCCTAACAGTTTGCCATGGAAAATCACCATCTTTAAGAACGGTAAACCCAGGTAAACCATCTATTTCTATGGACCATCTATACCATGGCAAACTGTTAGTCATAACCATAGTTTTTTTTTTCGATTTCCCCATGGGTGAATACACCACTTGGGAAATCTAGAGATGACAGGTTTTTCTTTTGAGGTCATCTTATCATTGGATCGGTTTTAAGGAAACCTTTACAGGAAACTCCTACGTTTGACGGCAAAACTCTGGTTTCCGGTGAAGATTTTCTCACCAAACCAATCCAATGAATGCTCAATATTGATTCTAGTCCCCCCCCCATTCGAATCCGACAGAAACCGCATAGAATCGCCATATAATCCCTATGTATATATATATATGTATATATATATGTACACACACACATATATATATGTACACATATATATATATATATTATATATTATATCATTCATAATCCCCATATCTTCATTTTTTTCTGGGACCATAGGGCCGGGCCAGCGAATCCCAGGAGTTACAAAGACGTTTTGCCCCATTTCCAGTGCCTAGAGCGTGTCTCGCCTGACTACTCGGAGGCGCGGGGGAAGGAAGGTCCCATTGCTGTGGCAAAGCTCTTCCCCGCTCTGGAAGAGGTGGGGGATGGTTGGTGAGGGGTGGGGGATAGTTGGATGGTTGAAATGAAAAATTGATGCCGGCAATTTAGCACAGCCAAGTATGAAAACTACCATTTTTTTTGAAAATATGTAAATCATGAACTGGGGCATCCTGATTGGAATTTCCACTACAAAACTAGTGGACTTGTAGCTATTGGTATGTGAAATGACCTGATGGTAACTGGTTTTTAAGGGTGAGCAGCCATCATTTTTCGGCCCAAAATTCAAAACACCTCCCCGACCTGACCCTGAGGTGGAGGATTTCATGAAAGCCTGCGAGGAAAATGCGGATGCTCAACGTGTGGCCGATTACAATGCTGGCAGTTTGGCAGGGGTGTCACCCGTACAGCTGTGCACAGATGGCACAGGTGAGAAAAGATGGTGGATTTCTGGGTTTCTCTGAGGGGTAGAGTTGGTTCACTTTTGTAGCCCTCAAAGACCCATCAGAAACCACGGTTGAGTATAAAGTTTAGTAGGGGATTTACCCTCCAGTAAATTAACATAGACCCTGAAAATCACCAATTTTTAATGGAAACTAGTGTTCCAACCCCTATCTGCCAGGGTCTATGTGAATTTACCAGAGGGTAGACATATCTACACATACTTGGACCCATTTGGGGAGTGTTTTTAGGAGGGGGATGGGATGACTTGACAAGGGAAAATACTGATTTGGCAGCGTACTTTTAGACCAACCCATATGGCGTACTTTCAATCCCAAATCAAGGCACACTTGGGTTAAAAACCCCATAGAACAAGAACGTTCCATGGCTAAATGATTCAGCTTTGAAATGAAATTCCAAGTTTTGCTGGTGGAGCTCCCAGCTTTTTGGTGGAGTTAAACCTGGATTTTTCCCCCCATTTTCTCCGAAAATCCAGAGTTTATTTCGTTCCCCAGTGGTAGGTGGAGGACGACAGGACTGTTTCTCCACTCTCGTTGAGCCCTTGCTGCGGAGCTGTCCCAACTTCCACGTGATCTCAGAGACCTTCTGCCGCAGGGTGCTCCTGGAGGGCAGCGATGGGCTGAAAGCGACAGGTGCCCGATTTTGGACTTTGGGAAGTTGTTTGGACATGGAAAAACATAGGAAACAGGAATGAGAGGTTCAGGTCAAATCCCTTTGAAATCCTAGAAATTGGTTGAAGGGACAATTTGTGATCATTTTGTGAAATATTTGGCGTAAAATACATGGTTTCCTGAAAAAACAGGTGTGGAGCTGGAACTGCGCAGCGGCAAAATTCTCCAAGTCCAATGTGACAAAGAGGCAGGGGATGTCCATCTGGGTACGAGTCAATAGTTGAGCAGTGTTCAAGCCGAAAATATCTCGGATGGTCAATCGATGTAGTAAAAACAAACATATATCGTTTTTTTTTTAAATATCCATCATTAGCCTCTGGAAAATATGATCAGTGGCTGCTAACCCCCTAAACACGATAAAAGGAACTTTGTTAGGGGGTTGTGGTTTGACATGGTTTGACTTTTATAGTTCCTAATTTCTAAACTATGATCAGTGGCTGTTAACCCCCTGTTTTTCTGGGCAGATTTACCCGTTAATATCACCCATCATTTATGGTTTGCCACGTTTTTGAAGAAGACAAAACCTGATTTTTCAACCCTTGTAAATGCTGAAAAAAACATTAAAACATGTCGATATGTTATGATATTTGATGGTTTTAACCAGAATTGATGATGTAGAATCAAGCAATGGTGGGGATATTATGGGAATATATATATATATACATAATATGCGTATATCACAAACAAGAATGTGGATTTGCTGGGGGTTGAGTCGGACAACTAGCCAGCCATCTTGGGTATTGCCATTCGAATGGTGGTCTTCACCCAGATTTTACGTATAAGATTATGTAAGCAAGCTTTTACCAGGGAATATTTCTTCTTAGAGCATGGAACTTTTTTTTTTGCGTTTGGATGATTGTTTCAACCATGAGATACCATGAGTTTAAATAGTTTAAATCCAGATTGTTTTTTATTTGGAACAATTTCTACCGTTTCTTTCCCGGCATGATCTGGCAAAGTTTGAAATTTCAAAGCGGCAAGTAGCACTTGTCGGTTGTGGTGGCCAAATTTGCTTCAATTTCATTTCCCAAATTCTGCCTCGTTCCCAACTAAACTCCAACTATAATATTGATGCTTAGTTCTACAGTACTCTACTGTATTCATCTGTAATGTGGTTAAAACAATTTCATAAACCATCCCCCAGTCATCAGCATTTTTATGGGTGGTATAGACTCTATATATAGACCATCAAAAACAGTGTGGTTTATGGCATTGTTTTAACCACATTAGTGACTAAATCATGGGATAATTCATCCATTTAAAACGTGTATTTTCCCATGATTTTCCCATGTTTTTGCCCAGATTTCTGGACACAGAGTTGTCATCAGATAGCCACGTTTCGCCACGTGTTAACCCTATGAATAAAAGATGAATCGATCATATATCATCATAAAGATCATATATGATATCATATATGATATCATAATATCGATCCGGATAAAGAATTGGGAAATCCCCATCATATACCATCATATTATCCCATAATGTTTGTTATGTTACATCACCATTGTATGCCATCAACAATTCTCAATGTGATGGGCTAAATTCACCAACTAATCCCAATCTCAAAAAAATAAAACCATTCTCAATACCGTTTCTGGTGTTAAATCTCACTCCCAAGTTAGTTGCAGTAGTTAGTTAGCTAGCTAGTTTGTTTCTTATATACTTTGTTAAAAGGATTCCCCAAAAAATTGCATATCTGACAATCGGGGATCGTCCAGTTATAGCCGTTTTCTAGCCATTCAATGCAGAAAGTTTGATCTAAAAAAAAGACCACCAAATTTGGGGTTCCCCCGAGATTTTCAGACACATCCATATTTGTGAATATCCATTTTGGGAACCGATTGATTGGAGGTACCTACCATATATAAGGCCTATGCAATGTAAGGCCTATGTAAGGGAATATCCCCACAAAATATGGCCTTATATGGTACAGTACCTCCATTTTAGGATCCTGGAATTCCCATTGATATTTGTGAATATCCATTTTGGGAAATACTACTAAGCAACCAGCTGTAATCAATCCATTAATAGGGATTTATATACATAACCATTACTGGTTGGTGGTTTGGAACATGAATTTTATGACTCCATGTATTGGGAATAAGGTGAACAACTGACTTTCACTCCATCATTTTTCAGAGGGGTAGGTTGAAACCCCCAACCAGTTTGTGAATATCCATTCCCCTAATGTTGCATATCCCGAAAAATGCTCAAAATCAGATTCAATGCTTAAGTAGACATCCCTTCGAAAAAAAACCCTGGGTTTTTTCGGAGGTGTCACTTAGGGCTGAACTTCTCGACGTCCCGAGACCATCGACCATCCGATTTGTGCAGGTGATTTTGAGCGCCGGCGCCCTGCTGTCCCCACAGCTCTTGATGCTGTCGGGCATCGGGGATGCGAAACATCTCAAGGAGCATGGCATCCCATGTGTCCTGGATCTGCCAGCGCTTGGAAGGACGACATGTCGACGTTGCTGGCTTCGGGTGGGCTCTGTTGGTGGGTCGCTTCGACTTTTGGTCAACATTTATTATAAGCTCAAAAAACACTTTTTTATCACCGAGTATTTAACATGGGATGGGGGTATTTTTTATGGCTCAATTGATCTTGAATGTTTTTTTTTTTGAAAGGGGGGGCTGTTCGGGAGGTAGCGGTCGTGGTCTGTTCGCGAGAAAGTGGTCATGATGAACCAGTGGATTTTTCGGGTTGTGTGCCAAACATAATTTCCAATTCTCCAGGGGCTGGTGAATAATGAAACACCACCCAGCCATTATGATTTTTTTGCTTCAACAGATACTTCTGTAATACGTGATGTTCAAAACTCACCAATAGCGACATTTACCTGGTGCCCGGGTAAATTTTCATTATGATAGCCTGAATCTAACATCAAACCAGCTGCGAAGCAAACTAGCATCAATTAGCAAAGGATTTGAGGTACTCGAGCCATCGATCGTTGCTGGGGATTATGGGATTCTGATAGCGCCTGATGGGAAAGCCTTCTCAACCATCTAGTATTCAATGGATTGGTTGTTTTGACATTTTACAGCAGCCCCATATGAAAAATGGGAAAAGCACGCTTAAAACTGATGGTTATTACCTCCACTCATGGTAATAAACTTAATCAACTAATCATCTGTTGATTCCCCAACAAAACCGGTTTAAGCCCCGTATTTAATGGGAAAATCGATGGTTTCCGGTGATGTTCCCAACAAAACCAATCCATTGAATCTACCCTCTGGTAAACTAACGTAACTATGGAAAATCACCATTTTTGATGGGTAAACTCACTATAAATGGCCATTTTTAATAGCTTTTTGTATGTTTACCAGAGGGTAGGTCCGGTCCTCTGTTTCTGGCAGATTTTTTTCGGAGAGGAACCTGTCGGACCATCCCATTTTACCCGTCCTGGTGGAGATGCCAGGTGGGAATGGGAGATTTATAAGGTGCCACTGGTGATAAGTTGATCTGTAGAATTTTATAATCCGTAAAGCCATCTAAATAGCTATAGTTATAGCTAGTTTATAACTTATAATCTAACTATGGTTACAGCAATGGATTGGTTTAGCTGGGAACATCTTAACCGGAAACCATCGATTTTCCTATTAAATACGGGGCGTAAACCAGTAAAAATTCCCAAAAAACCAATCCATTGATTATAACAAGTTTATAACCCCAACTTTGGAGCTGCAACTTAGCATAACTTAACTATCTTTTGGAGGCCTCACCTTGTAGGATACATTTTTTCGGTTTGGAAGCTGCTCAAAAGATCGATGGATTCATAGGGGTTGATAGGGACTGAAGCTGGGAACTATACGTTTTTAATGAGATAAACTGGGGATATAACTGGGCTTTACAATTTATATATATATATATTTTAAGGTTTTTGCAGTGGATATAACTGGGCTTTATAATGGGATAGGGATTTCCAGTGGAATATATATGGGATATCTCCACATGGGAACCTGACCAACTGACCACCGCCATCTCAAATGCACCCTCCGGCAATCAATGGCATGGCAGGACATCTTCCGAATTGTCATGGTGTTTTAATATGGCAGTGTGTCAAAACCTTGGTAAATAGCTGGTGAACATCATTAAATAGCTGGGATTACTGGATGTTCATTCCCCTAAAAATGGTATTAATAGGTATTGATCCATACCCATATGTTTCAATGGGAATGTCATGGAAGCAAATGAAGGATTTTCCAGCCACGTTTCATCGGACACCAGAGGCGAATTCTGTGGGGCTCCGCTGAACGAATGGTCACAAGTTCGAGCAATCTTGATGGCGTACGACCCGTCCCGTGCTGTTGACGCACGTTTTTCCTTTGTTTATGGCTCAACATGATGGAGTTCAGTCTGAAAATGGTGTATATTTGTACACCCACGTATACCCGAAATCCACTGTTTGACGATCATTTTCCCCATTAAATTATATTAATTGGCCACAACTTGGGGCACACTATTTTCAGAAAAAAACATAAGTAGCAATTTTTTGCATGATCAAACAATGAAGATATTGTCACCCCCGGGGTCATCAACCCCTAAGCTGTTCAATTGGGGGTGTACCATTTTGGTAGCGCATCATCACTTTTGGGAAGTCTCCTCCCTACTTAGTGGGATAATCATGGAACTATTCATGGGATATTCAAGGATTCATGGGGTGTTCATAGGATATTTATGAGACATGGGGATATCCATTGGTTTAAAACCTTGGGACTTACCCTCTGGTAATTTAACATAACTATGGAAAATCACCATTTTTAATGGGAAAATCCACTATAAATCACCATTTTCACTAGCTATTTTGACATAACCAGAGAGTAAACCTCCATTTTCTGATGGTTTTCCCATGGTTTTCCTATGATTTTCCAAGCCCAACTTCCCCTAACCATAAATCATGGCGCCCTACCCGTTTTCCTTCCCCGTGATCGCCGGCGCCAGACGGCCGGAAGCTGCCGAGTCGTTTCCAGAACTCCTGCGGGACGCATGGCGTCTACTTCTGGCAGTCCAAGATCGGCCAGAGCCGCGAGGAACGTCTGGGGAAACCTGGCTTTGTTTGGTCGGTGTTGGGTGATTTTTTTCATTTTCCCAATGGAAAATTCACCATGACTGGGGAATCTCCACCATGGCCCATTTATAGATGATTTTCCCATTCAAACCTCCATTTATTCACGGGATTTTCCATGGCTATGTTAGTCATAACCAGAGGGTAATTTTTTTTTTGGCGACCCCGAGTTAGTTTTTAGCAAATCCAAGGAAATCCATGGGAAGTGACCTGGAAACCATCTTCAACTCACGAATCGAACTGAGTCTCTATCCCAAGGTGGGAGGGGATGCAGGGGATGGGTGAGATGGGTAGTAGAGAAACTCGTGAAGCTTGGGGACTTTTTTAGTTGGGGATAACTGTTAGGTATGTACCCTCTGGTAATTGGTAAACCTACAAAAAACTGATTGGAACATCACCATGCTATTAATGGGAAAATCAACGATTTCAATGGCCATTTACTCCTCCAATAGTCATTTCATCCAATATTTTTTTTTTTAATGGTACCCTCCCAATGAAACAGCCGTAAACAGGTTTATTAATCCAGGGTTCACATTAGCCTCTGGCAATTTGTTACCTGTTGAAGCGATGGCCGCATGGCCCATAAATGGTGATTTTCCATAGTTATGTTAAATTACCAGATGGTATATATTCCACTAGAAATCCCTATCCCATTATTTTCAACCCAGTTACATCCCCATTTATTGATATATATATAATATATATATATATACCACTACAATCCCTACATACCAGAGGCTATTTTGGTTTAGTGGAAAGAGGAAGTGGCTCTGCGGAGAAGTCGTAGAGTTTTCGTTCGAGGAAGTAGCTGGCCCACAGCTCTGGTTCGCGCAGGTATTTTCGACCAGCCATTCCAATGCCTTACATCGAACGTTTTGGTCATGCCTGTCCGTGTTGATTTTTTTTAAAATGCACAAGTTTCTAGCTATACTATTTACTGTCATAAGTGTTGCAGACCACTAGCTGTACAAGATATAGGTGAATGACAGGAAGCAAACAAACATGGAAAATCCTGTGGTCAAAGTGTCAAAGAAGAAACAAGGTGCACATGTTCCATCGACCCGGGCATTCATTCTTCCAATGTTTCCTTTCGGGACATTTTCCCATATCACCCTGCTGGTTGCTCAAAAGAAACTTTTTTTACAAACAAATTGGCATATCCCACAATGTGATTCTCAATTGTTGGCAGTCCCATGACCAGTGCTTGAGCATTTCCATTTGCATCGTTTATGTATCTTTATGACTATTTTTTTTTGTTGAAAATCATGTGAATTCCAAATGTTGTTTAATCTAAAATTTGGTTAAATCTTTGGAATTATTGGTGGCTCAACCGCCACGCGGTCATGCATATGTTTCCCAAGTCATCGCTTCTCAACATCTCCATTTTAAGCACCAGTTGTTAAGTTGGATGAGCATCAAAGTTTGGTTGGTTGTTTGGTTGGTTGGGACACGCACACATATATATATACATATATATATACATATATATATATACACACATCTCTCTATATCTCTATATCATGTACCCAATTTATGTCCAGCATATCCCCATCACCTTATATAAATATCTCGGGTTGCCCTCCAACCCCTGCCCCACATCACCAGTCACAAACAACGGTGGTTGCGGCGGGTCATGACCATCCTATGGGTTTCCACACCTATGTTCGTTTGTCCTATGGTAATTGATGGTTGGTTGTTGACTATGGAGGTTGTACTATCTATAGTATGCATCTATCTAGGACTATGGAGGTTGTACATGTTGGTTGTTGACTAACATAGTTTGATTAATCATTACTATGCATCTATCTGGGTAAATTATGGTAAATTTATGGGAAACCATCCCCTAATAGCCGCAAAATTCAGGTTAGTGAACTATTATAATTTACCCAGATCTATGTTCGTTTACGGTACCATTTTTGTTTACTTTTTGAGCGATGCCCGTTTATTGATGTTTATTGCATATCATTGCCGGTTTTATTCATGTATACCATTGTATACCTTCATTTGTTAAATCCCAGTTTCTTGTCGTCAAATCCCAGTTTCTCTTCGATATCCAGCCCAACCAATTCTTGGAAAACAGAATCCCTAAACATCTCAATTTAAGAACTATGACATGATGTAAAAGAACATGGTTCAACTTCAACGGGTCAAAACCCTGGCTCCGTAGGTACCCTAAAATAGCTGGTTAATGATTATGGATGGTTATGCTCCCAGTCATATGGTATTTTCATAGGTTTCGACCCATCCCGACATTTGTACACAAAAAGTACGGATGTGGGCAAAACAATAATTTTCACCATCCATTTGGGAATAGTTCAAACACATTTTATAATATTTTATACCACCCATGTATGGTGATGACTGGCGGATGTTTTTTTTGTTGTTTTACCCTCTGGTAAATTAACATAGCTATTGAAAATGGACCATTTACAGATGATTTTCCCAATAAAACCTCCATTTATAATGGATTTTCCATAGCTAAGTTAAATTACCAGAGGGTAACCACAGGGAAGAACCCCAGGGCCCCAGTTCTTTTCCCCAGGTGATGGTCCATGAACTCGCTGCGTTGTTGTCGAAGCTCACCGCAGACTATCGCAGCTGGCTGCCGCTGCGATTCCTGTCGGACCTGGCGTTGCAGTGGGGACGCTGGAAAGAACGCAGTGGAGACGGGGCCTTTTCGAAAGCGTTGGAGGTGACGAAGAAGATACCCTCTGGTTTTGTCAAAATAGCTATTGAAAATGGCCATAGAAATAGTGGATTTTCCCATTAAAAATGGTGATTTTCAATAGCTACGTTAAATTACCAGAGGGTAAATTGGGTGAAAACGGATGTGAATACTTTGAAGATCTTTGAAACATGTGACTTTAGATGTTTCGATCCATGATGATCAAGGACTGTTGATACTGTATTTTAGATGTGTTTCTGAATGTTTATAAGAAGTAAAACAGAGAATAGAAATCAAAGATTGCATTTTGGCAAAGAAACAATGACGATTGAACCAATAAACGCACATGTGGATTTATATCAATAAGAACTATGGATGACAGAGTCTCATGCGGGCTTCTGATGAAATCACCCCAGAACACTGGTGGAATCGTTCGTTTCAGTGTCCCATTTCGGGTAGCCCTCAGGAGAGACTAATTCCATAGAATTTCACAAGAATATCACCATGCTTAGTTGGTAAATGTTTAACATATGTGAGCCCAAAGTCAGTAAATTCATATTTGTTTCCTGAATTGTGTGATGTTTTTTCCAATCTTTGATGTTTTGACATCAGTCAATGTTTGCTTTTTTGTCATGCAAAGCTTTTCCCATCGGCTCAGCTGATGACCATCTTGAACCATCCACAAAGTCGTGGTGCGGTGAAGTTGCGATCTGCTGATCCGCATGCGGCGCCTGCGGTGGATCCCAATTATCTGTCGGAAAAGGAGGATGTGGATGCCATGGTGGAAGCCTTTAGGCCGGTAAAACAAACGGATGTGGATGTGGATAATGTGTTTAAGGGACGTAGTACTGTTTAACCCAAGGTGGCTTGATTGATAATTTTTTCGATACTAATACTTTGGGAGATTTTTGAAATGGTTGAATCAATTGAAGGTTGATGTGAAGGTGTGGGCTTTTTTTCATGGATGCTGTGGTTGGTTCTTGCGGTTACCGAACTTTTTCTGTGGTGGAACATGTGGAACATTGCCATGTCGGCCGGGCAGTTTAGTTTGTTGAACGGCGCCCAGGGGCCCGGGTGTTTTCAAATTTGGGAATTCTACCACTTGATGGTTTACTTAGTTTACTTTGGCAGGGATATCATTTTTGAACATAGTGAACAGCCTGTGTGTCGACTGCAATTCTCTCCGTATAACATCAAAATTAGTTTGGAGTGTTCCATGAGTGTCATCCACTGATTAATCCATGTTAATCCCAAAGGATTGCTTTAATGTCCAACTTCTTGTTGGCTACCTTCTTATTTTTGCGCCACATTATATCATTCTTGATGGCTCTTGCCAGGATATATATATTATATTATATAGACTGTTTGGTATATCCTGGCGAAACTTTGCTTGGGTAGGTGAATATAGGTGAATCAGGAGTTGATTTTTAGCTGTACCCTCTGGTAATATGTTACAGTTCGCTATAGAAAATCACCATTTTAAAGTTCGGTAAACCATCTATTTCTATGGGCCATGGCTTCCATAGCTTTTTGTATGTTTACCGGAGGGTAAACAAATAAATACAACACCAGTAAGAATTGCCAGGCTGTTGAGAGATCAACCGCTAGGAAACCGGACTTGACGAAGCAAATGGTGCTTCCTACCACCATAAAATGTCAATTTACTGGTCATATGTTCCAATTTCATGGTAGTAAACCGCCCCATTTCCGTTGTTTCAAACGTGAACATCACCCTGCGCCAGTATTTTTAGCGCTTGGAATCAACAAAATCCAAGGGTGTTTACCCACATTTTTCTCGGTTATAGCCTCCAAAAGATAGTTATCCAGTGTTTCCAGGATACTTCGATAATGTTTTCCACTCATCTTTTCCTAAGATTTTCCACATCAAGCGGCGTCTGTGAGGCTTGCTATCCATATAAAAATCATCCCCTGAAATCCAATTCAATCCCCATCATCTCCAGATGAAGAAATGCCAAGATGCTAAGGTGAAACCCAGATTTTTTGGTGGTGAAACCCAGATTTTTTTGAAAAAATGGTTGCTGAAGTTGTATATCCTCCCATTAAAAATATCCCCATGAAGTTGATCCGTTTTTTGCCGCATTTTTGTTGGTTGAAATCCCAGTGTTTAATCCCATCATGTCACCTTTTATGGTTGGTCATCAGATCACTCACAAAGAAGTAACAACGAACGGCAAAAAATAAGAACTAATCATATCTATCAACTAGCATTAACTAGCAACTCATAATTAACAACTATAACTGCAACTAGCAACTCGTAACTAAGTAACTAACTAGCTGACTGACTGACTAACTAACTATATAACTAAGTAAGTAAGTAAGTGTCTAATGACTTAAGACAGTCCATTTTTTCCACCAGGCGGATGCTCCGCATCTTCTCCGCTCCCTCCTTGGCGCCCTACGTCTATGCCTTTCATCCCGCCACACCAGCAGTGGATGCGACCGAGGTGGATGGGGGAGGGGAATGGTAACCATTAAAGCCACTTAGGAATGATAACGAAAACTAGGATTTTCAGGGAAAACACACATATAATTATATATACAGTATATACAGTATATATACCTTTATACACATATGTATATGTATATATATATATGGAAATCGATGATCAATGGGACTAAAAAGAGGATTTATCATGATGATATTTATCTGAAACACATGAGTTTTGTTTGAAAGTTTTAAGGGAACAGCCCGGTTTCCCCAAGGGTTTCGAATCAGAACTTCCCAAACATGCTCGGAAAATTTTTGGGGGTTAAATCAGTTAAAACCCCATCGAACTTTTGGGTGATATATTTCTTGATATCCTTGGTATATTAATGTCCCTTTGTCCCAGACGTCAACAGATGTCAACAGTCCATCCTCCTCCGTTTGTTTTAACGCATCCCTCTCCGTACCATATCCGCCCCTTTCCGTGGTGGTGCCCCTAGAGCACAGAGAGTCCAGCAATTTCGCCGCTTGCCTACACTCATAGGATTTTTTCTCCACTCATTCTATCTTCACTTCACCATCGTCGAACTCCAAGAATACTCCTCCACTGAAACAGTCCAATACAACCAGATATATCCACTTCCCTCATCCAATTGCTGAAGACAGGGAACTTTGGAAGCTTTCCCCAGCGAAATAGGCACCCATTCCCAGCAGGTGAAATCCTCCATTTACATCAAAACTTCATCAAAACATCGCCAAAAATCACATCATTTGATACAGAATTACCCTCTGGTAATTTAACATAGCTATTGAACATGGCCATTTATAGTGGATTTTCCCATTAAAAATGGTGATTTTCCATAGTTATGTTAAATTACCAGAGGGTAATCAGATTTAGGGATGATGTATTTTCAGCTTATCGCACATAATGCCACCGTAGTAATGCCAGTACAGCAATAGATAGGATCCATCATTTACATAAATTTACCATAAATGGGAGAAATCATCATCAACATATGGGTGGTTTGTTATTGCTTTACTAACAATAACCCCCATGAACATCCCATTGAACCACACAAAAAACCCATTACTAACAGACTAACAGACTAACCCCAATTGTAATCACATTAAACCCATTAAGATCCTCCAATATCCAGATCATCTATACCGCCCCAGGCTGAAATCAGTGACTATGTGCGGAGCAGCATCCGAACCACATGGCACTACAGTTGTACCACTCGCATGGGGCCGGCAACAAAGGCGATGCTGGGGTGAGACATGACATGGGGGATAGGATTGGGGCCCAGGGCTTCCACATAAATTCAGGGAATTGTAGATGATAACATATGATAAGTATAATAATTATGATATAATTGATATGATATTATGTATGTTATAGATTCTATGAGAAGCCGCGGATTTTTTTGTTCCAAATTTGGAGAATGCCACTTTGTAACATGGGAAACATCGCACATTCAGGCCTGGATAGATGGTTACCGTCCGGTTTTTTCAAAGTCGCTGGGAAATATTTCGATGAACATGGAGGTGGAGGTTTGTTTATAAGCTGCGAAAATCATCGAAATAAATGGTGGATTTTCAGTTGCTTCGTTTGGGGACACCGGAGGGTAGCAAGGGGGAATCATGTCAAGAACTTCTTTCCAAGCGTGGCTTATTTCCGGTCAAACATGTACAATGATATGCCAAACATGGTCAATCACTGACTCTGGAGAGAAAAACATGGACACACTGCAAAAACTACCTCTATTCACGCACATGTGATGGTAAAAACCATGGTTCCTGCAACATTTCGCAGAGAAAGGAACCAATCGATTGGGCAGCCTGTCAATTGTAAAAAACCATAACGACCGGCATTTTTCCAAACCTCCCTTGCTGATGAATGGTTTGAACCTCAGATCAGAACGGCGTTGGAACACCATTTGTTGAACATCCCAATTTGAAGCTCATGACTGGGTGGGTTGGTGAATAGGGCTTCCCATTATTTTAAGAACATATAATCCCCGATATATAAAGGGTAGGGTAGTATAACCCCGTGTAATCATCAACCAGCAGGGGTCTAGCAGCCACTGCTCAAGTGGCTGCTAGACCAGTGGGATTTACCCAACGCTTGTTGGTATTTAAGCAACGGAAGCTGGATGGACTGTAATTATGGAAGTTTAAGTGATACTATATATATATATATACATATTATGCATATATATGGGGTGTTCCATAAATGAAGGTACCCTAAAATGGATTTAGCGGCTACCCCTATTTTAGGAAACCTCCATATATCAAAAATGGAGGATTTAAACAATTGAAATCAAGAGTAAAATCCGGGCCGGGAAGATAATGATATACAGCAAGATTATCGGATAGCACAACGAATATGTGCTCTGTGAATCTGACAATTCGGCGGCGTGTTCAATCTGACAAATCGGCCCAGAAAAGTCAGATACAGTCGAAACAGTCGAAATGATGAATCCGAACTGCGGTTATGGCCCTTTACCACTTATAAATCAGTTATAAAGTTATAACCCCATTTATGGAATGATAATCCATCTCATTTATAATATTTTAGCCCCATTTATAAGTGGTAAATGGCTCTTTGGATGGTATAGAATGACTTTTGCAGCAGTCTAGAATCAATATTCCATTAACTTCCAGTTGTTACCATCTGGTAATTTAACAGTTTGCTATGGAAAATGCCCAGTTACAGTTGATTTACCTCTTAAAAGTGGTGATTTTCACTAGTTATATCAATGGTAATTTCAGGATCCTAAAATGGAGGTACTGTACCATATAAGGCTATATTTTGTGGGGATATTCCCTTACATAGGCCTTACATAGGCCTTATATATGGTAGGTACCTCCAATTTAGGTTCCTGAAATGACCATTGAGTTATATTAGTTTTCCAGAGGGTACTCTAGGGATTGGAACACTGTTCACTTTTTTTGGCCGAACCCGAACCCTGTCAGGAGAATGTCTGCGACCCACAGGGCCGAGTGCATGGGGTGAAAAATTTGCGTGTGGCCGATGCAGGCGTGGAAGAGCGAATGCGAGCGAGGTAATCAGCTGAGATCAGCTGAGTATGGTGGATTTGTGTGAAAAAAATGCTGTGTGTTGGCTTTGGTCAAATTGGGAAAACACTCATAAACCAGCCATTTGGGAATGGTAAACATACCACATAAAAATGGTGATGACTGGGGGATGGTTTATGAAATTGTTTTACCCACATTAGTTTAGTATAGTTTATATAGTACAGTTTAGTACAACTTACAACTTAAGTTTTTGCTGGGATGATAATGAGGATAAATGGTTATAAACTGTGATTTCTCCATCAAAACTGTAAGTATAGGTGCCCCGAAATCCTGTCTGGGTAGATAAGGACTTCACGAAGGCATCATTTTTGGTGAGGTAATCATCCAATTTTTCCCGTATTTCAGGTTGGTGAATGATCAGAATTCAGATTCCATTGTTTAGCATCAGATTCCCCATGAATATTGATACCCTCTGGTAAACTAACATAACTATGGAAAATCACCATTTTTGATGGGAAAACTCACTATTAATGGCCATTTTCAATAGCTACGTTAAATTACCAGAGGGTATGTTCATTGGGGTGTCATTGAGTATCTCCCATTTTGAGCTGGTAGAAATCATTGGCAAGCTGATACAACAAGGTGGTGCCCAGGCCGCTAAACCATGCTGGTTTCTTCCCAGCGAAAAATACCCTCTGGTAAACTTTCACATAGCTATGGAAAGATCCACCATGCTATTAATGGAACAATCCACTATTTCTATGGCCATTTTCAATAGCTTTTTGTATGTTTACCAGATGGTATCCCAAATTTCATCACAATTTACACAGCTGGGGAAGCAGCGAGCTCGAAATGGGCTATCAGCTTTGGAAGGTCCAGCCGCTTTATGCGACGTGAAATCCCATATACAGGACTGGACAAAAAGCTTGGTGACTGTGAAGTCTCAATGTATATAATGAAAATTGATCGTCTTTGTGAAATCCCTTCCTGGTTGGTGGTTTGGAACATTTTTTATTTTCCACAATATATGGGATAATCCTTCCCATTGACTAATATTTTTCAGAGGGGTTGAAACCACCAACCAGCTTCCTATTTGTTGCTTAAATCCAACGACTCTTGGTAGGTTAGATAGCTCTGAACTCCAGATGTTTGGCGATTCTTCAGAGCCAACCAGGCTTGATGCCGGAAGTGGTGAGTGGCAACACACACGCAGCGTGCCTTGGCTGACTTGGCTGATGGCCCCGCGGCCCCGCTCAAATGGCATTCCACTTCATGCACCCTCCAAACTACCCTCTGGTTATGTCAAAATAGCTATTGAAAATGGCCCATTTATATCCATTTATAGTGAACTTTCCCATTAAACATGGTGATTTTCCATAGTTATGTTAGTTTACCAGAGGGTAACCCGAAAACATCAGAACCCCGGAACCCCCCAAAAACACGGGAGTCAAAATGCCAGGATCATTGAATCATTGTCCTATTTTCGAGAGGATCATATCAACACTGCCTATATTTTTGCTATCCCCATTTTCTCAGGTATAAGTTATATAAGTCAGTTATAACCCCATTTATGGAATGATAACACCATTACTGCTTGGTGCTTTGGAACATAGATGAAATTCCAGAAACACTTGGGAATGAATTTTATCATCCCTCAACTGACGTTCACTCACGCAACATCATTTTTCAGAGGGCTTGAAACCATCAACCAGATTACTATAAGATGTTCAGAAAGGGATGATGAACAATATGATATAGTAATCTGACCATCCATATTAATCTGAACAATATGATATAATCATTCCTTAAATATTGTTTGGGAATGAACATCCATAAGTCCCAGGGATAGTCCCAGGGTGAGTTCACCAGAATGGTGTGGTGATGGTCCAGGTGCGTGATGATTGGCGATCGTATCTCGGATCAGCCCTGGAGGGCCCATGGAGTAACGATCGTAACGATGATCTTGAGGGACCAATTTTGGGGTGATTTTCACCACTGGTAAACGTTTGCAAAAAACGGATGGGAAAACCAGCATGCTTTTAATGGGTAAATCAACTATTTCGACTGGGTCATTTTCAATAGTTTTTTGTATGTTTACCAGAGGGTAACCAGGCTTATTAACCATTTACTAAGTGATTCTCCAAGCAGAAAGCCAGGATATCCAGGATGTAATGAAGAAGATCCTGGTTGATTGGTTATTGTAGGGAGTAAAAAACTACTTGGGTTACTGGGGATTATGAGCTAACCGATAGTAGGGAAAACTATGAACTAGTATTTCATGACATGGGATAGGGGGTATTCTTTGAGGCTCAATTGGCAAGTCAGGTACATAGTCTACAGCTAGGCCATGGAAAATAGCCATGCAAACGATAGGTATATCCTCCACATGAATTTCTGATTTTTTTTTTCAATGGCAAACCCTTCAAATAGAGGATCAGTCATGAACATCGCCAAACACGAGGATTCTATTTGAGAACAAACTATGCAAACTGTTTGACTGCAAAGAAAGCTCGGGGTCGTGCATCGAATGGGTGGATTCTGGTCCCTCTGGTGAGCCCTCCAGTCTCTAACCCGAGCTGCACAACGGCTTGCGCGGAACGAACATGAAAGGTTACCCTGTGTAGTCGCATGACAATATGATAACATGATGTAACATGTCTTTGTTTGCTAGCGGCGGGCTACTATCTTCATGAACCAAATGAACAAAGATATACAAAGATAAAAGGTAGGTAGAATTTGTACAGTATGGGGTTGTCATGGGTAGCCGGAAAATACCCCAAAATTCGAGGGCGAATCACCATTTTTCCGACACCACAAGACGAGGCATCGGATCCTTCATTGTCTCCGAACATGCACCAAAGCTATGAGGCTTCCACTGGTTCCAATAGAGACTGGGACCGAGTTTCAGCTGCAAAGTCAGCTTCAAATCATGAGAAATTCATGGGTTTTATATGGTTTTATAGGGTGTACAGAGATGGCCAGATTGGTTTCTCGCTTCTTAGTTGCTAATCCCAGGCAATGTCATCGGGGCCAGGGATTAGCCAATTATCATTGGATTGGTATAGTATAAGCGGAAATTTACTATAGATTTTGATGGGGAAAGCCATGCTTTACTGTAGATTTTCCCTTCCAATCTAGTGATATTAGCTCCTACGACAGGTTATTAGCTCCGCATCACCTGCGGGTCATTTCCACCCTGGTGAGCAAGCGAGCAGCGTGACGGAGACAAAGTGACGTGACGTGACGGGCTGAAGTGGGATATGACTCAGCTGAAGTTTGGGATTGATTCATAGAATTGGATGATGGGAAAATTTACAGGAAAGCCCCCAAAAATTTGATGGTAAAAACTAAAACCATGGTTTCCTGTAGATTTTCCCCAACAAACCAATCCAATGATTGATGCTGAAGACCGCAATTTGGAAGTCTGGTTGCATCATGTCACATCACATATCACTTTCCCTCTGGTGTCGTCATAGCAGTGGCTGGACATCCCCGAACAATGGCTTAGAAATAGGAGATTTATTGACCTCTTTATCTGGTTGGTGGTGACTGGAACATGAATGGATTATTTTTTCCATTTTGGGAATTTCATCATCCCAACTGACGAAGTCCATCATTTTTCAGAGGGGTAGGTATACCACCAACCAGTTATGATTCTTCATGGAGAAGATTCTTTTCCAAACCATTGGATTCTGGTGTTCCCTGCTGGACACGGGTGAAGCCCAGCAATTTTCACAACATTTTCAGCTTGGAACGTGAACCACAAGACCTCAACTATCAAAAAACTAACGCAATGCAATTCACTGGGTGTTTAGGTGCTACCGTCACGCGAGTTTCCAGAACAATCTCAACATCAGCATCTATCATCAATCCCGAATCTTTTATGTATCCTGACACATCAATACGAATAAGGCAGATAGTAAAGAACATACCAAGAATGTCCAATAACACTGACAACTATACCGAATAAATATCAAAACAATTCCAACAAACATGAGTAAATAAATACAACCATTGAATAAACATGACTGAATAAACATTAGTGAATGTCTAATTAGGGCATGAATAAACATTGGTGAGCAAAGATCGGCACAAAGTCATCATCATCCACTCAAACTCCGAGAACAATAAATTTCACGGATCCTTTCGGATTTCTGGTGCTTGGTGAATGAGGGAATGATCCGTATGAAAATCCATATGAACCATTAGAATTATATAAGTTCCATCTTAACTATAATGATATATATATATAATATATACTATAAATATATTATAATATATTATAATTATCATTCCCCATATTTTTAAATACATTCTAATAACAATCCCATTCCCCCATTCCCAGTTGGGCACTGCCGCCATGGAGAGCTGCTACGACTTGGTGGAGCACCTTCCCGCAGAGTTCACCCGTGACGTGGAGTTGATGCCGTTCCACTGCGCCACGGTGCCTAAGGCGCCTGGACCGCCTGGAGGATTACCCTCCATGGCACATAGAAGTCGTTGATTTATATAGTAAAAATATGTAAAAATGGTGATTTTCCATAGCAAACTGGCACATTTATATAAAGATGGTGATTTTCGAGGATTTTCCATGGATTTTATGGTGATTTCAATGGGAATTTACCAGCCAAAATGGGGGTATCAATAGGAAAGAGCCTCTGGTCATTTGTTACAGTTGCTATTGAACATGGCACATAGAAATAGTTGATTTACCGAACTTAAAGATGGTGATTTTCCATAGTTTTTGTACGTTTACCAGAGGGTGATTAATGGGATTTTTGATGGGAGATGAATGGGATGTGGATGTCAATGGATATGAATGACTTGATGGGATTTTGACTGGGATTTTTGGTGGGATATTCATGGGATTTAGTGGGATATGAATGAGATTTCATGGAACTTTATGGGATTTAACGGGATTTATTTGGATATAACATGATATAAATAGGATTTAGTGGGAGTCAATGGATATGAATAGATTGGAAGATCATGGGATAATCAAACACGGCAGGCCGCTGGAATCCGTCCCTATTTTTGAATGGAGGTTTGCAATGGGAAAATCAACGAACTATATCCAGTACCCAGATGCTCCATGGTGCTGGAATATTTACCTACATGACTGGGTCATTTTGGTGGTAAATGTTGGTAAATATTCTATACATCTGGGTAAATTTCATCACGACCGAAGCCTGTTCTCCCGAAGCCTGGAACCATGGTTAGGATTCGGGGAATCATCCCCAAGTGGCCGCAAGATTCAGCTTAGTGAAATATTATTTCATTTACCCAGATGTTTGATTTCCAGAGGATACCTTCCAGTAAATACCTTCCAGTAAAAAAAAAGCCATGGAAATCGATGATTGCTTCCTGTTCGGAAATGATCTACTAAATGATCACAACTAGTGGAAAACCTCCATATCTATGTATGTTTACTGGAGGGAAGCAATATTTAAGCTGTTGAATCAAACCTAGCAAAACTGGAGGTGTTAAGTATAGATGGATGATGATGATGATGATGATGATGACGATGGTGGCGGTAGTGGTGTTG
The DNA here is from genome assembly GCA_947184155.2 of Cladocopium goreaui. Classification (NCBI taxonomy): domain Eukaryota; class Dinophyceae; order Suessiales; family Symbiodiniaceae; genus Cladocopium; species Cladocopium goreaui. The sequence continues at coordinate 803,209 of CAMXCT020000469.1, read as the reverse complement.
GTGGTGGTGTTGGTGGTGGTGATGGTGATGGTGATGGGGGTGGTGATGGCGATGGTGGCGATGATGATTGTTGGTGAAACATCGGATTTTTGTTGGTGAAAGCGACTAGAGCTCCTATTTTTGTTTGGTTGAAGTTTCTGTCTAGACTGTCTGGCCAGCAAAAGAAGGACATTTGAGCAGCAAACATGTGGATTTCAGCCAACAAAAGTAGTGATAGAACATGATAGAAGCCAACGAGTATATACTGTAAGGAGCTCACAAACAAAGAATTATATAGATTTAACCCTGAACAGGGACATTCCACTATCAATGGTAGGGATGAGAAGGGGTGGACATTTAGAGACCTGCCGAGAGACCGTATCTCAAAATAGGATTGCTCAAATGACCGATGTTTTTTTTGAGATTCGTGGTATCCAATTTTGAGACATGACTAGAACATGTTCAATGTGCTTGGACGACCTTTCCCAACAGTTTTTTCTCCGGGCCCTCTTCTGTGAAATCTCAACATCAGAGAGCATGCTGTGCAGTGATAGTCGTTGTCAGACATTCCGGGCCCAAAATGACCACCCCAAAGTGGTTCACGGTGCAACATGGTGTAATTTTCTATCCAAAAACATATCAACCAGTTATATGGAGGGTTCCGAAAATATCTGTACCTCAAACCATTCGTTTTTCCGTTGAGAATAAGAATTGCTGGATGATTTTGGGGTTTTCCCGTTTAAAAAAAAACCCGTCCGAGTCGGAGTCCCGCTACCCCAAATCCCGGTGAAATTCCAGCGACCGGAGCCATGAGCCCAAGAGCTCAGCACTGGAAAATCCTCGCCGAGTTGTCTTCAGCTGTTCTTAGGTCAGTGAATGATCATACTTTCGGAATCTTCAGCATACTCTAGCCACACATATACTGGTTGGTGTTTTTTTTTTTTAAATTTTTCCATATATTGGGAATAATGATCCCAACTGACTAATATTTTTCAGAGGGGTTGAAACCACCAACCAGTATAAATTAAATGTATTTAAATGTACAATACCCAAAAAATCGAAACGTGACCCATACAATGATTCCTTTACCATCTGGTTATGACTAACAGTTCGCCATGGAAGATCCACCATGCTATAAGCTAGGTAAACCATCTATTTCTATGGGCCATTTATTTTCCATGGCAAACTGTAAACGTCATAACCAGAGGGTATATCCCATTAATATCTCATTGAATCACTATAAAATCCCATTGAATCACTATAAATCCCATTAAATCACTATAAAATCCCATTAAATCACGATAAATCCCATTGAATCACTATAAAATCCCATTAAATCACGATAAATCCCATTAAACCACGATAAAAATGGGGATTTCACTTCTTCAGTGGCAATTCGATCAGGCAATCTGCGGAGAACTGATGAAGATTCTGGATCCACTGGGTGAAGAGTTGAAACATTTGAAGAGAGTCAGGCTGGGAACGGAAAAAACAGTCTGTGTTTATGTCTATAACCATCAAGAATAGACTTTAAGAATGTTTTAACAATCAACATGGGGATTTTATGGGGATATAATAATGAGATAATGATAATATCTATATATATATATATACATGTTTATACATGAGCTATATATGGGGTATTTAATCGGGATCCGATCAGACATTTACCTCTAGAAAACCACCAATACTGGCTATGCAATAGAGATTGATGGGATGTTTAACCAACTTGACATGATAGTTGGGGTTGTCTCAACATGGGACCCAAATTGGCAACTTATTCAAATTTAATGGTGACAATGATGAGGAAATATGGGCTGGAACGGGGTCGTAGAAAACTTGAGACAACCCCAACTGGGTTTGAACTGAGAGTTTTCAGCTGGACTGACAGATTTTTTGTGGTTCTGGTTTTGGTAACTTTCCAACATGGAGAACATCGAAATTGCTTGGCTGTTGGCTTGCTTGGCTGGATTTAAAATACCAAACGCTCAGTTTTGTTTTTTTCGAAAAATGATTTCCCCATGAAAATCTCATTACCCTCTGGTGAACGTTTACATAACGAACTGGCAAATCACCATGCTATGTAGCTGGGCAAATCAACGATTTCGACTGGGCGTTTCCAGTTCGCTTTTTGTATGTTTACCAGAGGGTACCATCTGGTTATTTAACATAGCCATGGAAAATGGCCCATTTATAAATGGTTTACCTATTAAAAATGGTGATTTTCCATGGCTATGTTAAATAACCAGATGGTACATAAAATCACCAAATCATGCTGCCAAAGCCGGGGATGTGGAAACCAAATCGACGAATTTTTTTGTTTCGACATTCGTGGTACCGTGGAACGTCACGAAACCAGCTGTACCCTCTGGTAATTTAACATAGCTATTGAAAATGGCCATTTATAGTGGATTTTCCCATAAAAAATAGTGGTTTTCCATAGCTATGTTAAATTACCAGAGGGTACATGTTTTTTTTCCCTCTAAAGCCGTGTTGGAGCAAACAAGAAATTCTGATTGGTGGTTTGGAACATGAATTGTATTTTCCATTTCATATATGGGATGTCATTGACGAACTCCATCATTTTTCAAGATGGGCACACTGCACCACCAACGATGATTTTCCCATTAAAACCTCCATTTATAAGGGATTTTCCAACACTGGTAGTAAAATCATGAAATACCCCCCACTTCTGGTAGTAAAATCATGAAATTCTTCCCGTGTTTAGATTGCTACAGGTCCAATGTCCTGAAAAAGAGCAGAAACAAAAAGCAACGGGGTCCCCGTTTGTTCGTTAAAAAAACAAATTTACCTCTATGTTTGTTTGTTAATTCCGCATTTTCCCCTATGTTTATGACATTTTATTACTAACTCCCAATTTTTCCCATCAAACATTCAACACCCCATAAGTGGTAAATCTAAATCCCCTACATCCATGCTTTCTAGGAGCTTTTTACGGCTGTTGGACCGCTGTTGGATGGATTTGGAGGACCCAAAAAGCACATCTCAGGCCGTCCTGCGATGAGTTGGCGGTCCTCTTGGGGGAAGTTCTGCCTGACAAAGTGCTGCAGTTTCTCCAAGTGCGTCAAATCACGCCAGAAGCCCGGCGCCATTTCAGGTCACGGGGATTTCATGGGGGATAGCCGGCCTGGTAAACATACAAAAAGCGAACTGGAAAATGGCCCAATCGAAATCATGAAATCGTTGATTTACCCATTCAAAATGGTGATTTTCCAGTTCGTTATGTAAACGTTTACCAGAGGGTATTGGGAATTTCATCATCCCAACTGACGAAGTCATATTTTCAGAGGGGTAGGTAGGCCATCAACCTGTCATTGATTTCATTTTGTGGATATTCAATCCAGTTCATGTGGGATATATCCAGTCCCATGGGGATTTCATGGGATTTAAGGATCAAATCCAGCAACAAGTTGCGGGATTTTTCGTAGGACTTCATCGGATTTTTCTCCGGGAGATCTCTGGATGAATTCCGATGAATTCCACTGGTCACAGTGCGACGTCGCTGGAAACATGGTGAATGATCATACTTCAGCCGCAGCCCGAAAAAATCGTAACCACCAAAAAGATAAAAAACAACGTGATTTACCAATAATATCCAATAATTACTTTCGGAGACAGTGATGTAATGTGATGTACTTTTCTATTTTAGTGTTTTTAGTAGCATTTCACTTTTCTATTTTTTTTTGAGTTGCTAAGGTGAAAATGATTTGTCTTATGAACGCCCGATGGAGAACTGGGCACAACCAACATCAAAAAAATGACTCATGTCGTCCAAAGATGGCTGACTCAGTTGGTGCAGAATCACCCTACATTCATAGACAAAAAACATTGGATCTATGGATATCTATGGAATATGAATATACAATCATATCCGAAAATATTGAGTACATTTGGATGCCCTCCAGTAAACCAACATATGGAAGATCCACCATTTGTAGGTCATTTCGGAATGGGAAACGCATGGATTTCGGCAAATGGTGAATTCTCAGTTTGAAAATGCGTACCCGGAAAACCCCGACAATTATGAGTAGCAAGCAAATCTTGTATCATATTTTCAGAGACATCCATATAGTCTTAGAGTACTGTACTGAAAGTAGGACATTCTATGGCCCATTATCCCAAAATTGGATTGTTTGATTCCAAAAATATCAAAAACATCCCGTCGGGGGGAAAACCACGCCAGCGGTTGTGAGCGTTTTGAAGACCATGTCGTTTTCGCCATAGCGAAACTATTGACTCATTGCACAAAATAGGCTGAAAATTCCCTGGGAATTTGAAGTGCATTTCTGATGATGTCCGGTAATTTACAGGGAATTTGCTCTTGAAAACGCACGCGATGTTTTCCTCCTTTCACATCGCCATGCGCTTCTTCAAAGAGCGACCAGTGACCTCCAAAAGGTTCTTGATTTGGAGTTCATCCAACGCCATTGCCACACCCTGATGTTTCGCATCAGTTTTGGGTTCACATGGCTGTTGACTCTGGTCGCAAGACTACATGGTATGGCCGATTTTATGAAACATAGCACTCTGATTTCCGTTATTTCGCGGTGGATGCCGGACATGCCATCCATTGATGTCCGAGCATTTCGAGTTCGAATGTGCGGCTCATTTTGATTTGACCTTTCGCAGTTGTGGGGATGTTTTTCATCCGGTGCTCGCTGACTTCCAGTGCAGCATTTTTCAACAACATCACGTAGTGCCCCAAATCGGAAGATTAATTTCTCGCATTTTGACATTTGGACCTTGTGGGGTATGGATTTCGTCGCAGATGTCACAAAGCATTTACACCAGCCTAGGTGCCGTGACACACGGGCAAGCTCTGTCACGAGGAGGCGAGCCTGCCCTCAACAGAGTTCTGGTCTCGGAGCTTCGCCAAGTTCGCCACGCTGAACTTGTAAACAATCAAATGGTGGAACAGAACCATTCCGTTGATGACCAATACCATGAACCTCAAAGAAACATGAAGAAACTTGACGTGTTCATATACTTTGATCTGAGGACCCGGCCCGCATCCGTGAAGAAAAAGAGGCCCACGGTGCCATTTTCGTCCCTTTGTGGAACTGATATTTCCCCATGAAACTGACTTAAAACATGTTCGAGATTTGCAACGCTCACCCGATGCATGGGATTCGGGCTTTGTGATGAAGGAACCGCCAGTTCGTTGCTGGGAAACGCGAAAATGATGCCAGATCAACCTATGAAGTATGGCTTGGAGAATTGCAGGAACGGATGCGTCAGTCAGCGCGAGCTGCGCTGCAGGCGCACGATTTGGAACCAGAATCCAAAGATGGCTTGGAAGTGCTGGTGGTGTGTTCCAGCTTTTGTGGAAATGTGGAAATCTGTTTGTATGTTTGTATGTGTGTTCTATCGCCAGGCCATTGCTGACTCCTTGGCGGAGCAGCAGACCCGGCAGACGACAAGCAGCAGCAGGGCAAGCGGCCGCACCAAAAAAAGCAGGTGGGAAAGACAGTGACTGCAAGTGGGCATCCCAATTCATAGGCCAGAGGCCGAGTTCTAGGGTCGCCCAAAAACGATGAAAACCACAGCCAGTTTCTAGTCAGCTTTGGGGATCGCCAGCTGCTGCAAATTTTCTTTGGGATGCACATAGTTGACATAGCTACTAGCTGAAACGTGTTGAAACATGTTGAAACCACCAACCAGATTCAAAACAGCGGTTGGCCCTTCTTTGTAGTTGAAAGTACTTTAGAACGGCAACTGTGTTTTCAGCAACAGGAGTGAACATGAAATGTGCATGAATTGGGGTCCCATATTGGGGCTGCTGGATTCAATATTTGGAGGATGCAGGAAGGGACCCCCAACTATGATAAATTGGTTTTTAGATTGTATAAAAAAGCAAATCACAACATGAAGCTTAGTGTCGACAGGTTACAAGGTAGTGCTCCTGTTTACCCAAGACGTGACGTAGCATGTGCATGTGACGCAAATTAACATGAACCTTAACACACCCCACCCCCCCGACCCAGTAATATATGCGTGTTTCCAAAAACGTGCACGACTACTGGCGCGGCTGTCCTGCCGCTGGCAAAAGCATGACATGGGTTTGTCTGAGGATAGGGGTACCCCATTCTATCCAAGGATCAATCATCATTATTCCAACTATTTGACGGCCACAACTGGGTGGTATACCCTATTTCCAGATATCAAGTTGGTTATACATCCCATCATTCTATCTCTATTACATGCCTGTGATTGTTGGGTTTTGCGGACATAAATCCGTATTAAATCACCATCAAATATATAAAAATAGAATGGTATGGTTCAAAACCAAATAGACATGGAAACACATCCATCAACACGTCATAAACATCAATTTCTCATTTTGACGGCTATGGATGTCATAGGAATCCATCTTTTGGAATGAACCTCCATAGGTCCATTTTCACAATTTTCATGTGAACACCCTGGGATTCCATGAGTCTTGGAGGATCCCATGAAAATCAGTGGCATAACCCCACTTACCGGTAATTCAACATAGCTATGGTATACGCGGCCCATTTAGTTTGATGTACCGATGTACCGAAATAAAAGATGGTGATTTTCCATGGTTTTTTGTACGTTTACCAGAGGATAAACCTCCATTTATAGATGGTTTATCATGGTTTACCTATTAAAAATGGTGGCTTTCCATAGCTTTTCGTATGTTTACTAGGCCGGGTAACCACTTCGTAAGATGCTGACCCAACCACTTTTCGATGCCGAGGAAATGGTGCAAGTGCCGCGTTTTTGCCCTCTGACCGCAGAACAAATGGAGAGTTTTTCCAGGCGGATCGACAAAGTGATGAGGAAATGGTGACCAACTTAGTTTATAACCCACATCGCCATGGATCAATACCTATATATATATATAAATATATATATATATAAATACCTATAAATACCCCTAAATACCATTTTTAGGGGGAATGAACATGCATAAATCCCAGCTACTTAATGATGTTCACCAGGGGTACAAGGTTTTGACCCATCCCCATATGGGGATTTCCGTAAATGGGGGGTTCCCCAATAGCTGGTTGGTATATTTCATGGAAAATCCTATTCAGATGGATCATTTAAGGCTCCCCCCTTTTGTGGAAACCCCCATAAAGCTTTATAAGTGAAGATATTCCGATTTTTTCAGGTAAAACTCGGTCTTTAAGCCATCTACGAAGTGTGATGCACACCCAAAGTTGAGAAAAAAACAGTGACAATTTCCCATGGACATTTTCTATGATTCGATCTACAGAAAAACAAAACCATTGACCACAGCATAGCGTCGATTCTGAAAATGGTGGCTTTTTCTTCCCAGGCTCTCTAAAATTGAAGAACTGAACTGCGGAAACCCTGTGTTCTTCGCAACCGGGGGCTGGCTTTCCTCCGTTTTTTTTTTGGGCGGTCGCAATGGACCGGTGATGTTTTTTTTGCATCAAGCACCAGCAGTTTTCACCAATGCCTGGAAGTGAGTATCCACTAAATCCTCAATTGATCCCATTGAAATCCCATCAAAAATCCCTATAGAAAGCAACGTCTGTGTACCATTTTTTGATCACTGCGTCACTGTGCACCATTTTGGGTGTCACTGGAAAGTGTATGAAAATGCGTACGGCTAACCTCCGACAAGATCGAGATTGGTGACGGCGAACTTTTCGTCCGAAAATTGCACGACAAAAAATGGTAACCAGATAACTAGCTCAAAGTGGAGCATCAAAAATTAGGCATGTTTACCCTCTGGTAAACGTTTACATAACTATGGAAAATCACCACTTTTAATAGGTAAACCATTGTAAACCATCTATAAATGGAGGTTTATCCTCTGGTAAACGTACAAAAAAACAATGGAAAATCACCATTTTTAATAGGTAAATCAACGAACTCAATGGGCCATTTTGTGTAACTACAGTGGATGATGGCGGAACCTCCAGCCCCTGGAAGACACTGGCCGGTGAAGAAGTTGGTCCCGTCCTTCCAGCCTCTCAAGTTGACGCAGGAGATGGGCCAGGTGAAATTTAGATAACTTAGGAGGCTTAGGAGGTTATAACATGTTATAACTAGCTGTTTGCTTGGAAATTATTACTACCCATAATATGGTTATGAATCAATACCTTATAAATACCATTTATTGAATTTATAGGGATGAACATTAACATCTAAACCAGCTATGAAATGGTGTTCACCAGGGGTTTTGACCCATATCCATATAGGGATTAACCAACCAGTACAATGGGATAGTATGGGATAGGATAGAAGTATTTTTCACGGCTCATTCGGCCTACTTTTGGGTGCAGTTGTGCTTATTAAACGTGATTTTCATGTTTTTCTTTTTTAATTTTACGGTATACCCTCTGGTAAACTAAAACAACTATGAACCATCCATAAATGGGCCATCATAACCGCCTCCCTCAATTTTTAAGAGCATTCTTAGTTATGTATTGTATGCAGCTGCGCAATTTGGAGCGAGCTAAAGCGAGGTAACGAGGTGGAGTTGGCAGATTTAACAAGAGGCATGCGAAAAAACAATTTTTTAGAGCCTTGAAACATTGTTTTTTTGCAAAGCCGGGCTTGTCACTGAGTTTCACAAGGGCAGTGCCGAAAAAACAAATTGAGGTCGCCTAAAATTGTTTTTTTTTTTTTTTCCGGTGCCTGGCTTGACCCCTTCAATCCCGCGAGAAGGGTTCATTCCATTTCATCGTTCAGGGCGGATGCTAAAATACAATTTTTCAAAACCTGATTTTTTTCTTGCAAAGCCGGGCTTGTTTGATCGGTTGGTTCAGGTTTCTGAGGTTCACAAACCCGATTTCATCCCATAGGCCAGTGTCGCTAAGTTTTCTTCAGCTGTAGACTGTAGACATCTTCGCCTATCCCCCAGGGTTTTGGTTAATTTGTCCACCTACTGTAGTTGCATCATCCAGTTCGGGATTTGTGCCCGCCATGATTTTCTTTAAACATATTTTGAGATCTAAAATGGTTTTTGGCGTATCAACATGTACCAAGTATCATAATGAATCTTTCATGATATTTTTCACATTACCATTATGATGGGCCGGCTTTTGATGTTCATTACATTTTGCCATGTATATTTATCTAGCTGGTGGTTTGGAACATTGTTTATTTTCCCCAATAGTTGGGATGATGATCCAATCTGACTATAAAACCGTAATATTTTTCAGAGGGGTTGAAACCACCAATTACTTATTATCGATACTTTAATCACCAAAATCTACTATTCCAATTATCATCAAGTATACCATGGGATTTGCTCTCCATGTCCTGCAACTTTTCAGATTTAGACCTGCCTTCATCACCTTCACTTGTGATAGGCCGTATGCCATACCCTCTGATAAACGTTCACATAACTATGGAAAATCACCATGCTATTAATGGGAAAATCCACTATTTCAATGGCAATTTTCAATAGCTATTTTGACATAACCAGAGGGTATTCTTCCATCATTTCTCCCTCCATCCTAACATTCCAACCTTCATAATCTCACCAAGAATCATGAATTTTCCACCGGTATACTGTCATGCTTAATTGCTAAAACGCTTCTCACCGAAAACGCATGATTTTCCACGTCTAATCCTTTTCCAGGTAATTTCAACATAAAAATCCCATGGATTTGCCATTATTGATTTCCAACTAGCATCCAAAAACATCATGAAACATCAATAATTCTATATAATTTTAAACTCTACTCAAGAACATAGTGTGCCTTTATACCACTACTACCATCATCAAGTATACTAGCATGCCAATAATCATCAAACATATCCCAAGTTCCATAACATTATCATTTCTGTAACCCTACCAAACATCTTCCCATGAGATTCCCTGATGTTCTCACTCCTGATCTTCATAAAACCATGAAAATCTTCATTTTCCCATATTTTCCTATGGATTTCCCTTAGGTTTTCATCTGCAGGAGCTCAAGGACCACTTCGGCCATCTTTTGGGCCTCGCCCGCGCCGAAACCACCGGGGCCGCTTGCGTGGTCTGCGACAGCGCCGGCCGCGTCCTGGCCACGGCGACGACGACAGCGTCCGCGTCCGCGGCGCTGCAGCACCCGGCCATGGTGGCCATCGAAAGGGTGGCGGAGGAGGCGCGAAAAAGGCGCGGCTTTCTTTGGGGACTCTGGGGATTTTGGGGGATTGGGATGGGTTGATGATATGATAATGGATGGTTAATAATGGTTATAATGCAATGATGGTTAATGATGGTTAATGATGGTTAATGATGGTTAATGATGGTTTGAAAGTGTTTAATATAATCTAATTATTAGTGAGTATTTAACGATGAATGTGGGTAAACCAATTTCATAAACCATTCCCCAGTCATCACCTTTTTTTTATAGGTAATATGTTTACCATTCCCAAATGGGTGGTTTATGACATTGTTTTACCAACATTAATGTCAACCTTGGATGATTCATCCTCTAGGCTGTTTCATTGGACCACCACAATTCATAAACAATGTTTTATTAAGCAGGGGTTGACATTACGAATATACCATTGCGTGGGAATATCGTGGGTATACAATGGTGATATACTGTATATTATACAATGGTGATATATATATATATATTATGTGAATATAGTGGGGGTTATATTGGCGGGAATATGATGGGAATGATATAGGTATAACATGGTATAACCAATTTGATGTGGGTTGATCGTGGGCGGAGAATGATGAGTATCATCAACTTCATTAGATTGTATAGGGGATTTTTTATTGGGAAACAGCACCATGTTGAGAATTCAACGGATTGAAGGGACATTTGGCTAATTTGGGGAAAATTGGGATGCAACATTGTGTTTTTGAATTCCAATTTGCAAGTTTTGTGGGGGTAATGTGCATTTTTGTGTTCAAATATCCGGGTGGGTGTTATCGTGTGTTTTTTATTTTGGGTGGCGGGGGTGAATTTACTCACAAAAACACAGATTTGACATATTTGGATTTTAGAAACATTGTGGATTTATGGGATTTATCAGGTATTGTTTGGTGGATTTTGGGATGATTTTTTTGCGGAATTTGCAACATTTTGGGGTTGGAATGGATTTCGACACCAACATGAAAATGAGTGTCTTGAACCTATCCAACCTATCCTGTCATGTCAGGTTTCTGTTGTTTGATGTAAAATTGTACCCTCTGGTAATTTAGCGTAGCTATTGAAAATGACCATTTATAGTGGATTTTCCCATTAAAAATGGTGATTTTCCATAGTTATGTAAACGTTTACCAGAGGGTAATTTAAACAGCACACATTGGATATTCACCAGCAATCATGGAGTTGGTGACAAAACAGATGTTGCAAGAGGGGTGAAGGCCACAGCATTTATTGAATTTTTCTCTTCTGGTTTGTGTAGGTAGATTTCGCAAATTTGAATGGCCATAGAAAGTTCGTTGATTTACCCATGAAAAACATGGTGATTTTCCATAGTTACGTCAGTTTGTAGAGTGTAATGATCCCCAAAACACCTCCTTTTGCGAAGTGGTCCGAATTCGGCAGGTACGCCCAAGGCAAACGCTCCAGAGACGAGGAAGACTATCTGTGCCAAGATTGCGATGTAGTTCTGACCGTCGAACCTTGCATCATGTGTGCCATGGCTTTAGTGCACTCGCGTGTGCGTCGTGTGGCTTTTTGGGCCTCAGACCCTGAGTTTGGTGGATTTGGGGGGAAGATCGCCCTACACCACTGCCAGAGTTTGAATCACCACCCGCGAGTCTTGTTCTGGCAACAAGAGATGAGCACCGGGTGAGGATGGCGTTGGACTCATTGGTGTGTGATTCCACACTGTGTGATTGCATAGCAAGCCTCATGTTTCCAGGATAGTATGGGATGATGTTTTCTCCATATATGTTTTAGGTTTCAAAGAAATCCACTTTAGGATCAGTTTTTCGCATCGCAGCCGTGTTGATGTGCTCAGCCCGGGCGACAGCGCTGCCAGCGCTCGGTAGGTGTTGGTCCATGAGAGTTGACAGTCACTTGGCTATGGACCAATACCTATTAATACCATTTTTAGGGGAATGAACATCCATAAATCCCAGCTATTTTGATGTGAACTACAGGGGTACTATTGGTTTTGACCCATCCCCACTTGGCTAGCCTAAAATCATCCAGTCGTCATGGACCATGACATGACGGCTAGAAACCTATGGTGACGACCCCATGACTTAGGAAACCCCGTGGCTTTGTCTCAAGTGGCGACGATGATTTTTTCATAGGTTCAGAAATGTTAATTCAGCACCATAGAATATATAAATTAAGGTTCCGGCATTTGGCACATATAATTACTGATATAGATATACTGTATTACCCTCTGGTAAACGTTTACATAGCTATGGAAAATCACCATGCTATCAATGGGTAAATCAACGAACTTTCTATGGCCATCTTCAAATAGCTATGGGCTATGGCACCCTGGTACCTGGTGAACCTCTATTGGGGGTACATAAGGCCTATTTTTCAGGCCTATGTAAGGGAATATCCCCAGAAAATGTGGCCCAAAATATGGTACTAACGTACCTCCATTTTAGGATCCTGGAATTCCCTTTGAGTTCATCCCATTAAAATTGATAGATTGATAGGTTTTGACCCACCCCCACATCTCAGATGTTGCGCCTTTGGAGGTTTCAAAACAGTCTTGGTTTGGGAAACTTATTTCCCGCGGCTTTCACCAGGAACATTGACCCTGCCACTGAGGCCATGAGCAAGAGTGAAGGAGTGGGGTGTCTGGCAATTTCTTGGACAAAAACACTAAATATAGGGTATCCCATAGGGATGGGAAATCATGGCTTAATGATGGTTTATGAATGTTTACGATAGTTCATGATGGTTAATGATGGCTTATGGCTACTGGCTAGTGGCTAATGTTGATAGATTGTGGTTTGCCGAAAAATGGGGTATCATTGGGATGTTTCGTGGGATGTATAGCCTACAACAATGATGCCATTTGGTCTCTCCAAGAATGCCAACTTTGAATCGGAAACATATCATGGATCATGGGATTTTTAAGGCGCCTTCATTCAAGAATCCCAATTTACCCTCTGGTAATTTAACATAGCTATGGAAAATCACCATGTTTAATGGGAAAATCCACTATAAATTGCCATGTTCAATAGCTATGTTAAATTACCAGAGGGTATCAGCGATTTTCCCATTTTTACACTTTCATTAGAGGATTCTGCATTGCAATGTTTGACTGCCAGGGGGTAGGATTTCGAAACCATTGGGACGAAAGCACTTGATGAAATCCAGCTGGGGAATCATCCTCATGAGCCGAACTTAAAAAAGGCTCGTGAAATATGAAGAAACATGCCCAATGGCTTAATGATGGACCATTCGTCTCAATTCATCTCAATTCTTCGTTTACAAAACATAGCAATGCACCAAAGGGAATCGGTCATTTCTTTCTTGGCTCCGAACATGAGGGGAAAAAGCACCAAGTCATGGTCATTTTACCCTCTGGTAAACTAACATAGCTATGGAAAATCACCATGTTTAATGGGAAAATCCACTATAACTGGCCATTTTCAATAGCTATGTTAAATGACCAGAGGGTATAGCTTATAGGTGTATCAATCCAGCTATAGTTACCATCTGGTTATGACTAACATAGCCAGTTCGCCATGGAAAGATCCACCATGCTATTAAGTTCGGTAAACCATCTGTTTCGATGGGCCATATACCATGGCAAACTGTAAACGTCATAACCAGAGGGTATATAGGTCATTGATATCCCATTGAATCACTATAAAATCCCATTGAATCACTATAAAATCCCATTAAATCACTATAAAATCCCATTAAATCACTATAAAATCCCATTGAATCACTATAAAATCCCATTAAATCACTATAAAATCCCATTAAATCACTATAAAATCCCATTAAATCACTATAAAATCCCATTGAATCACTATAAATCCCATTAAACCACGATTAGGTCATTATCAAAGCGCCCAACTGAAGTGATTCCAACTTCGCACTTCGACTTCGGCGTAGGACCCAAAGATGGTGCCACCGATGAGAACGCCCGAAATGAAATGGAGCCGGGGAAACCCAGTGATCCCAGTGGTCACCCGGGCTCGGATTATGGGATCTTGAGGTTTTTGAGGCCATACACTGCGGGATTTCATGGGATTTGTAGTTAATCAATGGGGATATAACATGAGATTTTTGTTGAGATACATAAATATATAATGAGATAGGATATGTATATCCTGTATATATGTATAATTATGTGTATATATATACAGTATATACATTGGGATATATCATGGAACTCAAAAACAATGGATCCAGTTATCCAGGAAAACACCTTCTGAAGCATTTGGATCCATAAAACCAATGACAACTGGGATTCAATGGAGATACAATAGGAGATATGTGAGATACGGTCAAAATAAGCGTAGACTACTTTAGTAAGGGAGGATCCAGTTGTGTTGAGAAAGTGCACCAAACCATGTAAAGCGATAGGCCCCCCAAAAAACGATAACTTGTAACCATATGAGACTGCATTAAACTTGGTGTAAACCAAGCAGATATTGTTGTGTGCCTTCACGCGATGAGCAAACTTGATGAAGCAAATTCAACATGCAGTGCCCACGTTTCTTGCAGTTGCCATCACATGTGTTGTCCAAGGTGATTGAACCGTTGCTTTCTGCAGGCAGTTTGTTTTTCTGCCAGGTCCCAAATCAGTAGAATTATATAACCTTAACTATATAAATGCAACCGAATTCTGAATCAAATCAAACAATAGTTTTATACTGTATACTGTATAATCAAATTCTGAATTCCGTTTATGTGCTCTAGTTTCATTCGGATTTCGTCTTCCGTTGTTTCCTTTTCTTTTTCTTTCCTTCCTTCTTTTTAATTTTCCTTTTAAGACTAAATGCAATTGAATTCTGAAGTGTAAAATTGATTTTGAATCCAATTCTGAATTCCATTTATTGTATTTGTTGCTTTTTGTTTGATTGGTCCTTTCTTCTTCCTTCTTTTCCTTTTCTTGTTGCTTCCTTTTTCCTTTTATTTTTTCAATTGTCCTTTTTGTTCCACGTTCCTCTTTCTTTTCCTTTCTTGATCATCAAGGTGTTCTTTCATGTAGCGATAACCTAGCGATAACCTAGCGATAGCCCCGACGAGGGATGGACTCATTTGATCCCAAGAAGGGCCGGGCTCGTTGCGAAAAAGTTTTCAGAGCTTCTCAACACGAGGCCATCAGATCATCAGATTGTTCTGAGACTTGGGGAGCCTTCTATGCACTTCTTCATAGCTACTAACGCTGAATGATATTGGACCATCTTCAATTTCTGAAACGCTTTTGAGCGGGGAAGTGTGGCGCTTTTCTGACGCCATGGCTCAATCAAACAGGGACAAGGGCGAGGTGACCCTTTTTCTTTTTCATAGAATTAGTGATCTTATAACCGTTGGCAACCATTGATCTTAATTAATTACTGTCTTTCTAGTTCAGAGTTGAGATTGTAACACATTTCCTTGCTTGGGAAAGAGTCATAAAGAGTCTAGGAATGTGCTTAGATAGCTCCCCGACATGGTTGCAAACGCAAAGACAACGAACGCCCCTTAATCCATCCCCGGCAGTTTAATTTTTGCATTATTTAGTGTTGATTTGAACAAAACACCGTAAGGCAATAGGACCCCCCCAAAACCGATAACTTATATTTTTGTACCAGGCGTAAAGAATTGATTTTGACGGCGGTTCATGTAACTTCACCAACCCAATGCTCAAATCCCTTTGTTTCTTGGTTGCCGACCCATTGAGTCTCCAAAAAATGGCTGATGTTCTCCAACTCTTTTGATGGATTTTCATGCACAGAAAACACTTTTTGTGGGGAAAGACCATGGTTTCCTGTCGGTATTTTTCCCAGCAATACCTTGGGGTTATATCAGAATCTCAGTTCTGACCGCTTAAACTCATTTTTTTTTCTCCATTTTTATCCCCCATTTTCCCAACAGAAGCCAGGTTGCTCCACCTCTGTAGGCAAAAGGATTGACGCTTTGGATTCTCCGAAAGAGTCTCCTTGACTTAGCCAATTTTCCCCTGAAAGCAAGCCTGATATCTGGATTATCCTGAATGTTCCTGGTTTCATCTTCCATTTTGAACTCAAGATTCCAATGGAAACCAGAACTATAGTTAATCTATGGCTAATGGTAATCAACTATAGTTATAATATGGATAATATGGTTAATCACTATAATATGATTAATAGTTATAACTTATAACTATATCAATACTTACTGGTGCGTTTTACGTCGGGAATTTTCGGGAATGATCCACTGGCTATGAAAAATCATCCCAGCAACGCAACCCATCCAGCAACCCTACGGCACCAGCAAGACATCCCAAGGGACTCCACTGAGGTCCAGTGCCTTTGAGGCCCTGGAGAAAGATTTCCAGGAGGTGCTGCAGGACAGATCGATGCAATTTCTCGATGTTTCCCCATATTTCCCCTTTATAGAGATAGCTTCGGGGTTGTTTAAAAAATAGGTTCAACTATGGTTTTCCGATATTTTCCCCTTTCTTTAGGCCAATGGATAGTACGGATTTTCCAAGTCATTCAAGGCCAGAAAAAAGCCGCTCGCCCGCTCGGCCTTCCTTCAGGAGCTCATAGGAGACAAGTCTTTGGAGCATTTCCGCTTGGAATATGAGAAACTCCATCGGGCTCTGAAGAAGTGCCTTGCTGCAAGGTGGTGCCCCAGTTCGTTAGCTAAGTTGGTTTATAACTCCAATAACTATGGTTTATGGCAGATATAACTATAGTATTCATGGGGTTTATAAACCAACAAACATCACTGGGGGGCACCATCCTGTGTGGTCTGGTGATTTTTGATGGGGTCATTTAGCCCAACAGTTGGCCACCGATTTTATAGAGATATTTCATGGGGATATGACATGGGATGTATAACCAACAACATGGGTGGAATGGTTGCTGGGGAATACCTCATCAATGGGGATATAATGGGAATATCATTGGGATATAATGATGTAAGTAACACTATGATATTTGGACTTGTCTAAACATGGGGGTCTGGTTGAGTTTTTTTTGCTGTTGAACCCTGCCATATTTGGCTGTAAAAGCAATGACTTCCTATAAGTTTTTCCTCAACGCATTCCGCCGAGTTTGGTATATTTGACTAACTTGGTGTCTGAAATCAGCTGAAACCAGCCGATGTTTCATACTTTTTCGATTTTGCCTTACACAGCTTTTTTAAAGTAAACTATAACTCTGGAACATGGACATCATTTATGGAGGATTTACCTATATCATATATTATAAAAGGGATATATTTTCATATATTTTCCATAGCTGACTGTCAGTTCACCAGAAAGGGTACGGTACCCATGGGGGATTGGAAGATCACCCTGGTTGTAGCCCTGGGGATTTATGACGTCCCTGGAAGGAAAGGGAAGCGAAGGAAACAGGGCAATGTCTGGTTCACAACTCGAAGTTTTTGTAACTGAGTAACTTCTCATATCTCAGCAAAATTCTCAGCTTAAAATTCTCATGATAACTTTCTGTGAGCAACACTCTGGCAATTTAACATAGCTATGGAAAATCACCATTTTTAATGGGTAAATCCACTATTTCAATGGCCATTTCCATCATGTCATCACAACAGCTCTTTGTGTGGCCCGTTCCATCGCTTCGAAGCAGCCGAGGTCGCACGACAGCGAGAAGCGACTCATCAAGAAGTGTCGGGAGTTGAATCAGGAGATCGTGTCGAACGCCACGAAGGTGTAAATTGGGAGGATGGTGACATGGTGATTTGGGATGGTGATTGACATATGGAGGTTTCCAATTTATAGGTCAGATGAGTAGAAACTCATCCAAAATAGTCAATGACATATGGAGGTTTCCAATTTATGATATTTTGTTGGGTCAGATGAGAAACGAAACTACCAATCCAAAATACAGTAGTCAACTGGATGGTATCAATGAGATTATCTACTAAACAGCTAAGAATGCTAAGAACTTAAGTTTTTGCAGGGTATCCGGTTGATTGGCCATGATAAATGGGGTACCCCAATAGCTGGATGGTTTATTTCATGGAAGACCCCAATCTAAAATGGATGATAAATGGGGTACCCCCATTTTAGGACATTCCTATATGGTGACTGGGATCTGTTCATATGTCAATGTGGGGATGGGTCAACACCTATTATCATCAATTTTTAGTGAGATGAACATTCATTTACCAGCTATTTTGGGGTTCATCAGGGGTACCAGGGTGCCTTTTAACCCATGGCGATGTGTCTGAAAATGGGAGATAGCCCAAAATGATGATTCGACAACATGGAATATGATAGAATATGATCTACCATCTGGTTATGACTAACAGTTCGCCATGGAAAGATCCACCATTTTTAAGAACGGTGAACCATCATAAACCATCTATTTCTATGGGCCATCTATACCATGGCTATGTTAGTCATAACCAGAGGGTAATATGATAAAGCCTTGGGTTTGGCTTTGTTGCCTATTTTCAGACTCTCAGCCTTTCCATAAATGAAGGGGATCGATGTTTTATTTATGTTTATTTCATGGAAAATCCGCCCCTGGCACGATGGAGGACTTAGGGCCAGCCCCATGACTCAGGAAGCCTCCATAGAACTAGAACATGTGTTTTTATGTGCTAAACTAACCGGGTTTTTCATATATTTTCATGGCATGATCTTGGCGACTATAAATACATGACTCTT
Source organism: Cladocopium goreaui (assembly GCA_947184155.2). Taxonomy (NCBI): domain Eukaryota; class Dinophyceae; order Suessiales; family Symbiodiniaceae; genus Cladocopium; species Cladocopium goreaui. The sequence continues at coordinate 784,495 of CAMXCT020000469.1, read as the reverse complement.
TTCGAATGGTGACACATTTTTCGGGACGAGATTTTTCGAAAACATTGGGGGGCTCCCTGGAAACAAGTAGCTGACGTTGGTCATAACCATGGGCGACTGGGACTGGGAAAATCGGCTGCCCTGATGTGCCCTGACTTTTCGCTGAAATCCTATGGTTCTCATCCCATGGATTTTTCCCATGGATTTGGGTCCAGATGACCATGATTTTGGACACCCAGATGATGGGTTTGCCAGATCCAATCATCTGGGTAAATTTGATCACGACCGGTTCGCCTGTTCTCCCGGTTCGCCTGGTTCATCATGGTTTATTTTAGAGGAATCATCCCAAAATGGGCCAACAGTTCAGGTTAGTGAATTGTTACAATTTGCCCAGAATCATTCATTTTTGTTTCTTCTTCTTATTAGTCTTTTCATGTTTGTTGATAATGTTTTTGGGGGTGTGTCAAAACCTGTCAAGTTACCATCTTTGTAGATGAACATCCATAAACACCACCTATTTTCTTCCTCTGATTGTTCTCATATGATTATCTGGTTGTGAACCCACATTTTTACATTACCCTCTGGTGAACTAACATAGCAATGGAAAGATCCACCATTTTTAATGGGAAAATCCACTATAAATGGCCATTTTCCATTGCTATGTTAGTTCACCAGAGGGTATCCATAAATCACCATCAACAGCACCTCGAAAAAATGCTGGGTTTCACCCCACGACAGGTGCAGACCGCTTTGAACCTCTCGAAAGAGGACCAGGCCTCTGGCGCAGCCATGATGTGAATGTTGGTTAAAGAAACCCCCATGAAAACATCCATTACTTGATGGCTCATCTCACTTAGTAAGTGGGTTATAACCCCAATTATAAGTGGATTAACCCTACTTATCCCATTTATAACTGGGGTTATATCCCACTTACTAAGTGGGATGAGCCACCAAATAACTAGTTTGTTATATCTACCATAAACCATAGAATTCAGCCCCCATCTAAATATATAAGTATCATACACTATTGTTATTGTAGTTATAAACTTAGCTAACGAACTGGGCCCCCATCCTGTACCCTCCAGTAATTTAACACAGCTATTCAATTTCATGATGTTTAGCAATGGCAAGCGGTTTTTACGTACCCGGTCTTAGGGTGGTTTCTGCGATCTGACCCATTCAGGCAGTTGTCACTGAGGGTTGTGGGTCCCGTGTTGTGACATGATTGATGCCAAGTGGCCTACTATAACTTTCTTTGGAACTTAACATTCTTCTATCTATCTATCTGTCTGTCTGTCTGTCTATCCATCCTTCTTTCTATTTTTCTTTCATTCTCAAATTGAAGTAGATTCACAGTGGCAGATCCTTTGTTAAAACCCCACTAAAGCACCATTTTCCCGTTTCGAGACACGACCTGTTTCGCTCTTCCCCGTTGCTTTTAGGCGACCATCTCGAATCTGAAGAAAGAGATCGAACGCGCCTGGAAGATGGTGGAGGTGCCATCCATCGTGGGGATTCGGCATCCAAGAACTGGGTCTTATATATAATATGGGTATCTTATTGGATATAATATGGGTATATAGTGGTATATATACTCAACATGTCATAGACCTACTGTACATACCGTAGCTTCGAGCTGCTCAAGACTTAATCTCGAGAGTTGTTTCACCCTGTAGCCTGTGTGGTTGGAGTGGAAAAGAGTTGGGATTGCTAGGACGTTGCTTCCTAACTTGTTTTCGAGTTGGTAGCGGAGCTCCTTGGTGCCGTCCAGGTTGAGCGATGCTGCTAACCCTCCTTGCCCTTCAGTGTTTCGTCACTGGGGCCACCGCCATGAATGGGAGTCTCGCCTCCCAGGGGAGTTTCGCCTCTCCTGATGCCCTGGATGATGATGTGATGAATGGGAGTGACGTCTCCCCAATTTGCGACAATGCAACCGTTCCAAAAGTATATGAAAGGCAACTCATGCCTCTGCCGAAGCTGAAGTGGATCAGTGGTCCGGTGTCTCGTCACCGGGTCCACACGATCGTGATGCTGACCGTCACCTTGACGGTGTTGACCACACTTGGAATGATGTGGCAACCAGGTGCAGCGCAGGGCGGTACTGCCCGCCTACCACCGAGGTGGGAACCAGGATCCAACACATCCTTCAGAGCGTGGACTCAGGACTTGATGTTGTGGAGCATCTCTTCAGATGCTGAGCCGCACCAACAGTGCGCCCTGGTCATCTCACAGCTTGGCGGTGCTGCCCGTGAAGTTGCGAGGACCATGTCACCAGCCGAGGTGATGAATGGAGGAGTTGTGAATGGACAACACCTGGATCCTCTTAGCTATCTCATCCACGGCCTCAGTAGCCGCTTCGGACCACTCGATGACGAAGTGCGGTTGCGAAGCGCACAGGATTTGCTATCCTTCAGCAGGAGGACGGGCGAGTCAACCGACACGGTGTTGTCAAGGTTTGACATAGTCAGACAACGTGCCCGTGCCGATGGCGGGGGAGCCACAGTGAGCACCGAGACGGCAGCGCTCATTCTGCTGAGAGCTGCTGGTGCCAATCATACCCAGTTCCAACAGTTGACACAGCCTTTCGGCTATAGGTTGCCATCCACGGAACAGGAATTCTTGCACATGACAAGCGCCATCAGACGGCTTGGACACATAGTGGAAAGCCATCGTGACAACATTGCCTCAACCTTGAGAGGCAATCAGGGGTCGAATCATTACTGGGCAGGTGCGTCCCCCAGTGATGAGACAGGCCCGAACCAAGAAGATGGCCAAGAAGCTGACGGTGCCGATGCAGGTGGAAACTGGTCCTACCTCACGAACAATGGTGAGTCGGACACAGACAGTGCCACATCCAGCGACAACAACTCGCTGATGGACATCTCAGGCCTCAATGGAATGTCCTCGTTCCAAGTGGATGAATACCTGTTTGGCAGGTACCAACATGCCAAGAAGAGATGGCGAAGGTTCACTGGCAAGCCTGTTAGAGCACTTCGACGCGTGCTGCGTCGCAAAGGCAAGGGCAAAGGCAGTAAAGGAGGCCTTGGACATGCCTATGTCAACATCAACGAGACGCTGCAGCAAAGTTCCTTCTACAAGGGGAAGGGAAAAGGAGGCAAGAGCAGCGGGAAGGGATTTGGCAGAAGGTTGAACCCGAAAGGCAGAGATGGAGAAGTTCTCAAGTGCAGCATCTGCCAATCTCAGTACCACCTCCGTGCAAGATGCCCACAGAGGAGTGACGCCTCCCAGCCAGCAGCAGCGGCCACAAGTTCCGTTGGCCAGATCCACCATACGTCGCAGGCAAACCAAGCGAGCCGTTCGATGTATGTGCACTTTGCCGCCTTTCAGGCCCAGCCTGGAAGTGAACAGTCTTGGAGTCGTATCGGCACTCCAAGAGAAGATGGTGGAAATCAGGAGGGACAGCAGCAAAGCCAAGAAGGAGTGTCGACTCCTAATGCAGCCAATGCGCGACCCGGTGACAGAACTCCTGAGGTGTATCACATGACACCAGACCCTCTGCAGGAGAACGATCCGTGGCGGACATGGATGACAGCTGAACGCCCGCAAGGATCAGCAAGTAACCCAATTCAGCCAGCGCCATCGCACTGGCAAGGTCCAGCTGCATCGACGCTGGACCCCGGAATATCGGTTCCTGCATGGCACGTGCCGGATGTGAGATCCTTTCTGGAAGTCTCAGGACTGTCTACCACCAGACCAATGGTGGGGAGTGGCACTGAGCAAATGGTCTTGCCGCCGGTGCCGACAGCATACACCGCCGCAACTCAGGCCCTGCAGGCAATGGTTGAACCGGCACTTAGTGGAGGAGCAGTTGCATCAGAAGCCGCTGGTCTCTTCACTCAGGTCCATGCTGGGAGACAGGAGCGGCGACGTGAGAGTCGCAGTCACCGTGAACAGCAAGAAGAACAACAAGAGCCCGAACCTCAAGCTGCGCAGACCAGGGAGTCTCGCCCCCGCGGCGATGGAGGCCTGGAGGTGTACCAAGACACCTGCACAATCTGCCTGAACCGGTTTGCGGCAGAGGATCACTGTTGCAGACTGCAGTGTCGACACGTTTTCCACTGTGTCTGCGTGGGTGAGTACCTTCAGCACAACGCACCCATAGGCGAAGGAGACATCCGCCTGGTATGCCCCAACTGCAGGGAAGACACTCAGGTCGATCGTTCGTGGGTGCAGCCGACCTTCAACCTCCATGCGCAGCCCACAGTTGAGGAGCAACTGAATGAAGCCGTCCAGACCCCAGTTCCGTCTGAGGCAAGTGCAGTATCTGTTGAAGAATATGTGACGCCGGACAATATCCGGTCGTATCCATGGTGGCCAATCCCCGAAACAAATCCACCAACACCAGCCGATGCAACTGAGTCCAGCCATGGGTACCATTCGACTGTCAGGTGCGACGATGGTCAGTTGGGCCTTCTGGTCGACCCAGGCAGCTATGGGAATCTCGCGGGAAGCGGATGGGTTGAGGAGGTGGAAAAGACCCTCCAAAGCCAAGGAAAGACCGCATCACGAGAAACCCGCAGTGCACCCCTTCGCGTCGGTGGTGTCGGCAAGGGAAGTCAAAACTGTCGGGAAGACGTGGTCATTCCGTTGGCCATCCCAAGATCCGATGGGACAGTGAAAGGTGGCACCTATTCTGCCCCGGTCATCGAAGGGTCAAATGCACCAGCCCTATTGGGCCTGAAGTCCTTGACGCAGCACAGGGCAGTCCTCGACCTGGTGTCCAACCAGCTACACTTGCTGGGGCCAGGAGAGTCCCGCTTCGAACTGGCAGAAGAGACAGAGACCTTTAATTTGACCCGGGCAGCCACTGGACACCTGCTGTTGCCTTTCCAAGAGTTCTCACGTCTTGCGAGTGGGTCTCAGGGAGTGCGCCATCTGTTCAGTGAGGAGGGCATCCACGAGTCAGGGTACATGACCACTGTCAAGACCGAGCAATGCAAACAGGAGCCGACCAACACCCCGGAAGATGCAGACAGAGCGTCAGAGCCTGCTGCAGCAAGTCCGGTCGAGCCCAGCATTGCAGTTGCATCCGATGCACCCGAGGAGAACCAGGAAGGTCAGAGCAGAGCGGCAGGTTCCCAAGCGCCGACGTCACCAGCTGACGAACCAGCCCCGGAGGCAGGAGAGACTGTGACGCCAGTCCCTGCCGCTGAGGCCGAAGAAGCCAAGAGCAGCAGTCCGGAAGTGACAGCTGCAAACGAGGCTGTTCCGCCAGTCTCTGTTGAAGCAACAGCCGAGCCCAAGGCAGAGCCCGCAAGCCGTCACACAGGTGACTTCAAGAATCTGACCTTGGACGAGATTGCAGACCGCGAAGGATACCCCGAAGAAAAGGAGCTGACCAGGGATCCAAGTGGGGCTCGCTCACGCCGTGGCAGGCGGCGCCGCCGGAAGAGACGCTGTGAAGCAGAAGAGGAAGAAGACCCGGCGGGGTCGCCAGACGAAGAGGGCCGCGGACGAAGACGAAAACGGTCACCTGTCTCGCCAGGTGCCGTTCCAAGGGAGACAAAACGATGGGCATCCCAAGGGTCCCAGACTAGCCATGAGGAAGGGGTCGAAAGAGCGCCAAGCTCAGCAACTGACCAAACGTCAGCATATGACACTGACCGTGGAAGTGTGGTGCTTACACCACGTCGTGAAGGGCCAATTGACAAATCATATGTGGCGTTGCCTTCGGAGATGATCACACCCAAGAGTGGATCAGCAAGCAGCAGTGCACGCCCTGCTGAAGTGGCCAAAGCATGCGAGTCCGTGGCAGCGCAACTGCCCAAGGAGCGCGGTGCAGGTAAGTCAAGCCCACCGCTGCCGCCTCCACCACGGCGGTTGGTGACGAGGGAAGATGATGGCCAAGAGTATGAGGTGGTGAGAGGGGAGCGGCTGCCGCCGCCGCCGCCGCGGCCGAAGCGACTCCTCCAGCCACCACCAGAGCCAAAGAATCCGCCAACGGCCAAGACTGGAGCTGCAGGCGCTCGACCCTTGCAGCGCGGAACCGATGCTGAGATCGCGAAAGCTGAAGCACACCTCAGAGAGGTGATGGCGAACCCAAGTGCGACTCGCACAGCCAAGCGCAAGGCGCGAAGAGAGGTGCGTCAAGCCAGAGGCGAGCCGCCTCCCAGTTGACTATCCAGCCTGGCCGAAGAAGAGCTGAGGTTGTTGAGCATCAGCAACTTCGATGCTCATGCATGTGCATTTGAAGGAATGGATTGCCGAGTCACCCGTGTGAGGCCTGTGGAACTGACACGGGGAGGGTTCGATTCCATCCTTGAATTCATCAAAACAGACAGGTACGATATGGTGTGGGTTGATCTCGCTCATCCCAAGCGCTTTGTCGGAGCGACAAATCTATCTCGGGTCATGCAGAGGTTGCGTGTCCTGGTGACGGCAAGTCAACGGTATGATGTTCCGCTTGTCATCGCCAGTTCGCACTCTTCAGCATGGGAGCATTCAAGTGTGCAGTCCCTGGTGGATGTCTGTGGTTTGAAGTTGAGCACCCACAGGTGGTGCACCTTCGGACTCAAGACGACGGGTGGGAACCCCAGTGCCGTCGTCCACCGGTGTGCAAGCACCTTTGAGTGGCAGAGCACGCCCTGCCAATGCCCTGCAGATGCTGAACATGTGCATGACTTGGCCCTGCGTGATCCCTGCTGCACTGCCCAGAGACGCCATACATATGAAGCTGAAGCAGCGGCCAATCTCCTGGAGTCCGCATGGATTTGCGAATCCGTGTCTGGGAAGTCAGCCGACTCAACAGTATCAATGGAAGGTACAGTCGTAGGCAGTGACAGCCAGCAGATAGCATGTCAATCCGCGCATCCAGCGCAACACGTAGAGCACAACGCGACGAGTTCCGACTCGTCAAGAGCTCGAGATCCCGCACCAGAATCTTCAGTGTTTAAAAGTTTAACCTTGCCCGCACAGAGCACTGTAAGCAAGACACCACACAATTTTTGCGCTACGTTTTTCCAATGCCGTTGCTGCGAACTGCTTGTTCCAAGTGAGACTGCCTGGTGCAACACCTGTGAAGCACCAGTGGAAAATGAACAAGCTCATCTGATCCAAGTCGGATGCTACCCTACAGAGCAGCGGTTGGCTGCCAAGCAGCATGCTAAAGATGGCATTTTGCCAAAGAGAAAGAAGAAACAAGTCGAACAACATTTCGACGACTGTGGAGAAGATCTGACACCAATTTGTGACAAGGACCCAAAACTGTCCATGTTCACCGACGGATATTCATCCGACGAAGAAGATAACATTGGACACAAAATCTTATCATCCTGGGTTACACACGGTTTCCAGTGTTCGGAAAGTGACCTGCCTCCATCAACACATCCAGGCATGGTCATTGCGGTCGACTTTGAAGAAGCCTATCCGATCTTGATCAATCGACCATATGGTGTTGAAATCGTTGAATTCTGTGGTGGTCTGGGACTGACCACTCAAATGGCAGTCAAGCGTCAGCTCAGCACAGGCCACAATTTTGAGCTGTTGACTGGCTGTGATCTCACAGACACCAGCACCCAGAGGAAAGTGTTATCGTACCTTTCCATAGCAAAGCCTTTGGTCATCGTGATGGCGCCCAGATGTGATCCCTTCGGCCCACTGGGACGCTGGAACCGAGTGATACATCCAGAAGGATGGGACCGCAGCTACCAAGAGTCCGCGCCTCTTGCAGAGTTCTGCGGCCGAGCTGCTCTCCATCAAATCAGTGAAGAAAGACATTTCCTATGTGAACAACCTCAATCATCAACCCTCTTCCAAGAGGAGCCCTGGCCGAGGGTACTGCAACATAAAGGTACTGTCAAAGTTGTTTTCCACCAGTGCCGTGTTAAGCAGTACATCAATGGCCAGTTGTGCAAGAAAGCCACCGAGTTGGTGGCCAGTACACGAACCCTTCTGGAACCTTTTGAGGGCCTAGTCTGTACTGGTGATCACCCGCATGCAGTGCTGACCGGTGGTCAAGCAAGCAAGGCGCAGAAGTGGAGTCGCGACATGTGCGACAGAATAGCCTTCGGCATTCAGCAACTAGCCGCAAGCACAAAAGAGCGCCCAGTGCAAGCAATGCCGTCAGTGGCTGTGGGCGGCGGTGACGAAGCCCAGGAAGATCCAGAACCTGAGGAGGCCGGCAACGAACCCTGGCGTAAGTGCAAGGGGTGCCGGTGGAGACTGCCAAAATATGACCCTCAACACAGCAGAGTTGCAGGTGAATGCAAACATCCAGACACTGAACCAGTGACCTTTGATTGCCCGGCTTGCAAGGCCAGAAAACCACGTGATCATGCCAGCCACACATACGATGACAAGTGCAGGCATGCAGTCACAGCCGCCAGAAAGAAGGTTCCCAAGAGATCAAGGGCAAGAGTGCCAGCGTCAGACGAACCAACCTCAGGATTGCGAGCCCGAGGTATGGGAGATGCAGATGAACAAGCTGCAGAAGAACAGCTGGAAGATGCCCCTGAGGCACGACCTGAAGAAGCCGGCGGAGTACGTCCCGCCGTGGAAGCTGCTGCTGAGCCAGCTAGCGCAGAGGGCAACGAGTTGCAGCTGGTTCCTGCCGACAGAGCAGGAAGGGGGCCAGATCAGATCCAACGAGTGCGAAGGTCTTATCGTGAGGGTGAGGCCCAAACGCCAGATCCGTCTGACTGGACCTCATTTGACATCTCTGCCAGCCTGCGAGGCCTGCGATTATCCAATGAGGCGGGTCAGCGCAGGATCATCCGCAAGCTGCATCTACGCTGGTGGCACGCAAGCAGCCACAGAATGATCCAGTTGCTCAAGAGCGCAGGCCTACCGCAGTCCATTCTGGATATCGTGCCAGAAGTGGTGGACACTTGCAGAATCTGCCGGTTGTGGCAGAAGCCATCCAGTGACAACATCGCGGTGAACCGCGTGGTAACCGGATTTAATCTGGAAGTGGAAGGCGATCTGATCTTCATCACACACCAGGGCGCAAGTCCGCCCGTTCTACACCTCGTTGACAGAGGGGTAAGGTGGGGCTTTGCCTGTGTGTTGCACGACAGGACAACTGCATCAATCCTGAATGGCCTGGACCAATGGATATCAGTGTTTGGACCCATGCAAGTCCTGATCTTTGATGGAGAAACTGGACTTGATGACCCAGCAGCAACCCAATATTTCGAACTAAAGGGAATTACGAAAAGGACATCCGCACCTGGCCAGCATGTGCGAATATGTGATCGACGAACCCAAGTCCTTCGTGACACGGTTCACAAGATTTCATCCCAGCTGTCTGAGGAAGGAATATCGCTTCCACTCAGCAGAGTGCTGGCAGAAGCAACATATGCAGGCAACGCATTGACATCCATTCGAGGGGTGTCGCCGTACACAGCAGTCTTGGGAAGAGTACCGCCTCTTCTACCGGACGCTTTGTCTGTGACAGATGACACAGAAGCACACGTGACTGCGCAACACACCCATCGATTGCGCGAAATAGCCATCCAATGCATTGCCGAGGCCAGCGCACAAGACCGGCTGAAACGTGCAAGCCACACACTCACCAAACCAGCAGGCGAGGAATTCGAGTACCGCCTAGGTGAGCAAGTGGAATACTACCGTCCACCCATGAGTAAAGACGTCTCAGGGTGGAGGGGGCCGGCCACGATCTGTGACCTGTCTCGTCTGGAGCATGGACGAGTTGGAATCAGGACCCGCAGCGATAATGTGCTTACATGCCGCCTGCAAGATGTCCGCAGATGTCTAGCATACATGGTGGATATGGAGTCACCACTGTCAAGCACAGCAGGTCAAGCGCAGCAGGTACTGCAAGAATTCGTGGATAACATGAAAGCAGGACCTGAAAACACAATGCTTCTTGGCAACATCCCTAGTAACACTGGGTGGCGCATGTCCAAAGTCACAGAGCGACACCAAATGGTGTACCAAGCCGCAGTGGTCGTAGCCGAATTGATTTTTCAGTTGCAGAACCTTGCAGCTGTCAGAATTGGCAAGGGTGTTCGAACCTTGTCGAAGAAGAGTGAATATGCAGCAAGCATGACGGTCTTTTGGACCGCAGCAGGAACAAGATCTTTGGAGTTTCTGAACAGCGAAGACACCAGTGTGTCATTCGTAGCCATGTTAGGTCAGAACTGGACAAATGTTCGCTTTGTTCAATACCTGACCGTCACAGCCGAAGACGATTTTCAGAACTCCATCAAAGAGGATGAAGTGATGAGTGACGTCTCATCCACATCCAACCAAGCGACGGGACCAAGCACACACGACAATGCAAGTGTGGGAGGTCCCTTAAGCACAATCCCCGAAGGAAGTAACGAAGAGGAAGCGCATGTGACAATCCAGGAACTGGAAAAGGCATTCGGAATACCGGCAGATCATCCCAATGTAAATTATCTGGCCGAAGCATTCGTTGCCATATCAGCCGAGGAGGAGGACACTGTGCCGCCAGTGTTCACGACCCTTGAAGAAATCAGTGGCCCGGCTCTGACCAGGAGCCTTAAGGCCATGGAAGAAGTAGCCATCCCCAGTTGGCAAGAAGTCGCGTATGTGACAGAAGATGACAGCTTCCTGAGCAGTAATGCCCTACTCGAGCAGTTGCAGCAAGTTACAAACGAACTGCCCATGCTGGAAGACCAAGATGAGTATGGAGCATATGCTGCCTTGGAGGCGTACTATCCAGAATGCAAATATCTGGAAGGTCTTGACCGACTCCCCAACTGCGATGAGCATGTGGAGCTTCGATTTTACGAAGCGCACACCAGAAAGGTAGTCATCGATCGGAACGATGATCTTCTGACAGAACGGGAAACATTGGAGCACTCAACTGAGGTGCTTCAAGCAATGCTCGATGAACTAAACACTTGGAATGGTTTCCGCTGTTTCAAAAGAATTAAGAAGTCGGAAACAAAATGCATCATTGACACAAAGTGGGTACTGAAATGGAAGCTCAAAGGTGGGGTGCGGCACATACGTGCCCGCCTCTGTCTTCGTGGCTTCAAAGAGTCAGGATGTGACAACGACACCAATCACAGTGCTACAGCATCCAGGTTGTCTCAACGACTGTTGGTGTCGGAAACAGTACTGCGATCGTGGGTGCTCGCATCCACGGACATCCCTAAAGCGTTTCTGCAGGGAGTTTCGTATCAGGAGTTGGCGGACACCACCAACAAGCCACTGCGTGACGTCAGATTCACGCTGAACATCCAGGGAACAACGTGTCTCAGGCAGATTAAAGGATTCGAGGATTTTGATCCACGGTCCGAAGTGCTACATTGCTTAAAGCCTGGCACGGGGTGCCGCGATGCACCTCGGTGCTTCTCAATGCAGTTGCGGAAAGTAACAGCAGCCTTCGGTCTGAGGAGTTCGTTCTTGGACCCAGAGTTTGAGCTGTTGTACGATGAAGGTGGAACGCTGCAGTTAGTGGTGATCAAGCACGTGGATGACCTGAAGATCGCGGGCCCAAAAGAACTGATTGCAAGGTTTGTGGACCATGTGGCAAGAGCTTTTGGAAAATTGGTCATTGAGTACAACACGTTTACCTTTTGCGGTGTTCGACACACGCAAGAAAAGGACATCGTGTTGGATCAAGCAAAGTTCATTGCAGCCATCAAGGAAATGGCTGTCCCGGAAGCATATGCCAAGACGGATGAGCCACTGCCAGAACACCTGCAGAAGCAATTTCTGAGTCTGCTCATGACAGTGGCATACGCATTGCTGACGAGAATGGATGCTGCAGTGTATGTAACAGCCCTGCAGCGAGAATGCCAAAAGCCGAAGCCAATTCACGTGAGACGGTTGAACCTGCTTCTGCGTTGGATGCAGAAGAACCCTCGTGGACTGCGGTATCGCCCAATGGATAAGTATCCTGATAGCCTGGTGCAGTTCAGCGACTCAGGGTTCAAGGCGCGTTCCGAAGATGGACTGAGTGTCAGAGGGCTTGTCTCCATGCGGATGCATTCCAGTGAGTTGACGTCGCCAACAAAGGCGGCTTGCCATGTACTGGAATTTGTGTCCAAAGCACAAAGACATGTCACTCGCTCAACCTTCAGCAGCGAACTCTTTGCTGCTACAGATGCCATCGACATGGGACTGCTCACAAGACTGGCTCTGCATGAACTCCAGTATGGACCCATGAACGACAACTTGGCAAAAGGAATCCTCGAGGGATTCACCAAAAGTGAGATCCAGTTGCATGCGGTCCTGGACGCAAAGTCAGTGACGTCAGCAGTCACCGCGCCAATTCTGAAAACACCAGCTGAGCCAGCACTGCTTGTCCATGTGAGATGGGTAAGACATCTGCTGCAGTCGAAGGTCCTTCAAGGACTGCGCTGGACAGACACAAGGTCCATGATTGCAGACGGACTAACCAAAGGCAGTATCGATCGATCAGCGCTGGAAGCCGTGATGTCTGGCTGGTTAGAGATCGAATATGCCTTAGAGAACGAGGCACTGCAGTTGTTAGGTCAACCGACCTAAGCCCCTTTTTACACAATGGTCAGTGGTGCCGCCCACTGATCATCCGAAGTAGGAAAATTCCAGAGCTACGAGCCTGGAATAGCAGAGTAGGAGTACGGTTCACCAGGTTTGTGGCATGAGGCTGAAGCTAAAAAAATCCCGTTCACCAAAGGTGGAACGCTGGGAAGCCAGCCGACTCAACATGTCATAGACCTACTGTACATACCGTAGCTTCGAGCTGCTCAAGACTTAATCTCGAGAGTTGTTTCACCCTGTAGCCTGTGTGGTTGGAGTGGAAAAGAGTTGGGATTGCTAGGACGTTGCTTCCTAACTTGTTTTCGAGTTATATAGTGCTATATATAGTGGTTTATAATTAATGGGTATAATTATATGGCTATGAATGGTTCTACAGTATATTTATAGATGCCTGACAAACCATCATAAACCATCTATTTCGATTAGGGCCATCTATTTTCCATGGGAAACTGTTAGTCATGACCAGAGGGTAATATGGGTATGGATCAATACCTATAAGTACCATTTTTAGAGGGATGAACATCTATAAATCCCAGCTATTTTGATGTGAACAAAAGGGGTACTATTGGTTTTGACACACTGCCATATGGTTCTATAAAACTATATTTATAGATGCCTAACAACTGTTTTGTTGGGTCATTCAAACTATAACTGTTGGGTACCTTTTAATGAGGTTTTATAGAAAACTATTAATTTAACTGTTGAGTTAGTAATTATAACTATGACTAATTGGTATTTCATGGCGTTTATAAACCAACATACAAGGCCTGTAGCCATCCGTAGCCTCAATCTACAAGACAGATGCTCTCAACGGTTGGTTTGGGCGACTTTTCTCCCAGAAGATGTGTTGCCATGGGTCAAAAACATAGATTCTAGGGGGGGATGAACATGTTCTACAGTTTATGGGAAGATGTGTTGAAAAAAAACTCAAACAACATCAGTTCTTTTTTGGATGAACATCCATTTACTAGTACCGGTCATCTATCTTATGGGTTTCACCAGAGGGGCAGTCTGAGATGTCCCCGCAAACCACTGGGTGAATCTTGATTCAACATGGGCCATCAGTGGGTCTTAATCTGGGGTACACGTTTTTTTCCCGTCGACCCTTGAAATTGCTGCTTCGGAAGGGAAACAAATGATAAGTTGCCATAGAAATAGTTGATTTACCCATTAAACATAGTTTTTTTCCCATTAAAACATGTTGATTTACCCATCAACAATGGTGATTTTCCCATGAAAAATTGTGATTTTCCCATGAAAAATGGTGATTTTCCCATGACAAATGGTGATTTTCCCATGACAAATGGTGATTTCCCCATGAAAAATTGTGATTTTCCCATGAAAAATGGTGATTTTCCCATGAAAAATGGTGATTTTCCCATGAAAAATTGCGATTTTCCCATGACAAATGGTGATTTCCCCATGAAAAATTGTGATTTTCCCATGAAAAATGGTGATTTTCCCATGAAAAATTGCGATTTTCCCATGACAAATGGTGATTTCCCCATGAACAATGGTCTTTTCAGAGGGAAAAAATGATGGATTTTCCGGTGGATGATTCCACCGATCTGAGGTTTCTCTAGAGGTTTCGCTCTTCAAAGCCATATCTGATTGGTGGTTGGTGGTTCCTATGGGATTATGATGGTTAATGATGTTTAATAATGGTTAATAATATCTGATTGGTGGTTTGGAACATGAATTTATTGGACAAAACCATATCTTACTGGTGCTAAACGTAGGGAATGGATGGGTTGCTGGGGGTTGCTGGGATGATTATTGATAGTTATTGTGGTTTGGAACATTTGGATTATTTTTCCATATTAATCGGGAATGTCATCATCCCAACTGACGAACTCCATCATTTTTCAGAGGGGTAGGTATACCACCAACCAGATATTTTCAGAGGCCACATGGAAAGGGGAAAAAACACCACTTTCCACAAGCAGATGTGCAGAGCCTGGGTACGGATGGATATGTCGAAGTGAATTTAAACTTGGTTGTGGCAAGAGAATGCAATATAGTAATTAATATTAATATCCACTTAGAATATGTATATCTCATAATATCATATCATATCCACTTGTATAAATTATGCAAAAAATGTTTGGATGTTTGATTCATGTAGTTTTGTTTTGAGCTACCCTCCGGCAATTTAGCATAGCTATGGAAATCCCCATTTTGAAGTTCGCTAAATCATCATGTTTATCATCTATAAATATCATTAAATATCTATCAATGGGCTATTTTCCTTCATTTTCCATAGTTAAATAACCAGAAGGTGATGAATATCAATTTAGAATAATTTACATATCAATGATCAATGGATATTCATGGAATATGAGTGGAATGTTAATGAGATTTGAACCACCAGAGGCTCCCAGCAACGCAACATCTTCCTACAGGCCTCGCATGAGAAAGAGCAGAGAGCCAAGGAAACCATTCACAACTTGAAGGCCGCCGGTCAGGTCGTTAACTTTAAAGTTACACCATGAAGATATGGATTACCCTCTGGTTATGTCAAAATAGCTATTGAGAATGGTGATTTAGTTCGTGGATTTAGCCATTAAACATGGTGATTTTCCATAGTTATGTAAACGTTTACCAGAGGGTAATGTAGTTAAAACAATAGTAAACCACCCATTTATCCCATTTGGGGATGGTAAACATGCCACCTATTTATGGGGATATTCACGGGAAATACCCTATGGTAATTTGCTACATAGCTATTGAAAAATGGCCCAGTCGAAATAGTAGTAATTTGCATAGTAAAAATGGTGATTTTCCAGTTAGCTTTTTGTATGTTTACCAGAGGCTAATTGTTTTACCCACATTAGGGCCTCTACTGGACCATTTGGTCTGGAATGATGCCTTGGATTCAGAGTAATCCCTCTTGTAATCTGGGATTAGGCCAACTTTTTCAAGTGAAATCATGTGAAATATTACTAACTATGGAAAATTGATATCTATGATAGCTATTTGGCCAGATCTAACTAACTATTACTAACTATGTAAACTATGAAATATTACAATTTACCCAGATCTAATTGATATCTACTGGATTTCAAGTTCATGATGGTCATTCCAAAATCATCATCTGCTGAGATCTCTAAACCTGGCCATGGCCAGGTTATCCCTGGGATACCCATAGATTTCCATCGCCTAACTTGATGCCAAAATTCTCCATTTTCTGGACGGATAATGGGGGGCACTAAAAACTGGTACCTGGTTTGTTGAAATCCCGATGGGAAATCCCATGGAAATCATTGGTACATCGTAAGGCAACTGCAGACGATTTGTCGGCTGACTCGGCTGACTCGGCGTGATTCGAAGAGCCTCTGATGAAACTTCTGAAAGAAATCATCGTTCTTGGCGATATTTTCATACTATAGTGATTAACCATATTATAACTATAGTTGATTACCATTAACCATAGATTAACTATGGTTCTTGGCGTTTTTTTTTGCTGAATCTCCAGATTTTCCCCTTGGAATCGCCAGGTCGAGATTGCAAATCTGAGCCACCTGGTGGAGCAGGGTCGGGGTCACCCAGCTGGGCGGTGTCAACCTGGCGGCTTTTTGGGAAATCCTCGAACTCCATGGGCCCAATAAAAAGAGGGTAGAACTGTATAACTATAGCCAATTCATTAGCCAATTCAGATATGTTAGTATATGACTAAGAATATTAAGCCAATTCTATAACTAAGAAACTAAGACTATTCTTGGAAAATATGGACATGTATGGACATGTTATCATTTTAGTCTGGAAGGTGTACACAAAATCCATGTTTTTTTTTGAGAGAAAACCGCATGGGTCAAAAGCGACAAAGACATGGTGATTTCGACCGTTTGAAACATGAAGGGAACAGTGATTTCACCAATTTCACTGAGGATATGGATGTCAGCAGATCAGTTAGCATATTATCTGGGTAAATTTCATCACGACCGAACCCTGTTCTCCCGAACCCTGGAAATTATGGTTAGTAAGGGGAAACATCCCCAAGATAGCCTTATTTCAGGTTAATGAAATATTATGATTTACCCAGATATTATGTCAAAACCGGATTAGTACCCTCTGGTTATTCAAGATAGCTATGGAAGCCATGGCCCATTTATAGATGATTTACCGCTATAAAAAAAGTTGCCGATTAATCATGGTGAATTTCAATCCCATACAAAAACCCAAAGGGTGCCCTGAATTTTCCCTCAAACATAGCCTGGTTGTTGTGGATATTCATCCCTCTAAGAAATGGCAGCAACAGATGTAATAGTATTACAGCATCCATAACACTGGACACAATTTTTTAAATGAGTATAACACCCCCAAAAGTTGGTTAATATCATCCTCTAAGGCCGCCGAGCTATTGATCTGACTGGAAATGTAGCCCCTTTCAAGTTTTGGGTGCCATGGTTCATGGAATTTCTGAAAACGACCCTGAAAGAGTACTGCATGAAAAATGTCGTCATCGTTAGGAGATACTACCGACCATGGTGTTTCGACCAGTCTTTCTACGCTGCAAGAGTTCACAATCTGCCAATCTGTGGGTGTGTCCAAACGCAAAAGATAACCAAGACAACTATCGGAAACTGTGTGAGGTACGTTTCAGTAAACAAGCATGGCAATTGAAAATCCAATGTTTTCCCAATGCTTTCCATATTTTTCAGGGTGGCTTCCATATTTTTCAGGGTTGCTCCAATCTATTATAGGCACATGATAGATGACATTGTTGGAGGGGAAATGGGCTATTATGATTTCTTTATCTAACAACACAACTTGTCCCTGGAACATATCTGGGGTGCCAAAGAGCATCCCTGTTTCGAAATGCTTTTCCCCTTCATCAACTTCATCAAAGTCAAATCTCTGACTTTCCATGGTTTTTCCGTATGTTTCTGGACAACTCAGCCACGGTCCCCAAGTTTCTCCCAAAAACCTGAGCGATTGTTTTTGAGGTGCCGGGCTAAGTGTGAATCAGGCCAGGGGGGGTTCGTGGGGAACTTGGGATTTGGCGCACGGAAACCGACGGAAACATGGTGATTTTCGCATTGAACACTTGGGATTTACCCTCTGGTAAACTAACATAACTATGGAAAATCACCATTTATAGTTGATTTACCCATTAAAAATAGTGATTTTCCATAGCTATGTTAGTTTGCCAGAGGGTAACATGATTTCACCAAGATAGCTGGCGATGTGATTTATGGTGGTTGGAAAAACCACGAAAAGATGGGGAGAAAAAACCACACCAGAAACTGCTGACCGCCCGGTGCCGTGGGGGGCTGCCCGGTGTTGTGAGGAAAATACGGTGAACAGCCTCATAGCTCAGTCGGGAGCCAAAAAAACCGGTGGAATGTCGCGATTTCATGCGATGGTTCTGGAAGATTTGGATACCCTTTGGTAAACATACAAAAAACGATGGAACATCACAATTTTTAATGGGAAAATCGCATTTTTTTAATGGGAAAATCACAATTTTTAATGGGAAATTCATCATTTTTGATGGGAAAATCGTCATTTTTAAATGGAAATCGCAATTTTTAATGGGAAAATCACAATTTTTAATGGGAAATTCATCATTTTTGATGGGAAAATCGTCATTTTTAAATGGACATCGCAATTTTTAATGGGAAAATCAACATTTTTTAATGGGAAAATCGTCATTTTTAATGGGAAAATCACAATTTTTAATGGGAAAATAGCAATTTTTAATGGGAAAATCCACTATTTCTAAGATTCTATGGCATTTTTCAATAGCTCTGTTAGTTTACCGGAGGGTACTTGCTTAGCTATGGAAAATGGCAATGTTAATTTAGGGTACCTATAGTACCCCTCTTAACCAGTGCCGTAAACGAATTAAGGACTTAGTTGATGGATGAATTTGGAGGAACTCCCTGGGACAAATGCTGTCACAACTCCGGTCAAAGACATTGCCGGTGACCATTCAGGTGCAGTTTCACTCTTCCAAAAACGCCAGAATCTCCAGACATTTGGAGGAATGGTGAACACATTGTGGTAAATGAGTGGGATATCATTGATATCATGGTATAGATACCCTCTGGTGAACTAACATAGCAATGGAAAATCACCATTCATAGTGGATTTTCCCATTAAAAATGGTGATTTTCCATAGCTATGTTAGTTTACCAGAGGGTATCACAGACATTCAAACATGACATCTCTCAAATATTTAACATCAGAATCACATTGGAGCATGACAGAAGCTGAGATGGGGTCCTGCTTAAGCCTTTCATGGGACTGACTGAACCCTGTATCTTGACCAGCCACGAGTCGAGTCATATCCCTGGTTAACATACAAAAAGCGAACTGGACATGGACATAGAAATAGTTGATTTACCCATTAAAAATCTTGATTTTCCATAGTTATGTAAACGTTTACCAGGCCGGGTCATTAATATCCCTTGTTAACATCGGTTACAACTGGCCTGGCCTCATCTTGGATAAATTCTTGGAGCTATTCATTGGAGGGCCTTGATGGTAATGCAATCTTGGGAGATTCTATACATTTTTAGAGTTGATAAGAGTTGTATCATGTTGTATCACAAGGTATTTACAGATATATCTGGCTAAATACAGCTTTTGGAGGACAAAAAAGCCCACTTTTGTTGGTTATATCCCCACTTGAATTGATTACATCCACATGTTTGTCTCTTGACCCCTCATTTAGTTGGCTAAATCCCAATTCATGGTGATTATATACATCCAATTTCTGCTCAACCCCTAATTTTTGTCGACTAAATCCACATTTTTAGTGATTACACCTCCATGTTCGTTGCTTAACCCTATCGTTTTGTTGCTTAGATATCTTAAATCATGTTATATAAATTCCAATTTCCAGTGATCACATTCCCATTTTTGTTGGCTAACCCCGTATGTTTTGTGGTCAAATCAGATTTTTGTTGGTTAATCCCTGTTGAAAAAGTCCAATCTTTGTTAGTTAACTGCCTTTTTTTTTTGTTGGCGAAGTGCACCAAAAAATCGGTATGGTTGGTCAAATCCACGCACTATATATATATATATTCTCCATAACCCCTACGCACTATATATATATATATATTCTCCATAACCCCTATGTTTGTTGGACAATGGATTATGGACATTCATGGTGGATTTGATTCATCATTGTTAGACAATTCCATCTTCTAGTTGGATAATCCATAATTTTGTCATTCATTTTTTTCAACAATCCATTTTTTTTGGCTAAACTCCCTACATGGCGCCTCCCAGTTATGTGAGTTGGTTTACACGCCCCATGAATACTTGAGTTATATCTACCATAAACATCCATTTTTATCATAGAATTCAGCCATAAAAATATCCTATGTTGATATACCAAAAGATAGATATAGTAACCATAGATATCCCATGGACTGTCCTGAATGTGATCTATTTCCATCAAGAACAATCCCATGGAAAGATGTCCATTTTCCATAGAAATCTATGGTATTTCCATAGCTGGTTGGTAGTTTCAAACATTTTTATTTTCCATAATATATGATGATAATCCTTCCCATTGACTGAATATTTTCAAGATGGTTAAAACATGTTAAAACCATCAACCAGTCTATGGTATTTCCATCAATATTTCCATGTACCATAGATAACTGGTTGGTGGTTTGGAACATGAATTTGATTTTTCCGTTGGGAACAATCATCCCAAGTGACGAACTCCATCATTTTTCAGAGGGGTGGGTATACCACCAACCAGATTTGTTTTTATAGAATATGATGGATTTATTGTGATTAACCATGATTAACCACAAAAAAAAACCATTGATTATCCCATTGAAACCACCAACCAGATTAATATTCATGAATTCAATCATTAAATCCTATCCCCAAATATGATGAATCCATATAAATCACCATTTTCCTATGCTTTTCCCATGGTTTTCCTATGCTTTTTCCATAGGATGGAAGAAAAATCCGAACTCCGAACAGCTCCAATCGCCGAGGCGAGATGAGCTGATCAAGGCGCGCGACAAGCTCGAATCGCAGGCCTCGGAGTCTCGGAGTGGAGCGGAGCCAGAGAAAAATCACGGGGCTTATGGTGATGATTCAAACAAGAAATATATGGCTTATGGAGATTGATATAGATTGATATAGATTGATATAGATTGATATAGATTGATATAGATTGATATAGATTGATATAGATTGATAGAGATTCTATATCGATTGATAGTTTTTTGTGATGGTCAATTGTGGAAGAATTGGACCGAAAGTACGAATTGTCCGAGGGATTTGCCAACGAATGGTTCGACCAACAGTGAGTTTTACGAAGGAAAACTGCTGGGTTTAGCCAAAAACAACTGGATTTCGTCAGCACACAGTAGGATCAGTAGGGGGAGGGGGATGTCATCACGAAATGTGGCGATTTGACCAGCCAAAGATTTAACCAAGCAGATATAGATTCATAGTTGACTCATAGCTAAATCGGATTATAAGATTTTAATAATAATATATTTTATAGGCAAAGCAAAACTTGATGGTTTATGGTAGATCGAGCTAGTTCATGAGATAATCGTGGATTTATACTATTTATACATGGATCTTCATGTCGGTGCTCGTTGATAGTTGACTAATGACCTTAACCAAGAAACATATTGATTCAAGCACCAAAGTGGGGGGACATCTCATGACCCAATAGATGATTTACCATCTGGTTATTTAACATAGCCATGGAAAATCACCATTTATAATGGGTAAACCATCTATAAATGGGCCATCTATACCATGGCAAACTGTTAGTCATAACCAGAGGGTAGGAGAAACCTGACCCCGGATTTGCTTTTCACGATGACCAGTGGGTGGTTTCTGAGGGTCATGGGGGATCCCGTTTTTCTCGAAAAACCGACTGATCACCGACTGGCCATGATGACACTGGCCATGCTGATGAATTCCAAGGAGAACCACCAACCAATTTGAAGTCAACAACCGTCCTTGATACTATACTTACCCTCTGGTTATGACTAACATAGCCATGGGATATGGCCCATTTATAGATGGTTTACCTGGGTTTACCTATTAAAAATGGTGATTTTCCATGGCTATGTTAAATAGCCAGATGGTACTGCTGCGTGCTAACGTAGGGTTGCTGGATGGGTTGCTGCGGGGTTGCTGGGATGATGACATTACTAGTGATGAAATGGATCATTCCCAAAAATTCCCTGCGTAAAACGCACTAGTAAGTCTTTTTGTGTTTCAAACATTTTTTCTTTTCCATAATATATGGGATGTCATCCTTCCCATTGACGAACTCCATCATTTTTCAAGATGGGCACATTGCACCACCAACCAGAGATATATTGCTAGTTGATGGATGGTTCATGCATCATGGATTTATTCCCTAAAATATGGCAACATTTCATGTTTTTTGTGGGTAAGACAATCATAAATCACAATTGTAAGAAGCTGCCACTGGGGCAGCCGTGTGGAGGATCATCACACGAATCCCAGTCCCCGAAGTCAGTGGGATCATCCCAGTCATCAACGGCTTATAGCCTCTGAAAACGTTAAAAAATTGTCTTACCCAGTCATAAAACCATAGGAAAACCATAGGAAAACCATAGGAAAACCATAGGAAAATGGAGGTTTACCCTCTGGTAAACGATTACAAACATAACTATGGAAAGATCCACCATGCTTTCTGAAAATGGGAAAATATATAAACATATATATATAAACTATTCCGACTGGGCCATGGCTTCAATAGCTATGTGACAAATTACCAGAGGGTATAACCCGACTTACCAGTTATTAAGTGGTATCATCCTCCAAGTAGGGTCTAATATGATAGCGATATGGAGTTGCGAACGGGCCCCCAATGTGAGAGGGTCAAGTTGCGCAAGCGAAAATTTACGGTCAATGGGGATTTTTGATGGTGTAGATTCAAAACTGTAAAACGCGGTTCCCATTTTTTTTGATAGTTCCCGAGAGCGTCTGAGCGCAGGGTTCTTCCAATAGTGGGGGTCTGTATCTCATCTTCTAATCTTCACACCTTCTCATCTTCACACCTTCTCATCTGCACACCTTCTCTCACACCTTCTCATCTTCACACCTTCTCATCTTCACATCTTCTCTCACACCTTCTCATCTTCACATCTGCTCATCTTCACATCTTCTCACACCTTCTCATCTTCACATCTTCTCTCACACCTTCTCATCTTCACATCTGCTCATCTTCACATCTTCTCATCTTCACATCTTCTCATCTTCACACCTTCTCATCTTCACATCTGCTCCTCTTCACATCTGCTCCTCTTCACACCTTCTCTCACACCTTCTCTCACACCTTCTCATCTTCACACCTTCTCATCTTCACACCTTCTCTCACACCTTCTCATCTTCACATCTTCTCTCTCTCTCACTCTCTCTCCTCTTTCCTCTCTCCTTTCTCTCTCTCCTTTCTCTCTCTCCTTTCTCTCTCCCTTTTCTCTCTCTCGCCTTCTTTATCTTTCTCTCTTTAGGCCGAGGGTGGTGCCGGCGGGGAGTCACGAAACGTGAACCCTTTCGCACGAAATGAGGGTCGATCGGCGAAAACTGAGGTAAAATTGCGATTTTACTTGTCCCGGAGCAACCCTTTCACACGAAATGAGGGTCGATCGGCGAAAACTGAGGTAAAATTGCGATTTTACTTGTCCCGGAGCAACCTTTTCGCACGAAATGAGGGTCGATCGGCAAAAACTGATGAAAAATTGCAAGTTTACTTGTGCCGGAGCAACCCTTTCACACGAAATGAAGGTCGATCGGCGAAAACTGAGGTAAAATTGCGATTTTACTTGTTCCCGAGCAACCCTTTCACACGAAATGAGGGTCGATCGGCAAAAACTGAGGTAAAATTGCGAGTTTACTTATGCCGGAGCAACCCTTTCGCACGAAATGAGGATCGATCGGCAAAAACTGAGGTAAAATTGTGATTTTACTGGTGCCGGAGCAACCCTTTCGCACGAAATGAGGGTCGATCGCGAACTGAGGTAAAATTGCGATTTTACTTGTCCCCGAGCAACCCTTTCGCACGAAATGAGGGTCGCTCGTCAAAAACTGAGGAAAAATTGCGATTTTACGTGTCTGTGTGTAAAAGCGTCCGTGTGTAAAAGTGTTAGTGTGTAAAAGCGTCTGTGTGTAAAAGCTTTTGTGTGTAAAAGCGTCTGTGTGTAAACGCGTCTGTGTGTGTAAAAGCGTCTGTGTGTAAAAGTGTTTGTGTGTAAAAGCGTCAGTGTGTAAAAGCGTTAGTGTGTAAAAGCGTCTGTGTGTAAAAGCTTTTGTGTGTAACTTAGTGTGTAAAAGCGTCTGTGTGTAAAAGGGTCTGTGTGTAAAAGCGTCTGTGTGTAAAAGCGTTAGTGTGTAAAAGCGCTTGTGTGTAAAACCGTTTGTGTCTAAAAGCGTTTGTGTGTCAAAGCTTCTGTGTGTAAAAGCGTCTGCGTGTAAAAGTGCGTGTAAAAGCGTCTATGTGTAAAAGCGTCTGTAAAAGTGTTTGTATGTAAAGCGTTTGTGTGTAAAAGTGCCTGTGTGTCAAAGCGTCTATGTGTAAAAGCTTCTGTGTGATTGTGTGTAAAAGTTTTTGTGTGTAAAAGCGTCTGCGTGTAAATGCTTCTGTGTGTAAAAGCTCCTGTGTGTAAAAGGCTCTTTGCTAAAAGTGTCTGTGTGTAAAAATGTCTGTGTGTAAAAGTGTCTGTGTGTAAAAGCGTCTGTATGTAAAAGCTTCTGTGGGTAAAAGCTTTGTGTGTAAAAGGGTCTGTGCGTAAAAGGGTCTGTATGTAAAAGCGTCTGTGTGTAAAAGCTTTGTGTGTAAAAGTGTTTGCGATGCAAACTATTGTCTTGCACTTCTGCTATTTTGTCTTAATACTCCTCTTCTCGACTGCATATAACACATCTTTAATATATTGTTTCTAATATGGTGTCTCCATAACAAGAGAAGACCCTGCTCCTCTACGCTCTCGGGCCATCCGTCGTCTAGTTTTTTTTGTATTAACAATCTGATTTTAGGCGTATCTAAATCTATACCCATACTCATACCAGACTTTCCCGCAGTCCACCGTGCCAAACTTTTTCCGTGTCTGCAGAGCCTATCACTCAGACTCCATCGGATCGCGGATCGCGTGTTTTTGCCCGGACAGCATGGGCGATTTTAATCAGAACATCGCGGTCTCTGAGACTTATGACCCACCGAAAGAGCTCAGTGGCAACGCTCATGTGAAATCGATGGGTGACTAGGCCAATTTGAAATCGCGGTGAATGCTGTATGTTGGTGATTTGGCCTATGAATTCCCATTGGTGAATCCAAACATGGGGAATCGATCGCCAAAACGGAGGAATCTTTGGGATTTTTATTGGATTTTTTGGAGTTCCAGATCAGCTACCCTACGGTAAACTAACAGTTTGCGATGGAAAATCACCATTTTTTACCATGTAGATCAACTATTTCACCATTTTCAGGCAAAAATCCTAAGGTGAATATGAAACCATGTGGAAGGCCAGCATTGAGGAGCCAGAGAAGTTCTGGGGCGACATGGCCAAGCAATTCCACTGGCAGACGCCTTTTGAGAAAGCGACTTTGGCCCGGTGAAATGTCGAATCCATCGAGTTTTTTAAAAGAGGTTTCAATGTTTGCTGGAACATGGGAACTTAACCTGTCTTGTAACAAGAATGGGATGTAGTGGATTTTTTTTTTCACCTAAAAAAGCCATATGTTTCAGTAGGCTCGTTGGTGGTTTCAAACATGACTTTTATTTCCTATTTCGTATACGGAATGTCATCCTTCCCATTGACGAACTCATATTTTTCAAGATGGTTATTGCACCAGTAGGTAATGCTGAAACTTTTTCTGAGATTTCCGGTGAAAGTTATGGTGAAAATGGTGAAAG
Organism: Cladocopium goreaui; assembly: GCA_947184155.2. NCBI lineage: Eukaryota > Dinophyceae > Suessiales > Symbiodiniaceae > Cladocopium > Cladocopium goreaui. The sequence continues at coordinate 759,158 of CAMXCT020000469.1, read as the reverse complement.
TTGACCCAAAATACGAAACTTCAATCCTCTCAATGGATTGGTTGAGAAAGTGAACATGTTTTGCGTGTCCGGAAAGCATGCTTTGTCCTCTTTTTTCTATGGGGTTTTGGATGGTCAACTCGACTCGACTGGTGGACTAAGGTTGGCCCTGAGTTCAATTTTGATCGCAGCAAAGGGCCCGTGTCAGTGAAGTGGTTCCAGGGCGGCAAGACAAATTTGTCGTACAACTGCCTGGATAGGAACATTGAACAAGGAAATGGATCCAGTGTCTCGACAGCCACATGGATTTTTTTTGCAGCTTCTTTCTTACTGGTGCTTAGTAGGGAATGGATGGGAATGGGGGAATGGGGGAATGGGATGATTATTACTAGTGATTATGGATCATTCCTGAAAATTCCCTGCTAAGCACCATCAAGCTTTTCGTGTTTCAAGTGTGTGTGAGTGGTTGCTGGTGAGTTTTTACAAGTTTCAATGATTTTCATGGAGGGATACACTTAGATCCCATCCCATCCGTTCATATTTTATTAAACAACTCAACAAGCCTCAGAAAGCATGGGTCAAAAGTGGGATTTTTGAAGACACATATGCTGGCTGGTGGTTTCAAACATTTTTTATTTTCCATAATATATGGGATGTCATCCTTCCCATTGACTCATATTTTTCAGAGGGGTAGGTATACCACCAACCAGTATATATTTGGCAGCAAAATTCATGGAGGTGTTTTTTCTATGATCGGGGGATGGGAAGGTCTTGGAATATGAATGGATTTCTCGCTGACAAAAATTCATCGAAGGCCTGCCCGAAACGGGAAACGATAAGCCAGCTGATTTCACCAAGGAATTGCCTTCTATCATGAGTGCAATGACGTGGAAGACCAACATGCATCGTTCACTTATGATGCTTGGGTGGTTGGTGAACGGTGTGTCATGACGTGTGTCATGATGATTTCAGCCAACTTATAGATGCTTCTTGGGATAAAATCACCATCGGTATTGTTGTCTTGAAACATCCTACTGACGCTTCTTTTGGGGGGCATACTACGTGATATCAGTCGATAATTCGAGCGGGTTCGTTTCCTCACATGAGAAATACCCTTTGGTTATTTAACATAGCCATGGAACATCATCACTTTTAAACGGTACATCATCTGTAAAAGGGTCATTTTCCATAGCTATGTTCAATAACCAGAGGGTAAATATGATGAGGACAGGATAATCGAAGGGATCAGGGGATCACAACTTCACCAGCTTCACCAGCGCAGCGAAGCATCAGATTTTTGGGCCTCTGCAACCAGCACCCAGGGTCAGCTGTTGAAGAAGGTCTGCAAATTGGCCAATGCTCTAAAAGCTGAAGGGGTGAAGAAGGGCGACAGGCGCTTTTTGGGTACCCCATGGAATGTTTTTTTTTGAACTCAGTTTGCCACATGAAATTGGAATTCACACGGGTATTAAGATAATTTCCTCAGTTTAAAGACGAACCATCCTTCCAACCCAACATGTAGATCTCAAAATTTGAAAGTTGGATAGATATTTTCCGGATTTTCCAGCTAAGTTCACTTTCCATGTTCCTATTTTCCGCTGTTTTTTTCCTTTCTTTTTTGATTTTCCCATTTTGGAAGCGCTACCCAGGGTCTCCATTCCCTAGGTTTTCCATAGATTTCCCTAGTTTTCTTTCCATTCTTCCCTAGGTTTTCCATAGATTTTGTTTTTTTTATCTCCATTTTCCCATCATTTCCCCATCTGCAGGGTCTCCATCTACCTTCCCATGGTTGTGGAGCTACCTGCCGCCATGCTGGCCTGTGCGCGTGTGGGTGCCGTGCACTCCGTGGTCTTCGGCGGCTTCAGCGCAGAGAGCCTGGCCGGGCGCATCCTGGACGCGTCGAGCGATGTGGTGGTCACGGCAGATGGCGTGATGCGCGGAGGGAAGCCGGTGCAGTTGAAGGGCATTACCGATAAGGTGAGGGATGGGGGGATGGGGATGGGGATGACTTGTAGGTCCTGGTAGGTGGTGGTAGGTGGTATTTATTTTTTTACCCTCTGGTGATGACTAACAGTTCGCTACAGACAATCACCATTTTGAAGTTCGGTAAACCATCCTAGATTCTATGGGCCATGGCTTCGCTATGTTAGTAACCAGAGGGTAAGCCATACACATCCAATACACCTGGGGGTTTCTGATCCAGGATGATCCAAGAAGGCGAAACCATATACTGTTGCAAAGCTGGGATAGCTAGGGGAATACTGGGGCATAATATGGTGATTATCTGCTTACTAAATGGGATGCAACCCCAAGTGATGGGAGATGGGGCTGGGAGACTGGGAGGTTGGATGGGGATAAGTGGAGAATCAGCATTTTTTTCATCTATGACTCATCTATAAATGGGACATTTCTCTGGGACATTTCTCTGGGTTTGTCCATGTTCGGAGTCCCCGAATTTGATGGGTTCATCCGACTGTCATCATTTTCCCTATGAACTCAATGTAGATGAGAATGGGGGATAATGGGGATAGAGGGGATGGAGGATGTGTGATCTATTGTGATCTTATATTTTTGTTTTTATTTTTTTATGAGGATGAATGGGATAGGATATGATAGGGGTGTGATATATCTTATTGACTTGTTTTTGCTTTTTTACATAGTATTTTCTTTGGGAAATGGTGCACATCTTTGGTAGAAACTAATCTTCCCAACCAACTTTTGGCAGGGTCTATGTCAAATTTTGGGAGGCTATTTGTTCTGAAGTATTTACTGTATACATTTTGTTTCTAATGTTTCTTCCACTTGCTGGTTTTAGAAAAAAATGGTGAAGTGACTGATTTTTCTTTCGTTTGATCATCCCATAGGCAGGGTTGACAAGCCTGGGTAAACTAACACAAAGATTCGAAGCAATTGTGTATGGATCAATACCTATGAAAATACCATTTTTAGGGGAATGAACATCCATTTACCAGCTATTTTGATGTGAACTACAGGGGTACTATTGGTTTTGACACACTGCCAATTGGTGCCTTTGGTCATCAACCGTGGCTGCGAAATCCACTAGCCATGGAACTTTCTGGAGAAAATCATCTGGCAGTGTGTCAAAACCAATAGTACCCCTTTTGTGAACATCAAAATAGCTGGGATTTATAGATGTTCATCCCACTAAAAATGGTATTTTCATAGGTATTGATTCATAGCCATCTCTAAAATTCTAGTTGATCACTTTCCAGCCACGGAAAACTGGAGGGAAAACATCTTGGTGATATCTTCCCCTTTGGGTCATCCTTGAGGTGCACATCTCAAAATCCCCAATCAAATCCCGTGATGTAAAGATAGAAACAAATGGTCAACTGGATGGCTAGAAACTCACAGTTTGCTAGATCCAATTTCATCCCACTTCATCCCACTAGAATTCCCATGAATTTTCTATAGCTTTCCCCATGAAATCCATAGACTTTGACCATGTGTTGACCATGTGTTGACCATGAAAAATCCCATTGAAACCACCAGATGTCCACGTGTTTTGTCCACGTTAAAACCACGGTTTTCCACGTGGTTTTTGTTGGTTTATCCCCAGCGGTTCACCGGTCGAGGCCTGCGAGATCACGGCCAAGGAGGGCTTCCAGGTGCGTCGCGTCATCTGCGTGGGCCGCTTGAAGAACACGCCTTTTGAGGCGCAGAGTAAGTGCCCTTGGCCGCAGGCTATGATGGTGATGGGTGAATTATGATATATATCAAAACGCAAGAGCTCCCCCAGGAGCATCGCACGGGCTCTGTTTTCCTCGCTTGACGGAAAGGTCCCTGCGAATACATGCATTGGTCAAAGGACCTGGAGTGATGGCTGCTGGAATTCACACTGGTTATATTCTGTATTCAATTTTTTTGTAAAGTGACTTTCCCAGTCACACCAGTTGAAAGGGTAGCAGAGCAAAATGCTATTCCATCGGAAATGGCCAGGTCTTTAGGTTTCTCATGTCTCTATTTCTTGTACTGGCGCACCACAGACGATCCTGGGAAGCAAGTCTCGGAGAGGCCACTGATTGGAATCACTGAGTTGTAAACCTCAATGAACTTGGCGAGATCCTTGAGCTGAGCGGATGATGACTCACTCACGTGTTCACGGATCCACTTGACATAGCCAGAATGGGCGATGTCCTTGCTCGTCACCAATTCCAGATAGCTTAACTCCTGAGACTTCATCTTGCCAAAGGTAATGATGGTCTGTGCCCATTGGCGGCAAGACGGCACCTGGCTGGGCAGCTGTCCATGAGCTGATGCATCCATTTGATGCCACTGAGCCACCGTCACTGTCACTGGCAAGCTTTCCATGGGGCTTGCGCCGGTCTTTCCAGACTTCGCTGCAGCGTCCGGCGGAGGAGACAGCTGACGCTTGCTGGCATCGGTCATGGCTCCCTGAGTGAGAGGATCCCAGGAGGCATCAGAATCACCATCCCCAATGATCGTGGGGGCTTTCACACCAGTAAGGAGCTCTTCAAGCACACCACACTGCTGCGCTTTAAGCAACAGAAACTTCAGGCTTGACAACTCCGTCGAAGACAAAGTGCTAAGCGACATGAGCACTGTACACAAACTACTGTATCTTCAATGCAGAAAAATAAACGCAGGACTCGGGTTTGAGAGCTCGATAAAACGAATTCAAACACAGGCTTACGCAAAATCTCACATCGTACCCAGCAATGTTTCTACCACGAGCATTAGCATCGGATGGAGAAAGGCGCGCTATCTGTGATGATTTGCTTTTTACAAGGTCACAAAAACTCAAAACATGTAAAAACGGATGCAATGGTTCTGACATCTTGCAGTCACTATTTTTGGAGTTGTGGACTGTCAGCACCAACATCAGAAAACTGGGGTGTTCTACCCAAACGTCTTTGCTTTTCCATGGCTTGTCTATCCAAAACTTCTGACTCTGGAGAAATCTGATAACTGGAACTTCTCATGCATGAGCGCAACAAATCGACTGGGTCACCGGCATCTTTTGTTAGACTGTCGGCTAACATTCGGTCTGTAGGCACCCAACGAACATGCATAGAGGCATTACGGATGCTTTCTCTAATTATGGTAATATCAATGCTGGTTCTTCGATCCTCCACGGCAGTGGGGCTAGATGGTGAAGCAAGATGGTCATACAAAGATTTGCAATCGGTTACCAAAATTGGAGATCTTCGTTTCAACACATCACATGCCTGCCTTACACTGAAAGGACCGTCCAAAAGTTCAGCAATGATGAGCATCAGCCATTCCACTGTACCAGATGCGATTGACATCGCTTGAGACTCGGCAGCTAATGTCGAGGATACTGCTCTGGCTAAGCGAAAGCTCTTCCAAACTGCAGGATTCCATTGGACCATTTGTCCATTGTTCAATGATTCATGTGCAAACGCTATAACGTAACCAGCTTGAGTGTGATTACCAACGTTAGCAAAAGCTGCATCAGAGTGACAAACTACTGTCAATGATTCGATAGGAATGGGTGAAAAAGTCAGAGAAAGATCGCTATGCTGTTTCGCACGTCGAACGATATTGCTGGCTTGTTTCAGGTGCTTCATCTTTGGGTTTGGAAAACTCTGTTGACTCAGGCTGGTCTGAGCTGCTAAATCAGGTCTGCCTTGAGATGACAGCCAATTCAGGCTACCATTGATTGCACGAAGTACTTTCACCTGATGAGGTTCCAAACATTTTTCTGAAGATGCACCTTTGGGGATAGAAGCTGGACGCAGGTTTTGTGCAAACGTTTTCATCGACATATGGATGGTGCCATCAGGTTCTTGTTTGTAAAAAGCACCACAAAACTCACCAGAGCTAGTTCTCCACTTTCTAAATGGAAACCTCTTGCGCAGGGCTTCGATGGAGGCGTCAAACTGAGGACCAGATCCACCTACCATGCAATCATCTACATGACATCCAAGCAAACCGATAAGACGATTGTCAGAATCTCTTAGATGATAGAGACACGCATCAAAAGCACTGGGCGTCCAACCAAGGGCTTTGAGCTCTCGGTCGAAGGTTTGGAACCAAGCTGCAGGGGCATCGTTCTGTCCATATAAATTTCCCACTATTTCGATGACGGCTTCACTATCTAAACCGGGAATGCCTCCGGGAGGATGGTGAGCATATAAAGGTCTAAAACGATCCTCAAGGGCACCAGCTTCCAGAAAAGCACCTTTGATGTCACCAAGTTGCATGACCCACCCCAGAGAAGACAGTAATTGAAGCAAGGCTACTCTACCTATTTGACTCAACGTGGGAGATTTGAGACGGCCCTCCTCAGCTTTGACATCCAGATCAGGATCCAAATGACCCTGAAGGCACCACCTACCCTTGACCGTGAAGGTGTTAGGATCCTTTGTGTCAATTGGCTTCTCCTCATCGACAGCTTTTCGGGTAAGCACAAACCGAGAACCAATAAAACGGTGGCCAAACTTTTCTTTAATCTCACGTGCCTTTTTGCCATAGTGCAACCGAACAACATTGCCCTTGTTCAACAAAGTCAGCCATTCATCTCTCTTACCAGCATCGACCTTGGCTTGCAGACTAGGGTGATTGTTACTATGTGGCAACTCCTTCTGCATCTTCTTCTTAAGGTAGTCAGCTAATAGCACTTCCAGGTCAAGGTGGTCTCTGTTCAAACATTCCACTGAGAGGACCTCTGTGGCTGGTTCAGTTCGAGCTTTGGACACTGGTGGTTCCGGACATGAATCAGAAGGCTCAGTTGCCTCTTCGTGCGCACGCTTGGATGATTCTGGCACACTGGCATCAGGGGCAGTGGACATGTCAACTATGAGTTTTGGCACAACTTCCTTCATGAGATCGACAAAATCATCCTGCCGAAGGGCAGCGGGACGCCAAATGGATTGAGGACCATCTTTGCCAGACACTCGCCTACGCACTGGACCATAACTACTGGAGCTAGCCTCAGAACCGACCTCATTGCCTGGAACCTTGGCAGGTGGAGTTATATTTTCTTGAAAAGGTGGTGGCGTCTCGGAAGGCGACAAGATGGCCTGTGAATCCAACTGACTGGCATCTGGCTCTTCGGACTGCATGTTCTGCTCGATCGGCCTTTCAGCCGGCACTGCTGCAGACTCAGGCTTTGGCTGTACACTCTCAAACGTTGGATCAGCGGGCACGCTTGTTGCTCTGCTGGTCGGCTCCGGCGGGTTACACACTGGAGACTGTTCTGTCGGATATGACTGGGGCACCAAATCGAGATATTGTTGACTCTTGAAAGCACCACCTTCGACTAGGTCCTTGATTCCCAGAAGCTCAGCCTGTGGTGTACCTACCAAAGTCCTTTCTTCGCTCGTTGCAAAACGGACCTGCTCTGGAGCACAACGCAACACTTGCTTTCGATGAGCTAACACCAAATTTCTGCCAACATTTCCCAAAACAATTGCAGTGCCATACCAACGACCCTCATTTTGCAACTCTCCCTTGATCCACTTCTGAGAACGCCAATAGGCCACTAAGTCACCTGGTCGGAAATCCCGAAAGGTCCTGGGCCGGGCAGACAAAGCTCTGCGAAGGGAACGGTCATCCTGAAGATCCAGCACAGCATGTCGGGCAGTGGCTCGAATTCGCTGAGCACGTGCAATTGCTTCATCAGTTAATGACACTGTTCCAGGAATCACCTGCTGAGGCTCATCTAACAAGTTGGAGGGAACGTTTGGGTTACGACCGAAAACAAACTGATGAGGTGTATGGCCATGGACATGAATCATGCTATTCTTAACATGAGCGGCAGTGACGCACTCCAACCATTCTGACTGACTGGATGGGCTATGTTGATCTATGATCTTCTGTAGGATGCGATTAAACCAACCACCATGATTCTCAGTCTTTCCAAGTTGCCAGTGTGCATCAGCTGCGATTTGTCGAACCACGCAACCCTGTTCCTCAGCTGTACCTGTCATTGGATCTGCGAGGTTGGTCTGAGCAGGATCCAAGATAATCTCAGCTGGAATGCCAGCCCAGCTAATCCAATGTTCATCCAACAAACGACGCAACAGCTTTGATGTTTCGTTCTCAAAAAAGGGAATCATGCGTTGGAAACCGCTAGCTTGATCCACAACATTCAAAGCCTTAATCTTTTGATTTGTCTTCCAACCTTGTAAATACTTGACATCCACTCCAATTTGTTTGTTGAACTCACACACCCGATCCGTATTAGCAGGGAGAGGTGTCTTCGGTTTCTCTCTGCTTTGGCAAAAAGGGCAAGTGAATTTGCGAGCCAGGTTCAAGGCATGATCCGAGGCTTGTCCATGTTTCAACAAACGCACCATGTCAGCATTGGGTGGGTGACCTAAGTTCTTATGGAGCTTAGTCAGGGTTTGCATCATCTGGGCCTCGGATGGTTGCTCGCGAGTGATGGATGGCACAAACTTCGGTAACATCATGCCATTGCTTTTCAGACACATCATCGCAAGACAACATCAGAACCTCTTGATCACGGAACCTGGGGACTGTCTCTAGCACGGCCTGTACAAACTTGGGCGGATACTGACCTGCAAAAGTGCTGACAGCTCCCACTTTCGGATGACTACCGGCTATGACATCGTGGCATGCATGCTGTGGATCAGAGGAACCAGGGCACAGTCTACCAAGTGACATCATGTCTTCGTGAGTTAACAACAGTTTAGTTGCTTTACGGATGAAGTGGTCACTTCCAGGTAAACGCATGTCATATTGGCACATGTGCAACTTGGTCACAAAGTATCGTCGGCACAAGGACTGGACTTCGGGATATTGCCACATCTGTGATGGAGCAGGGTGCTCAAACACGGCACGACCTCCCGAACTCACTTGTTGACGAAACAAATCACAGCAAAAACGAATGAAGGCTCTACTCTGAGCTTTCTTCCTAAGAAACTCCAAACGCTCCATACGAGTGGCGTTCAAATGAATCCAGCCACTTTCATTGGTGCAGGGTGGACACAACACTAACAGGTCAGGGGGAGAATGCCTAAGTTCTTCTTTCAAACGACTTCGGTTCTTGGGGCATGACAAATCAGTACCCAACTTAATGTCGACTGACTTGGCAACAAAACCTCTGGCCTGTGCTGTGGGAGCGAAACGCGGTGGTGAAAAAACCTCAACCACCAATGGTCGCTCATGTGTCGCTGGCTCTACTGCTGCGGCAGCCTTAATTTGCGATGTTAACTGTCGCATTTGATGGCTAGTGAGATTCCAGGCATTATGCTCAGTCAAGTCGGAAGGACATTCCAGGTCTACAGGGAGACGCAGATGAAATCTCGTGACAACATGACTAACATCTGAAGGCACATCTCGAAGCAGCAGTTTTCGGGGTTTCTTCGGATCAACTAATTCAGAGTACAAAACCTTGTTAGAATCTTTATCAACCACGACTCTCTTGAACACATACTGCCAAAACTTTGAATCGTGAACTGCTAAGGAAACCGGTGTTTTTGTCAACCCAAAGTCCTCTCGGCACTGGATCACCACATGATGCGGAGTTGAGGAGCTTGAGAGGCAGGGCTGATCTCCAGGGGCTTCAGCAATGTCTGGTGAAGGATCCTCAGAGGGCAGTTCGGCAGTGTCTTCATTTGAATCAGATGATGAAGATATCAGCACCTCCGTACCGGGCTTGGATTCAATGGGATTCTTCATCACATTCAGCACATATTGACCGGCAGCATTGGTGGTCAGGGGGATCTTCATCTTATCATCAAACACTACCAGTTGGTCATTCGCAAAGTCAATCTTGGCTTGAAGAGCTCGAAGCGCTGGACGAGACACAAGGAGGGGAGCAGACCCCTTCACAATTGCGGCCTTGAGAATACCACGTCTTTCACCAATGAAAATAGGCATACTGATGCAGTGTTGAGAAACTTCATGCTGTCCATTTCCAAATTTGAAGTGATTAATCTCAGGTTCCCTTAAGGGGATCTTAATCCCTTGTGCACACCACAGTTGCTGAAATTGTTCGAGCGTATCTTCACCAATAATTGTTTTGCCACATCCGGAGTCCAGAACTCCAAAACCCGGTGAAGAGACCAAAAGGGTCTCGTGCATGACATTCAGCTGGAGCTGAGGCGCATCACTTTGTCGACCTATCACCAGTGAACGAAGCCGGTCCAAAAGTGAGTCACATCTGGCCACTGCTGCAACAAAGTGGACCTCCGGTTCTGACACACTCTGGACATATGCTGCACCTGATGCATTCGGCTTTGCACTGCTCTTTGCACCAGTGGTTGTTGTTGAGGAGCTGGACTGTGTTCCGCCTTTGGACGGACACTCTCGGGCCCAATGACCCTGTTTCTGACATTTGTGGCAGCGAGACTTGCGCTTAATCTCTTCCACTTCCACTCTGAATTGACGCTTCAGCTCCTTGACCTGCTGAAACTTTCGGGCCTTCTGCAGTCGGTTGATCTCGGCACGTTTCTCTTTCCAAGTAACGGCAAGGCACTCGGCTACATCATCCTCATGGAAGTTCTCGTCCGTTGTGGACGGAAAGGCATCAGCATGGTGACCATGTTCGGTCAGGAACTGTTCAATGTCCTGAAATTCGATCTCAGGGTCTGCATTTGCGCCAGGTGACCCACCGCCTTCATCATCCACCACATGAGCTGCGGCTGAGCGACGGGTACCCAAAACCATCTCTGGATAGCAGCTTCGCAAAGCTCGCCCGATCTCCTCTCTCTGGAGTTTGCCATGGGCACGGGCCAACACAACGGCCTTCTGTTCCTCGGTGAGGCCGCATCGGTTGAGCAACAACCATCCACGAGCCTCTTCCGGCAGATTGACGCCGGTTTTTCTGCTCAGGCGGTCAAACAGCTCGGAAGCTCGGCCAATCCAGCCTTTGACAGTCTCGTTGTTCTGAACCTTGAGACCAAAGACTTCTGTAAGCATCTCACCTAGCTCATCGGTTTTGTCCTTCTCTGGAAAACGCTTGTCAAGCAAATCCAGCAACACAGTGTCACCTCCTTCCTTCTGGTAAGAGGTGGGATCCAGGTGTTCCACACACTCCAAGGCCTTTCCGGTCAGGAGCGTGTAGATGTAAGGGCCAGCTGCTGCTGTTGGAAGCTTGTCCAAGGTGATGATTTTGTTTTTCACCCAGGTACGCCATCTCTTGTACTCCTGGGCATCTTCATTGTCTCCTGAGAAATATCTCAGAGACCCTGCGCTTTCACCAGCCGATGCCATGGCTGCTGTCTGGGCCTACACCGCGAGGCCAAAAGACTCCCTATTCTAACTGCGGGAGCCGGGGTGTTCCCGGCTCCGCTACCAATCAAAACGCAAGAGCTCCCCCAGGAGCATCGCACGGGCTCTGTTTTCCTCGCTTGACGGAAAGGTCCCTGCGAATACATGCATTGGTCAAAGGACCTGGAGTGATGGCTGCTGGAATTCACATATATATGGGCTTATATGGGATGTTTCCTTTGAATATCCCATAGGTATCTGGTTATTTGTTATATACAATTATATACATAGCTATTGAGGATGACAGTTTATAGTGGATTTACCCAATAGCATGATGATTTTCCCATCAGTTATGTAAACGTTTACCAGAGGGTAAGTGATGGGTGAATTATGATATATAATGGGATGTTTCCTTTGAATATCCCATAGGTATCTATTATAGGATCAATCATTGGGCAAATTATGATATGATAAGTGACACATATTTAGAGATGGTGAATTTCCATTGTTATGATGGGTAAATTATGATAGGATGGTAGTGTAAGACTGGTAAGATAGTGCTGGGTAAATTTGATCACGACCAAAGCCTGTTCTCCCGGTTCGCCTGGAAATGATGGTTTATTTTAGAGGAACTATCCCATATTTTTGCCCAACATTTCAGGTTAGTGAATTATTATTTGGTTGGTGGTTTGGAACATTTTTTATTTTTCCATATATTGGGAATAGTAACCCCAACTGACTAATACTTTTCAGAGGGGTAGGTATATACCACCAACCAGTATATATAATTATATATATAGTTGTGAATTATGATATAAGATGATATGAGGTTTGATATCGATTCAAATGGTCACAGTTTTTTCACCAACCATTGTTTTTTTTAAATGGAACCACTATGAACATATCAATATGTTTGATGAACAAAATTGAGGGTAAATTAGTTGATCAAACATATTATGTTTTCCAAATCCATTGATGTTTTCCATGGAAATATCTATAAAATCGCGATTTTTGGAGAAGTGGATGGTGAAAAACCTGATTTTCAATGGACGCAGAAAAAAGGGACACATCCATGAACTAGCGGATTTTTGGAGAATTGCCTATGGATCCTATGGTAAGTTTTGGAGCAACTCAATCGATTTTCCCATTGTTTTGCTTTAGTTTTTTTCCATTCAACAGTCTCAACAGACCAACAGTCTCAATGTGATGTAATTCCTGGGAGTTGAGACTTGTCAAATCAACAATTCTTGCTTGTCCACAGTGGAAACATCTTGTGATGGAATTTTTAGAGCAAATCAGTGGGAACAGTGGTGAATTCATGGCAATTTCACCACGCAAAACGGCAGGTCGTGATCTTTTGATGGATCGTAGAACAAAGCTGGAACTCAGATTTTAATTCAATATATTCATGATTGATATATATATATATATTGATTGATATTGATATAGATGGATCTTCATGATTAAATTCGCAATATCAATATATCAATCATGAGAGATCCACATGTCAAACAACCCTTCGATTTTTTCCCGAGGATTCTGTCAATGGATTGGTTTCAGGGACAATTTTACAGAAAAAACATCCAGAATTTTTGGGAAAATCTATGGTTTCCTATAGATTTTCCTATATTTCATGGGAACATCTATGGTTTTTGTTGGGAAAATCCATGGTGAAACCGGTGTTCAGATTTTCCCAACAAGTCAACAAATCCAATGATTGTGAATACCAGTCAGTACCATCTGGTTATGACTGACAGTTTGCCATGGAAAATGACAACTTTTAATAGGTAAACCCAGGTAAACCATCTATAAATGGGCCATTTTCCATGGCTATGTTAAATAACCAGATGGTAAGTGGTTTATGCATGGTTTATGCATCTACTGTAACTCATAGAAACGAGTTACTGTAAATACTGTAAAACATGGATATTTTACTGTGGATGTTCCATCTACACCTTGCTTAGGAATCGCGGGGTTTTTCGTGGATCATTCCAAATAGTGACTGCTTAAAGTCCCTGGTGATCGTAAGTCCCTAATTCGTGGGTTACACATATAAATGGCTAAGTATGGTTACTAACCACTTATGATTTTTCGAAATATGGTGACCCATTCCTATGAATTCCTATATGGCTATGGATCAATACCTATACATACCATTTTTAATGGGATGAACATCCATAAATCCCAGCTATTTAATGATGTTCACCAGGGGTACTATTGGTTTTGACACACTGCCATATGATTTCCCGGCACGTCCCAGGTACATGTGGGTTGAAGGCCGAGATGTTTGGTACTCCGAGCTGGTCGAGAAACACTCCGAGAGCTGCGACTGTGAATGGATGGGTAGCGAGGATCCACTGTTCATGTTGTACACCTCGGGCAGCACTGGAAAGCCCAAGGGGGTCTTACACACCACCGGCGCCCTGGATTGAAAACCATGGATTTAGAAAAAAACAGGAAAGGTTTGAATTATAGGAACCCATTGAAACTAGTTTTTGTTTTTTTAAATAGTTTTCGTGAGTTTCTTTTTCCTGCACAGAATGGTTTTACTAACCTCCAAATAGAGGGGTAAGCCCTGTAATCTGTTCGGACTTTGAGAGGGAAAAAAACCATCAATTTCCTTGGTCAATTAGCCGGTAATCAAAGGTTTCATAGACTTCATAGATGATTTTCCCATATTTCCCATCAAACCCTCCATTTGCAGAACATATTTCCTAGAAATGGAAGTTTCCAGCTTGGACAGCCATCGAATTAAACCGGGGATTTTCCAACAAACCATGTTTGATTACCCGAGGGTATACTGATTTATTGTGTCAACCTCGTATCAGCAAAGTCTGGTTGAGGGATTGACCATTGACAATCACTCAGAGGGTGACCTTCACTTGAGGGGGAAGGTGAAAAATGAGCTACTAGCAGCTACTTCCACTTCGACTCTGAGGTGGCTACATGATTGGTTCCTATGCCACTTCCAAGTATACTTTTGATCTTCATCCAGAGGATGTGTATTTCTGCACTGCGGACTGCGGCTGGATTACAGGACGTCCATTTTCAAAGCTGGGTCAATGCTTGTTTTGGAGATGAATATGGATTTTTCAGAGTACACAAGGGATCTAAGATGAGCTTTTTCTCCCAATGTGGTAAAAGACCAACAGCAATGCCCTACCCAATCACTTGCCATGGCTTTTAAGCGGGATAGCATTTTTGCCAAATCCCCAAATCGGGAACTGCGCGAAGCTTAGCTTCCCTTGAATTCAGGACATACCTATGTCACCTATGGGCCAATGCTCAACTGTGCAACACAGGTGCTGTTTGAAGGTGTGCCGACCTATCCGGAAGTGGACCGTTTCTGGAAGGTCTGCGAAAAGTACAAGGCGGCCTTGATGGGGGAAATAATATAGTGGGGTGGTGACTCTCTGGTGGAAATATCATGAAATAGTTATAGATAATTGATATAGAGATATTTGTTGAGTCAGTTGGATGGGTAAACCAAAACTGCTTGGTGGTTTGGAACATTTTTTATTTTTCCATATACTGGGAATAATCATCCCAACTGACTAATATTTTTCAGAGGGGTTGAAACCTCCAACCAGAAAAGATCTTTGCTTGACAGTTTCAACTTGAGATTTTCAATCCTTGATGATCCCGACATATCGCAGCTGTGACAGATACCCTGCCAGGTCACGTCTATGTTGATGGGCCCATTGATTGTTAGGTCAAGAACCGTGTCATGTAAACACAATCCCAGTAAAATCATACTAAATCCTCTGGTAAACTAACAAAACGCTATTGAACATGGCCATAGAAAGTTCGTTGATTTACCCATTAAACATGCTGATTTCCCATCGTTTTTTGTAAACGTTTACCAGAGGCTAAATCCTCTGCAAGGGTGTTCTCAGGTCACCCCGACACTTATTTATGTGGGTCTGAACACATCCCAAAATCCCCATGGTTGATTCGAGTTTTTCCTATGCCCTATAGGGTCATCTTGGGGATAGCCATTTTCGAAGCGACCCAGATGTTGTGACAAAAAAACATGGTTTCCTTTGAGTCACTATCATCCAGTCGTCATGGATGACCATGATCACTCGTTAACCGGTTAACCTATGGTGACCTGGGGATCCGTTGTTATTTTAAGAGGCTCCCCCAGACATGGGGAGAACAAGAATGATGGCATTATCCAGACATGGACATTTACGCCTTTCAAACGAACCATCATAGAGATGTATTGAGAATGTTTTCTAGGACTTCAATCCAACGATCTCTTAGCTGAAAGGTGTCTGAAAATGGGGTCCAACCATAGAATGGCAGGCTTAAGGGGAAAATGATGAACCACCAAATTTAAGGGTTACCAGTGTTTATGATACTTTCAGACCTTTCCTCACATCTTTCCGAATCACGACGATTTCCTCGGATGGCAAGAGAACTTGATGACACGGATGCGGCCTACCAATGAGGCCCCAAAGGATGTAAATCCCGTGAAATCCTGTTGAACTCCCCACTTTTTCTGGTTCAATCTGCCACAAGTGGGGACAGGTACAATATTAGTACCCTGGCTAGATTTTTTGTAAAAGCACTACTTCTCATACCAAACATATCCAAACATAGTATATTTCCCCTATCAAACACACACACACACACCTATATTTATATATATAACATATATACATGTATATATATATAACATAGTATACTATATATGTATAATCATCCTGATGATTCCTGAAGTAGATAGAATATGGAATCAAGATCTTTTTGGTTTAAATCCCATATTCTATGTATGCATATATATATATATATATCTATACACACACATATATATATATATTGTGCATATATATATATTACATATTCATACATCTCCCAACATCTTGTTGATCTTTCTATTTTTTCCATGGAATATTCCCATTCTATCCCATTTTTTTAAAAATCTATTTTCATATATCCCATAGATTTAAGGGAAGATTGACAGCTCCCACGGCTCTTCCGCCAGGTGACGGTCTTCTACACGGCTCCCACGGCCATTCGCTCGCTGATGAAGTCGGGGGATGAACCAGTGACGCGAAACGACCTCACCAGCCTCAGGTAACGGACCAACCGTGGGTGACGGGTCCTGGAGAAAAACCTATGGGAAAATGGAGGTTGAACCATGAAAAATGGAGGTTTAAGCATGAAAAATGGAGGTTTAACCAATTTAACCATGAAAAATGGATGATACTGGTCAATGGCCATGCTGGCCAGGAACCGATTTATTGGAGGTACCGATTCCATATATTTTTGGCCTATATATATATATCAGGCCTAAATTTTCAGGGAATATCCCCAGAAAATATATGGCCCAAAATATGGTACAGTACCAACGTACCTCCATGTATTGGATCCTGAGTCATTCCCATTGGTCAGAGTTAAGGGTATACTAGCCCATTATACCATTATCTTATACCTATTATACCATTATTGATGGTTACTAGCCCATTGAATGGTGGGGATATTCCCATGGTTTTCTGGTGAAGATCTCCCATTGAATTGGTGGTAGACTGGGGATGTAGCCGGCCTAACGATGGAAAGATCCACCATGCATTTTTCATGGGTAAATCCACGAAATTTCGACTGGGCCACGGCTTCAATGGCTATCTATGTATGTTTACCAGGCCGGGTAATGAAAATATTAGGCTTTTTTTTTGGGAGAATGGGAATGTTCATCGTGATTTTGATGGGATTTTGATGATTCATGGATTTCATATTCATGGGATATTCTAATGGGATATTTTAATGGGATGTATTGGATATTCATATCCTTACTGCATTTGAATGGATAGTACATGACGATCAGCGGCGAACATGAGAGACTTCACTGGGTTTGTTGTGAGCGCGTTTTCCTTTTTTTAAAAATGGGAAATCATCCACCATGACTGGGGAATCTGATTCGGGAATCTACCCTCTGGTAAACTAACATGACTATGGAAAATCACCATTTTTAAGGGGAAAATCCACTATAAATCACCATTTTCAATAGCTATGTTAAATTACCAGAGGTTATTTTTTGGGAACTTTTTTTTTTTTTTCGCAAATCCAAGTTATGAATGCAACCAAATGTTGGGATATACTAGATTTAACTACGCAAAATCTTGTGTATTGGATTTTGACAACCGTCACCAAGGAATCAACTGAGCAGCGGCCGGTTGACCCCATGAAACGATGAAACTTTCTGTGCCAACTTGCGAGCAGAAATGAACATAATGAACCCACTTGTTTCATTTAAGGGTGCCATTATACATCACTTAAAAGTGGTGGGGTTACGGGTATTGAATCTATGGGTTTTGCCAGGTTTGCTAGCCTCGAATCCCATGGTTAACAAAAATCCTGATTCAAATTGGCCATCTGGGTGATGATTATATACATGTGATTATCCTATTTCCAGGCTCCAAATCATATAAAAAGTTGCTGACACACACACACATATATATATAATTATATATATATAATTATATAATTATATATATAATTATATATATATATATATACAAATACATCCTTTTGATGAAAAATGGCGCAGCATATATATATATATACACATATACATACATACATAATTCTATATATATATATATTCCATGATATCCCCATTTTCAATATCCCAATGATATCCTTGTTGGTGAACCCCCCCAAAGATCACCAGCTTTCACCGTCAGATTGTTGGGGACGGTGGGCGAACCCATCAACCCGGAAGCCTGGAGATGGTACTACCGTGTGGTAGGCGCGCGGGCGCGGCGTTCCAGCCGCGTGTTGGAAGAGGATGGCTGACTTCGCCTGATTTGTGAATATTTCTGACGCCAAAATCAGGATTTTCATGGATTTTCATGGATTTTCAATCATCGATAGATATTAAACATAGCCAAAATCCTAATTTTCAATAATCAATAAGTAGATATAAATAGTTTGTTTTCCATGGCTATGTTAAATTGCTGGTCTTACAATCCTGAAATATGTCCTGATTACGTTTGCAAAGATGGAGTTCGATTTTTGTGTCGATGTGGAAGTCCGTCCCCACAGTTCATGGGAAAAATATGTTGGTTCAATGAAATTGTACTAATCATTCCCTTGAAAACATAGAGAACTATATAGGAAATATGGGGTTTAATGGGGTTTAACTAATCGTGACTACCATTGGTTAAACGTTTCTGATGTGCAAAACTCATGGGGGAACCCCCCTTCGGAACATGATCAGCCATCAAGTCTTCATCGGACGCGCGAGGGGCTGATTCTTGATATGTCTTTAACATATACCATCTGGTTTTTTAACATAGCTATTGAAAATGGCCATTTTTAATAGGTAAACCCAGGTAAACCATCTATTTCTATGGGCCATTTCCCATGGCAAACTGTTAGTCATAACCAGAGGTTAGCCGCAAAACATGAGGGACACATCAACAAATGGGTGAACTTTGCCAACCAGAAATGGGATGCAATTTTTCTAACTGCTAAAGGGTTAGTTATGCTATTGAAAATGGCAATTTATAGTGAGTTTTCCCATGAAAAATGGTGATTTTCCATAGTTATGTTAGTTTACCAGAGGGTAGGTTTTGTATTACTATGTTTTTTTAAGCAACAAAAACAGGGATTATAGAGTAATCCAATAAAGTGGATGTTTGATTCCAGTAGCAATCACTATTCTTTCAATAGCGTTGCAGAACCATGCTACCGTGCAGATGCTAAGGATTGTTAACAAGTCCATAAAGAATTTAGAATGGGAAGTCCCCATACCAAAAAACACAGTAATCACAAAAAAACGAGTAAATCACCATCATGATTGGATCATGAAAAAACAGTTCTTGCCGGGTTAGAACCCATCTTATCTATTATTGCACCCACAAATTTGGGAAGAGGTGCTCCATAAAAACAATCCGTTAAACCGTTGGTTGGTGATAACTTTGTGTGGGTGCAATGTTGTGTTTATTCCACTAGAGGACTACCCTCTGGTTATGTCAAAATAGCTATGGAATAGATGCCCATTATAGATGGTTTACCGAACTTAAAAATTGTGATTTTCCATAGTTATGTTAGTTTACCAGAGGGTATAGCTAATTGATGGATTTTTTCCACTATTCACTGGTTGGTGGTTTGGAACATGATTTTTTTTTCTCCATATATTGGGAATTTCATCATCCCAACTGACTTTCACTCATATTTTTCAGATGGGTTGGTTGAAACCACCAACCAGTTCATTATTCCACTAGTCATTAGTTAATAGCACTAGTCATTATTCCACTAGCTTGTGATTGTTCTCCCTGATTAAACCAGCAGCCACGAGGCGATGCCCCCCAAGTCATAAGTTTGTTGATCGATCTAGCTATAGTCAGTTGTTTCATCACCGTAAACTTAGTTCCAGTAGCCTCTGGTTTTTCAGACATGGCTGGTTGGTTGTTTGGAACCATGGAATTTTATGACTGTCCATATCTTGGGAATTTTATCGCCATTTTTCAGAGGGGTAGGTTGAAACCACCAACCAGATGGCCCTTCGAAAAATCCATCATTTACAGACGACATTCCCAGTCAAAGCTCCATAAAAAAGGGGATTTCCAGCGTCACCATTGGGGACCATGGCCACACCTGGGGCCACACCTGGGGCCCAGCACAGGTGGCAATCGATGTGCCATTGCAGACACCTACTGGCAGACAGAGACTGGTAGCCATCTCATCACACCCTTGGTAGGGGCCATGGTCTGCAAGCCAGGCGCGAAACCGTTTTGGAGTTTTTTCAACTGGACGCTGTTCAACATGTTCAACATTGGGGGTGAAACACAAGGGGGAAGATGATCGTTCTTTCTATAAGGCTCATCTTTATAGCACATCTGGTTGGTGGTTTGGAACATGACTTTTATTTTTCCATTCAGTTGGGAATAATCATCATCCCAACTGACTTTCACTCATATTTTTCAGAGAGGTTGGTTAAAACTACCAACCAGATATGTTATTATAGAATATGATGGATTTATTGTGATTAACCATGATTAACCACAATTATCCCATTGATTATCGTGGGCTTATAGAATCATTATTTGAAAGGCGACAATTTTTTCAGTCACCTGCTGAGATCGACCATGTGGGATGCCATGAATACAACCCCTTCATCTCCATATTTTATGGTTTGCTGGAATATGACCCAAACATTCCCACATATAATCTCCACATATTCCTACATATAACGGTCTAATCCATCCATCTCATCCCATTTATGTACAACCCATTCATTTACCCTCTGGTAAACTAACATAGCTATTGAAAATTGCCATTTATAGTGGATTTTCCCATTGAAAATAGTGATTTTCCATAGCTATGTTAGTTTACCAGAGGGTAACCCATGTATCACCATGTATCACCATGTATCAGCATGCAATCACCACAAAACCACTCGTGAACCTGTTGGTATGTCGACCAACTTTGCTAGCGAACGTGTCGGCACCAATGGATGCCATTTTTTTTGGTTAAAATCCAATGAGATCTCAGACATATGTGCTGCTATATATGGTAACATGGATCCCATCAATATACCCCAGTCATGTTAGCATATATACCAGCACCATGGATCCGTCATGGGATATTATTGTTGCTTAGCCTCCGGTAATCAAACATCGGATTGGAATGGATTGGACATTTGTCCATTGATAGATGAATTTCGGAGAGAAATTCGCAAAAAAACACCTCCATTTACGTGAGTTTTCCACGCAATCGCCACGTTTCATGACACCTGTGAGGTCCACCGAAAAAAAAAGAAAAAACACCATGTTTATCACCTTGTTATCCCCATTTCCCCTATAGGATGGGGCCCCGTTGGATAGCGTTCAGTTGCCTTGTAAGTGGCTGGATTCTATGGTTTATGGTAGATATCACGGACTAGTTAATGGATGTTCATGGGGTTGATAAAGCAACTTACACAACTGGGGTGCACCATCCTGTAGTGAAATCACTATGTTTTAGGGCTTTCCCCAGGCTCAGCCAGCCTGCCGTTCTTCGGCGTGGAGCCGGCCATTTTGGACGAGAACGGCAAGGAGCTGAGCGGCGAATGCGCGGGGCGCCTGGTGCTGAAGCGGCCAGTGCCCAGTATGATGCGCACAGTCTATGGCGACCATACGAGATTTGAGGAGATGGGCTGGGGGATGGTGAAACATCAACATATACCCTCTGGTTATTTAACATAGCCATGGAAAATAGCCATTTTTAATAGGTAAACCATCTATAAATGGGCCATCTATACCATGGCTATGTTAAATAACCAGAGGGTAATAGTAATAAATAATAATAAATGATAATAATTATTATGATTCACAATAATAATAATAATGATTATCTGATAATAATAATCATCATAATAATATATCTATAATAATTATAGATCTAATATAATATCATATCATATATCTATATACATATGGATCAATTATAGTGACTTCACTATCCGTGACGTCGTGACGTTAGGGGGAAAAATCCCCAACCATCACCCGAGAAATGCCTTAATTCAGGTTAGTGACATATTGGCCTTTACCCATATGTATTTTTATGGGATATAAGATATGCTATATGATATATGAAATACAATATATTTGATATTGTACATGACATGTATAGTGATATGATGATATCTGATTATGTATGACAACGATATGCATTATATATATACATGTTTACAAATACATGATCCCTCTCTCTCTCTATATGTTTATGCCTGACATTTGTTTATGAATACCAGAGCTTACCGGACACGTACACGATAGTTATCTATCCCAAGCTTGAGCGACAGTTCATGGTGGATATGATGAAACCAGTTCGGCAGTTTGCTTGGAGTGGAGGTTCTAGATGTTGCTGTATTACCCTCTGGTAAATAAACAGTTCGACCCTGAAAATCACCAATTGTTAATGGAAACTAATCTTCCAACCCCTATCTGGCAGGGTCTATGTTAATTTACTGGAGGGTAGCTACAAAACTTTATGGCCAGGGGGGGGGCACAACTATCCTCTAGCAGGGGAACTGCCCCACACACAAAACGTGGCATACTTTTCCCAGCCCAAAACATATCTCCTCCGGTAGTCAAACATGGCTTTCTGGAAAAACTATACCCTCTGGTAAACATACAAAAAACGATGGAACATCACCATGCTATTCATGGGAAAACTCACGATTTCGACTGTGACTGGGCCATTTTCAAGTTCGCAAACTGTAACAAATTACCAGAGGCTATTTCCTATTAATACCATCACTTTGGTTGGTGAATTCCCTTTTTTAATTCATCCCAACTATTGGGAAAAATTAAAAAGTCATGTTCCAAACCACCAACCAGGTTACTATATAATTAGTTATTTACATACAATTTGGGGCCCCCCAGTTGTAAGTTGGTTTATAAACCCCATGAATACTATAGTTATAAGTACCATAAACCATAGGTATTGGAGTTATAACCAGAGAGTATGCGATTTTTAGTGCCATGATTTTCCCGGCGAATCTGCTTGGCTCCATTGAGTTCAAAAGTTTTTGTTCCACCTTTGATTTTCCACCTCTCCTGGAGGGGAAGTTCCAGCGGTTTGTTTCAACAGATCTGGTGCCACTCACCAGTGATGTGAACGTTGGAAAAAACCCTAGTAAGTATAGATATATCTACCTAATCAACATCCATAAGCCAGTTCGTGAACTTGGAGTTATTTTTTGCCCCCAACTGCCCCAACTTGTCGAAAAAACCGAACTGGAAAACCACCAACCGCAGTTGATCTTGGAAGGAGACCTACTTCTCCCAGTTCAATGGCTACTACTTCACTGGAGATGGCTGCAAGCGCGACAAGGACTGAAGATTTCAGCAGTTTTCTGACCGAAAAAAAGCTCCGGGCGCGAGTCCAGAAGATTTCAAGGGTAGCCTTTGGTAATCCGTTACAGTGCCCAGTCGAAATCGTGAGTTTTCCCATGAATAGAATGGTGATTTTCCATTGTTTATTGTATGTTTACCAGAGGGTAGCACCAAATCCATCAATCCCTGGTTGGTGGTTTGGAACATGAATTTTATTTTTCCATATATATATATATACGTATATATATATATTGGGAATTTCATCATCCCAACTGACGGACTCCATCATTTTTCAGAGGGGTTGGTTGAAACCACCAACCAGTATGATAATATATCCCATCATATAACCCATCATATAACCACTATTATTGGTATATAACCATCATATATCCTATCCTAACCAGCCATAAATCCCCATTCATAATCACTATAAAATCCCAATAAAATCACTATAAAATCACTATAAAATCCCAATAAAATCCCAATAAAACCACTATAAAATCACTATAAAATCCCAATAAAATCACTATAAAATCCCAATAAAATCACTATAAAATCCCAATAAAATCCCAATAAAATCACTATAAAATCCCAATAAAATCCCAATAAAATCACTATAAAATCCCAATAAAATCACTATAAAATCCCAATAAAATCACTATAAAATCCCAATAAAATCACTATAAAATCCCAATAAAATCCCAATAAAATCCCAATAAAATCCCAATAAAATCCCAATAAAATCCCAATAAAATCACTATAAAATCCCAATAAAATCACTATAAAATCCCAATAAAATCACTATAAAATCCCAATAAAATCCCAATAAAATCCCAAAATCACTATAAAATCCCAATAAAATCCAATAAAATCACTATAAAATCCCAATAAAATCCCTATAAAATCCCAATAAAATCCCTATAAAATCCCAATAAAATCACTATAAAATCCCAATAAAATCCCAATAAAATCACTATAAAATCCCAATAAAATCACTATAAAATCCCAATAAAATCCCAATAAAATCCCAATAAAATCCCAATAAAATCCCAATAAAATCCCAATAAAATCCCAATAAAATCCCAATAAAATCCCAATAAAATCCCAATAAAATACCCAATAAAATCCCAATAAAATCCCAATAAAATCCCAATAAAATCCCAATAAAATCCAATAAAATCCCAATAAAATCACTATAAAATCCCAATAAAATCCCAATAAAATCCCAATAAAATCCCAATAAAATCCCAATAAAATCCCAATAAAATCCCAATAAAATCCCAATAAAATCCCAATAAAATCCCTATAAAATCCCTATAAAATCCCAATAAAATCCCAATAAAATCACTATAAAATCACTATAAAATCCCTATAAAATCCCAATAAAATCCCAATAAAATCCCTATAAAATCACTATAAAATCACTATAAAATCACTATAAAATCACTATAAAATCCCAATAAAATCACTATAAAATCCCAATAAAATCACTATAAAATCCAAATAAAATCCCAATAAAATCCCAATAAAATCCCAATAAAATCCCAATAAAATCCCAATAAAGTCCCAATAAAATCCCAATAAAATCACTATAAAATCCCAATAAAATCACAATAAAATCACAATAAAATCCCAATAAAATCCCAATAAAATCCCAATAAAATCCCAATAAAATCCCAATAAAATCCCAATAAAATCCCAATAAAATCCCAATAAAATCCCAATAAAATCCCAATAAAATCCCAATAAAATCCCAATAAAATCCCAATAAAACACCAATAAAATCCCAATAAAATCCCAATAAAATCCCAATAAAATCCCAATAAAATCCCAATAAAATCCCAATAAAATCCCTATAAAATCCCTATAAAATCCCAATAAAATCCCAATAAAATCACTATAAAATCACTATAAAATCACTATAAAATCCCTATAAAATCCCAATAAAATCCCAATAAAATCCCTATAAAATCACTATAAAATCACTATAAAATCACTATAAAATCCCAATAAAATCACTATAAAATCCCAATAAAATCACTATAAAATCCAAATAAAATCCCAATAAAATCCCAATAAAATCACAATAAAATCCCAATAAAGTCCCAATAAAATCCCAATAAAATCACTATAAAATCCCAATAAAATCACTATAAAATCACTATAAAATCCCAATAAAATCACTATAAAATCCCTATAAAATCACTATAAAATCCCAATAAAATCACTATAAAATCCCAATAAAATCACTATAAAATCCCAATAAAATCCCAATAAAATCCCAATAAAATCCCAATAAAATCCCAATAAAATCACTATAAAATCCCTATAAAATCACTATAAAATCCCAATAAAATCACTATAAAATCCCAATAAAATCCCAATAAAATCCCAATAAAATCACTTCACTATAAAATCCCAATAAAATCCCAATAAAATCCCAATAAAATCCCAATAAAATCCCTATAAAATCACTATAAAATCCCAATAAAATCCCAATAAAATCCCAATAAAATCGCAATAAAATCCCAATAAAATCCCAATAAAATCCCAATCTCCCTGTTTCAGTTCGCCATTTCCGAGCCATAGCTTGACGTGCCGGTGCTGGCTCCAACCCGGAGATCAAACGGGGTCCAAGGGCGTGCACATCCGAAAATTCCTGGGGAAAACCATAGGAAAATGGAGGTTTGAATGGGAAAACCATAGGAAAACCATAGGTAAACTAATATAACTATGGAAAATCACCATGCTATTCATGGGAAAATCAACTGTTTCGACTGGGCCATTTTATGTTGGTTTTATAGAGAAGAATATAATATAACTATAACTGGTTGGTGGTTTCAAACATTAATTTTATTTCCATTTCATATTAATGGGATGTCAGACTGTCATCCCAACCCCATTGACGAAGTCATCATTTTTCAGAGGGGTTGGTTGAAACCACCAAGCAGCACATGCCATGAAAAAAATCCCAGGGTGAACTCCCTCCAGGTTTCTTCGTCAGACGTGGATAATGACTTTGATACATCCCATGACTTATGAAACATGATCAAATCCCATGTCTGCGGGATGAAATCTAGGAATTCCTGCTACTTTTTTTGTAGACAATTTTTTCCCTTTTTTTGGATCGTGCTACTTGGTAACGTCATAGTACTATAGCTCATAATCCTGGATCAAGGTGGTGCCCCTCATAGTTGTATAGCTAAGTTGGTTTATATGTTCATAACATTTTATAACTCAATTTTCACTAGGGTTTACGGTAGATATATCTATACTTACTAGGGTTTATAGACCGACTTACTATGGTTTACCTCATTCTTGTCCCAGCAAAAAGACACATCATCAACCAATTGTCCACATCAATCACCATGAAATAGCCACTATGCAATTCGTATCCCATGAATTATCCCACTATATAGCCATCATAATGCCGACTTCTATCAATATCACCTTACAAAAAAGCGTTATGGCCTATTACATACACGTTATTGTCTCTATATCTCCATAATATCCAGGTACCCGGCCTGGTAAACGTTTACAAAAAACGAACTGGAACATCACCATGCTATGAAAATGGCTATATCAACTATATATCAACTATAATATTCATTTTCAATAGTAAATCAAGTATATCCAGGTTATATCCAGTTTCTTTGCCTCTAAAATCCCTCATTTTTTCACCGGCAGCGTTGGCCAGGACGGCTTCTATTGGCTCACCGGCCGCATGGACGACGTCATCAACGTCAGCGGGCACCGCATTGGCACCGCAGAGGTGGAATCGGCCTTGGTGGCGCACAGCAAAGTGGCGGAAGCCGCGGTGGTGGGCTTTCCACACGAGGTGAAAGGCACGGTGGGATGATGGATGGACTGATGTATTTTGGGTATGTCATTAATATGATATATGATATATGATATATATATATATATGTACATATATATATATATATGTACACTACAGACTTTTTGATTGGTTAGTTCATCAAGTTTCAAGGGATTGGGTATCATTCTAATGATCTATTCTATTCGGAAATCCCAATCGTTTTTCGTTATTCGTAGGGGCCCCGAATTTCTGTCAGGGTCAGGAGGATGGACCAGCCACTGAACCATTCATCTGGGTATAGTAAAACGACCGAAGCCTGTTCTCCCGAACCCTGGACATGATGGTTAGGATTAATGGGAAATCATCCCCAATTTATGGGAAATCAAGATTCAGGTTAGTGAAATATTATTTCATTTACCCAGATTCATTCACCGTCAAATCAACTGTTACGTGACCACGAAGCAACGTGTGACTAACCGTTGTCCAAAAACTGATACATTCACTCATTCACCATCTATTCCCTCAATAGCATTTTATCGCCACGACAAAACCAGGCCTGCGGAAAAGCCTGACCCTTTCAGTAAGCGTTTACAGTTTGCTATGGAAAATTGCCCATTTAGTGCGGTGATTTACCACGATTTTCCAGTAAAAACAGTTACCCTCTGGTAATTTTAAGATATTTTGAATAGCTATGCAAAATTGCCCATTTAGTTCGTTGATTTACCCATGAAACATGGTGATTTCCCATAGTTTTTTGTTAGTTTACTAGAGATCCAGAGATTGGACTCCACCGGCGACCAGGCGAAGGCATCTGGTGCTACGTCACACTGAATGAGGGGGAGGCCTATGACGACGCGCTCAAGGTGGAGCTCAAGAAGCAGGCAAGTTATGCTTTGAGCGAAAAAAACGATGCGATCTGAAAGGTGAAATGGTGAAATGCGAAAAAACAACATCTTAAAACCATGGGGATTTATGGGATTTAAGCATCAACTCCATGAACAAGAAGGGCTTAATGTGATTTCATAGGATGAAGGGAGATATCTGGATGAATTTCATGATTTTTCCAGCTGGCTTCGTGGCTTCATGGATTCATGGCTGCGTCCTTTCCCCATTTTTCCCATCTTTTCCCCATATTTTTCATGAGTTTTCTCCATTTTTTTTTCATAGTTTTCATAAGTTTTCTCCATGTTTCCCAGTTTTTTTCCCCAATTTTGCCCACCTTTTCCCCATGTTTCCCCGGGATTTTTTGGCCTTGAGACCTCAGCCAGGTGCGAGAGGTCATTGGCGCCTTCGCGGCGCCCGACGAGATCCACTGGGCGCCGGGGCTGCCGAAGACGCGCAGCGGCAAAATCATGCGCCGCGTGCTGCGGAAGTTGGCGCTGCCGGACTACCAGACGCAGGTGGGGGATGGGATGGGGATGGGATGGGGGGATAGTTATCAGTTATCAGGAGATGGCAGGGATAGTTATCAAGAAGAAGAAGAAGAAGAAGAAGAAGAAGAACAACAACAAGAACAAGAACCAGAACAAGGTGATTGATGACAATAATGATAATAGTGATAATATCTTGGGAACATGAATTTAATTCCATGCTCCTGATAAACAAGTGGGGTTTACCAGACGCAAGAGATGGATGGTGATGGGAGGATGGGATACCCTTTGGTAAATTAACAGTTCGACCCTGAAAATCACCAATTTTTGATGGTTTCACGAATCTTCCAAGCTGTTACTTAACTGGAGGGTAATAACAGTGAGAACCATTATGATGACAATCATGGTATTCTGCTTGGTGGTTTGGAACATGAATTTTATTTTTCCATTGATTGGGAATTTCATCATCCCAACTGACGAACTCATATTTTTCAGAGGGGTAGGTATACCACCAACCAGCTATAAATCCCCATTCATAATCCCAATAAAATCCCTATAAAATCACTATAAAATCCCATGAAATCCCTATAAATCAATTATAGTATGAACATTCGCCATGATGGTAGTGGATCAATGTCAAACAGGACCTGTTTTTGCATGGGAACCAGGATATTGATCATGGGGATCTAATCCCTTCACAAAAAGTCATCCCAGTAGAGTGAGTTTATTAGCCACCACAGTTATGGCCCTTACACCTACTTTATCAGGTATAAGTTATATAAGTCAGTTATAACCCCATTTATGGAATGATAACACCATTTCTGGTTGGTGGTTTGGAACATGAATTTTATTTTTCCATTGATCTGGAATTTCATCGTCCCAACTGACGAAATCATATTTTTCAGAGGGGTAGGTTAGGTATACCACCAACCAGATTTATATTTGTTTATAAGTGACATTACGGGCGTTACTTCGATGGGCGGGATTCGAAAAACTGGTTAGTAAGTGGGTTGGGTCACCTTTTCTATGGGGGCAGAAAACCCAAATGGATGGAATGTGTTTTGTTTTTTTTTTTTTTTTTAATATAAGTTGGACAATCTATTACTGTTGGTTTAACTTTTACTTTAAGTATGACCTTTTACGTTTTTTTTT
Organism: Cladocopium goreaui; assembly: GCA_947184155.2. NCBI lineage: Eukaryota > Dinophyceae > Suessiales > Symbiodiniaceae > Cladocopium > Cladocopium goreaui. The sequence continues at coordinate 729,822 of CAMXCT020000469.1, read as the reverse complement.
TAAAACTTTGTAGGACCAACATTATGACCAACATTTTGGCGCTGGATAAATCTGGTATATATGACATGACCAACCAACAGCCGCATCAAGCTTTAAGCGTTAAGAAATCACAGCCGCAACGCTGCAGGACTTGGGTGATACTTCCACATTGGCAGATCCAAGTGTGGTGGACATGCTCAAGTCGTACCATCCCAGAAAAAACGGAGGATACAAGAGCTGAACTGAGCAGCTGAGCACTTGAGCACCCGAGGCGGGTGCGATTAATGTAATAATGTAGCATATGTAGAAGATGAAGTCATATAGATATAACTTTGATATATTTTTGTTTGAAGCTGCTTTGACTCAAAAAGAGGATGAGCTTTTGTGGAAAGGACCAGCAGAATTTGCAGGTCGTGCTTTTCCAGGCTTTACCATAGGCCCAAGAAAATCGGTTACAGCGACTGCCTTCCCATAAGCAGTAAAGCATCCATACGTCAATGCAGCCATCGAGCACACTTGCGGACCACGATGAGGACCAAACACGCAAATGAAAAAATGGACGGAATTGATTGATTTGAGCATGAGAAGGACGATTTAAGTCAATATAAGTCAATCACGTTCTTTCTTTTTGGTGATATGTTCTCTTTTGTTTCGAACGATTCAGCCCAAATAAAAGGCAAACTCAAGCCTCAGCAAGCTTCTCCTGGGAGTCGTAAGTTGCTCGGTCCTTTAGGACGCCGTTGTTGTTCGGCGGGCGATGCGAAGCATTGCTTAGCGGTGAGTTATAGCCATACTGGAAGCGATCCATTCATTCTAAAAGATGGGGGGGATGCGTGGCGGGGCTTGGCAAGATTTAGCCCCAGCAATCAGAAAAAACTTGGGGTCCAGACATGTGAAGACCTGAAAACGCAGATGTCTTGTTTTATTTTAAGCAACACATATAACTTGCTCTTTTGATTCCCAACAGTTTTGTGTGGGCAGGTTTCATCAGTCATTCCGGGTACTCTATATGAGATGATATCACCATCAAACAAGAAAGATCATAGGGAAACGGAAGTGGGTTTATCTGAAAATCGAGTACCCTCTGGTAAACGTTTACATAGCCATTGAAAATGGTGATTTAGTTCATGATTTACCCATTGAAAATGGTGATGTTTCCATCGTTTTTTCTTAGTTTACCAGAGGGTAAACCTCCATTTCCTATGGTTTTCCCAAGGTTTTCCTATGATTCAGAGGGGTTGAAACCACCAACCAGTATATAATGGTTTTGGTAATGACCCCAAGATCCCTCGTTTTATCATAACTTTCCCGATTTTTACATGGCCATAACTTGTCGTAAACCGATTTTTTTTGTAGACAAAGCCAGCGAGAATTGTTGGACAAACAGTACTGGTTAAATCTCACTATATATATCATTATATAGAATCATGATATACGTGAATATATATATATATGTATAAGATAATAATAATAAATAATAATAATAATAAGAAGAATAATGATAATAGTAACAATAATAATAGTAGCAATAATAATGCACATGATGGTGGCCCCAAAAAGATAGAACACAACAATTCCAGGATGCATCTTAGATGATGTTTTCCCTAGTTTCCAGGTTCCATTTTTTTTTGGGGGGTTCCATACATCCCCGGCTAATCCAGTGTGATTGACTCAGGGTTAATCCACAAAGATTTTGCTGCCAAAACCTCGATTTTGTTTTAAGGATTCGAAGTGACCCAAAACATCCCAAATCAATCAGATTTCGGATTAGTGAATTATCCGAAATTACCCATGTATATATATATATATGGGGATGAACATCTGCCAAGTATCAGTGTATTGAGGGGTTTTGACTTATACTCCTTGGCTAGCAGGTGGTCTCCCTGACTCACGACAACATTGCCTGAAACCTGGAAAATTCGAGCGAAAGATAAGGAGTTCCATGGGGCTTATGGCTTTGATGGTTCATGGATGTTCATTATCCCATAACATCTATAAATTGCTTGGAATTATATGGTTGAAAAGATGTTATAACTCTTCACTTGGGGATAGAAGTATAGTTCGTCAGGTTGATGAATAAATCCATGATGTGGATTTACTCACAGTTTGCTGTTTCGGTAGCGCCCCGTTCGTAGGTCGATTTTTTTTAACTCCGCACCCAGCAGATTAATGCGCTCGGTTTATCCTTCGGCGCCCCGTCGGTACTCAAATATTGGAAGATGTCCCATTTGTAGATGAATTTTCCCAAAACCATCACCCTCTGGTAAACATAAGAAAAAACGATGGAAAACCACCATTTTCAATGGCTAAATCCACTATAAATCACCATTTTCAATAGCTATGTAACAGATTTTCAGAGGGTACAGTACCTCCATTTATTATACCAACTTTATTATATCACCAGTACCTCATGTTCATTCAATTTTCTGATAATATCCCAATGTTCAACCCCAACGGTGTACCCGGTTTGCCCGTTAAAAACAACCATTTTTGCATGGTAACTTGCGGTTCCCCATAGCTTAAGAACCCCCCATTTTTTTGGATTTGCTTAACGAAGAATCCAAAAAAACTCTACGATTCGTGGCTGTCCACGAGAAGCCAAATCATCTTACCGCACACCACCAAAAAGAGAGTTGTAGTGAAATTATAGCGACTATGAAATACACCAAAGTGTGAGTACACCGCTATTGAGTTTTTCATATCGGCCTATTTCTTCCCACCCGGGTCCCAGCTGGCACTGTGCAAAAAACACTACACAATTCAGCCCCCGAATTTCTGGTGCCAAGGTCTTGACAGAGACAGCTCAGAGATACGAGTCGGAGAAAGTGCAAAGCGAGGCGAAGCGGCGAAGCGAACCGAGACATTCGATGTTTGCAACGGAGCAGTCAGATTTTCACGGAGATTTTACGGAGATTTTTGCGAAGATTCTTTTGAACCGGGGATATCATTAAATTATCATATAATTATCATAGGGATATTTTTCTGGATATAATTTCATGCACTATCAAATGATATAGTATCCATTAGATATGGAATATATATATATGGTTTGCTGGAAGATCTCCTATTAATTAATTCCTATTGTTTTATGTCGACAATTTTCCAATTCAATGACCAGTTAGTTTGAACATGACATGATTACTGGGAGATTTGTCGGAGGCTTGCTACCCCCAAAGGTGCCATCAAAATCGCTATGTCTCAGGGTGGTAGAGAGATGGAACCACAATGTATATATACACAGATGTATACATGTTATATATAATATATATACATACGATATATGTATACATTTATATTTTTAGATTTAATGATCTATATATTTGCTTCATGTTGCTTCCCATCCAAACTTTCCCATCCGTATGTCAAGTCGCGGGGATTCAATGGGTATCACCACAGGAAGCGAACAGTGCAATGCTATGCATAGCTTTCGACCGAGGGGACCCCACAATGACCTCAAAAAATGAGAATCAATGGATCAAACAATGAATAGTTACCCTCTGGTAATTTAACATAGCTATGGAAAATGACCATTTATAGTGGATTTTCCCATTAAACATGGTGATTTTCCATAGCTATGTTAGTTTACCAGAGGGTATGGGTTTGTTAAACTTACTGGTGCTAAACATAGGGTTGCTGGATGGGTTGCTGGGGGTTGCTGGGATGATTATGAAACTAGTGATGACTGGGATCATTCCTGAACATTCCCTGCTAAGCACCAGTAGGCAAATGAGGGATAGCCCTTGAATTTGTTGTTTTTTTGGGCAGAAACATGATGAGAACCTTGGGATTTTGGCTTTTCTTCGGTTTGCCGGGTGATTTTTTCCGATGAAGCTAGGTGGAGATAGCAGATGTGAAAGACATGCTGAATGCAAAGAGGAGGGCGTCGGGTTTATCTGATGGATCCTGGATGTCCTTTTCCCATTGGTTGGCTGATTAAAAACGAGGGGTTTGAACGTTTACCCCTTTCACAACAGGTAAATGACATAATAATGATAGATGGTATACCAAACGGGCCCCTCTACTTTTTTCCAAACGGACATTATTGGAGTTATAGTGACTATTATTCCATCAGGTATAGACTAAGTCTCTAGAATAGTTGACTATACTCTCTAGAATAGGTTAGTCTACAGTTATTCTGACTAATACTCCGTGACTATTAGAATGACATATTAGAGGGACAATTCACTCTATGAAACCATAATATAGTTTTCATATATTTTCATTAATAGTCACTACTAAATCACCGGTGTCCCATGGAATTGCCAACTTGCACCACAACTACCTGGGGTCGCCGATAACAGCTGGTTGGTGGTTTGGATATTTTTTATTTTGCCATTCAGTTGGAAATGTCATCCCAACTGACGTTCACTCATATTTTTCACAGGGGTAGGTTGCAACCACCAACCAGCTATAAATCCCCACTCGTAATCCCTATAAAATCCCTATAAAATCACTAAAAAAACCCATGAAATCCCTATAAATGGGACATCTTTCAATAGTTGAGTAGCATCTTGCAATGGGACATCTACCAGGGTTGTTTCATATGTGCTATGGTCAAAACATGGGTGAATTTTCCCCTTCTTGGGGAGGCATCAATCCCTTAGTCATAAATACCGGCAGGATGACCATCATTTTTCATAGGTAAACCGGCGGGTAAACCATCTATTTCTATGGAGGTTTATCCTCTGGTAAACTTTCACATAACGAGCTGGAAAATCAACATGCTATTTAGTAGGTAAATCAACTATTTCTATTATTTAACTATGGGTCTTCAATAGCTATGTAGCAAAGTACCAGAGGGTATTTCCTATTAATACCATCATTTTGGTTGGTGAATTCCCATTAAAATCATCCCAACTATTATGACCAATGTTTTGTAACATAGGGATGAATCAAAACCAATCACCATACTTTGGGGAGATCAAAAGCTATCATAGATTCTATCTAGTTTGATCTATAACTTGTTTCTTTTGGTTCCTGTGATTTCATATGCTTGAAACAATCTTATAACCAATATATCTGGGTAAATTTCATTAAGCGATGAACCTATGAGCGGGGGAATCTTCAAGAAGACGGACGGCCTTCAAAGTAAACCATGTTAAGCGACGAACCTATGAGCGGGGGAATCTTCAAGAAGACGGACGGCCTTCAAAGTAAACCATCTTAAGCGATGAACCTATCAGCGGGGGAATCTTCAAGAAGACGGACGGCCTTCAAAGTAAACCATCTTAAGCGATGAACCTATCAGCGGGGAATCTTCAAGAAGACGGACGGCCTTCAAAGTAAACCATCTTAAGCGATGAACCTATCAGCGGGGGAATCTTCAAGAAGACGGACGGCCTTCAAAGTAAACCATCTTAAGCGATGAACCTATCAGCGGGGGAATCTTCAAGAAGACGGACGGCCTTCAAAGTAAACCATCTCAAGCGATGAACCTATCAGCGGGGGAATCTTCAAGAAGACGGACGGCCTTCAAAGATCTTAAGCGATGAACCTATCAGCGGGGGAATCTTCAAGAAGACGGACGGCCTTCAAAGTAAACCATCTTAAGCGATGAACCTATCAGCAGGGGAATCTTCAAGAAGACGGACGGCCTTCAAAGTAAACCATCTTAAGCGATGAACCTATCAGCGGGGGAATCTTCAAGAAGACGGACGGCCGTCAAAGTAAACCATTTTAAGCGATGAACCTATCAGCGGGGGAATTTTCAAGAAGACGGACGGCCTTCAAAGTAAACCATCTTAAGCGATGAACCTATCAGCGAAGAAGAACGGACGAGCAGCGGGGAATCTTCAAGAAGACGGACGGCCTTCAAAGTAAACCATCTTAAGCGATGAACCTATCAGCGGGGAAATCTTCAAGAAGACGGACGGCCTTCAAAGTAAACCACCTTAAGCGATGAAGCTATCAGCGGGGGAATCTTCAAGAAGACGGACGGCCTTCAAAGTAAACCATCTTAAGCGATGAACCTATCAGCGGGGGAATCTTCAAGAAGACGGACGGCCTTCAAAGTAAACCATCTTAAGCGATGAACCTATCAGCGGGGGAATCTTCAAGAAGACGGACGGCCTTCAAAGTAAACCATCTTAAGCGATGAACCTATCAGCAGGGGAATCTTCAAGAAGACGGACGGCCTTCAAAGTAAACCATCTTAAGCGATGAACCTATCAGCGGGGGAATCTTCAAGAAGACGGACGGCCGTCAAAGTAAACCATCTTAAGCGATGAACCTATCAGCGGGGGAATCTTCAAGAAGACGGACGGCCTTCAAAGTAAACCATCTTAAGCGATGAACCTATCAGCGGGGAAATCTTCAGAACGGACGGCCTTCAGTAAACCTCTTAAGCGATGAACCTATCAGCGGGGAATCTTCAAGAAACGGACGGCCTTCAAAGTAAACCATCTTAAGCGATGAACCTATCAGCGGGGGAATCTTCAAGAAGACGGACGGCCTTCAAAGTAAACCATCTTAAGCGATGAACCTATCAGCGGGGGAATCTTCAAGAAGACGGCCGGCCTTCAAAGTAAACAATCTCAAGCGATGAACCTATCAGCGGGGGAATCTTCAAGAAGACGGACGGCCTTCAAAGCAACCCATCTTAAGCGATGAACCTATCAGCGGGGGAATCTTCAAGAAGACGGACGGCCTTCAAAGTAAACCATCTTAAGCGATGAACCTATCAGCGGGGGAATCTTCAAGAAGACGGACGGCCTTCAAAGTAAACCATCTTAAGCGATGAGCCTATCAGCGGGGGAATCTTCAAGAAGACGGACGGCCTTCAAAGTAAACCATCTTAAGCGATGAACCTATCAGCGGGGGAATCTTCAAGAAGACGGACGGCCTTCAAAGTAAACCATCTTAAGCGATGAACCTATCAGCGGGGGAATCTTCAAGAAGACGGACGGCCTTCAAAGTAAACCATCTTAAGCGATGAACCTATCAGCGGGGGAATCTTCAAGAAGACGGACGGCCTTCAAAGTAAACCATCTTAAGCGATGAACCTATCAGCAGGGCAATCTTTAATCTTCAAGAAGACAAACGACCTTCAAAGTAAACAATCTTAAGCGATGAACCTTTCAGCCGGGGAATCTTCAAGAAGTCAACGTTTTGAAGGATTAATCTCGGTTTCATTCATGTGTTGAGCCAGCGGCCTTCGATCATTGGTGAAAACATGTGTATCTTTTCCGTCGTAGCTTTTTTGCTCGAGGAGTTCTGGCCGAAGCAGTTTCCGCCCCTCGATCGATCTATCAACCGCTTTTGCAATGAAGAGCGTGCACTCGGATGTGAAGTTAGTCGAGACGAGGAGCTCTGTTTCGATCGTGGCAATTGCCCTTCCTTCAAACCTGGTGAACCCTCATGTGAAGTTTGTCGAGTCGTTCATGGATGATACGTGCCGTGGGAAGCACGAGTGGACCTTTGAATTTGACTCGACCTACAAGAGGGCACCTGGTGGAGGCATCCACTTCTGCTAACAGTGCGGGTGCCTTAATGAGTTAATGCAGATCCAAGTCCAAGGTGAGTGTGAGTACGGCGCGTCGTTCAGCCCTGAAGGTCGGTTGCTTTGGAGAGCGCACGTGCCGAGATGGGGAGAATCATTCACCCAAATGAGACCGAGTGAAATTCTTGCACGCACCAATGTAGAGCAAATTTTCGGTGTCATGCACCAAGATGGTCTCCCAAGCATGCGATTCGCACAGCGCGAAGGCTGTTTTTTGTTCCCCACAACTTTGCGTGGGGTTCTTGTTTTTGATTCTGTAATCCGGGTCGCCTCCCTCCCGCGTCCCGCCTCCCATCTTTCACACACCATCTTTGTCCACCATCTTTGTCAACCACCATCTTTCACACACAATCTCTCACACACCATCTCTCACACACCATCTTTGTCAACCATCTTTGTCAACCACCATCTTTCACACACCATCTCTCACACACATCTTTGTCAACCACCATCTTTCACACACCATGTTGGTCAACCACCTTGCGTGGCAGGCGTGGCTCACATCCACCTTCGTTTTGCGTGGCAGGCGTGGCGCTCATGGCACTGGGTGGCGCGCTTGGGCCCGTTTTAGTCGCGGATGACGCCGCGGCACTTTGCGTGGCAGGCGTGGCACTTGGTCACATCCACCGGTCGTTTCACTTGGCAGGCGTGGCACAATCTCACATTCATCTTTTTCACCTTTGTTTTGCGTGGCAGGCGTGGCACTCATGCCACTGGGTGGCGCGCTTGGGCCCGGATTAGTCGCGGATGACGCCGCGGCACTTTGCGTGGCACTTGGTCACACCCACCGTTCGTTTCACGTGGCAGGCGTGTCACAATCTCACATTCACCTTGGTTTTGCGTGGCAGGCGTGGCACTCATGGCACTGGGTGGCGCGCTTGGGCCCGTTTTAGTCGCGGATGACGCCGCGGCACTTTGCGTGGCAGGCGTGGCACTTGGTCACATCCACGTTCGTTTCACGTGGCAGGTGTGGCGCAATCTCACATCCACCTTGGTTTTGCGTGGCAGGCGTGGCACAATCTCACATCCACCTTGGTTTATTCGTGGCAGGGGTGGCACTCATGGCACTGGGTGACGCCGCGGCACTTTGCGTGGCATGTGTGGCACTTGGTGACATCCACGTTCGTTTCACGTGGCAGGCGTGGCACAATCTCAGATCCAGCTTCGTTTTGCGTGGCAGGCGTGGCACCATCTTTGACACACCCTCTTTCACACACCACTTTGTCACACACCATCTTTCACACGCCACTTTGTCACACACCACTTTGTCACACACCATCTTTCACCACACCATCTTCCACACACCACTTTGTCACCACACCATTTTTCACACACAACTTTGTCACACACCATCTTTGACACTCCATCTTTCACACACCACTTTGTCACACACCATCTTTGACACACCCTCTTTTACACACCATCTTTGTAACACACCATCTTTCACACACCACTTTGTCACACACCATCTTTCACCACACCATCCTTCACACACCGCTTTGTCACACACCATCTTTCACCACACCATCTTTCACACATAACTTTGTCACACACCATCTTTCACCACACCATCTTTCGCACACAACTTTGTCACACACCATCTTTCGCCACACCATCTTTCACACACCACTTTGTCACATACCATCTTTCGCACACAACTTTGTCACACGCTCTCTTTCACATACAACTTTCACACACACACACCATCTTTCACACACTGCTTTGTCACACACACACCATCTTTCTTCGTCACACACCATCTTTCACATTCCACTTTGTCACACAACTGTTTTAGCTTTTCGATCCTTCACCACCTTCTTTGCCTTTCCTTCCTTCTCCGTCCCTGCTACCTTTGGCGCGCATTATTGGAAGAAGTTGCCTTGTGGGGTTATCCGGTCCTTTAATGTTGAAAAATTGTCTGGATGTTGTTTTTTAATAAGGGTTTAATAAGGCATCTAATTCTTTGGAAAACCTTGCATTTTAAAGCTTTAACACAAATATGGCTTTCTAAAGTAAATGGACCAGCCCAGCTTTGCTAAAAGAAAGGTGGAGAAAGGGTTTTTGTTTTTTTTCAACCCCAAAAGTTGTTGGGCACAATAGAGTACCATCCAAACATTCATATTATTGAGTAACTGAGCCACTCATGAGGTATCGCCTTGAAAAATTGTCTGGAGTTTGTTTTTTAATAAGGGTTTAAGAAGGCATCTAATTATTTGGAAACCTTGCATTTGAAAGCTTTAATATAAAAAAGTGAAAAAACAGAAAAACAATTTTAATTAATTAATTTAAAAATAAATTCAAAAATAGGAAAAAATGAATCAAAAAAAACTAAAAAATATGAAAACACTTGCCACAATAGAGGCCCCCCCCAAACAGCATGGAACTGAATAAGGAGGAACATTTTTACCACAATAGAGTACCATGCTACTAATCGGGTGCTAACATTAATTTATCATGATGATTCTGAGCACCGTTGTCGCACGCGGGCCGACAGAGTACGGTGTAACAACTGGACGGCGCATAGGCGCAATGTCTTTTTGAAGGAATTCGGCGATCATCTGCCCTTGCCAGTGCTCTTGCTAGCTCGACGCCTGAAGCCCGTTAAGCGCTGGCGCAGATTTTGCATGGACAAGGATTATCGGCGAAGCCCGAAGAAGTTGCTCAAGGCTTACCCTCGTGAATTCCGAGGGAAGCTTAGAGCACTGGTAGCCGATGTTTGAACTCTCGATCCTGAGGTCTGGCACAAGGATTGGAATTTGAAAAGAAGGCACGAACTTGCATTTGAATACGGTCGCTTTCTGACCAAAAAACAAGTTGAGCGCCTTCTAGCTTGCCCTGAGCATCCAAGATCCAGCCAATAGAGTCAATGATTAGAAATCAGCGTTTTGATTAATCATCAGTTTTTGATGGAGTGATGAATCACCATGGTTTTCAATGTTTATGCTCATTCAAAGTTTTAGCTGTTGTTCGTGGACGTTGCGCTGGAAGCACCTGCAGGATCGGGAGTGTCGACTTTTGAAAACTGACGAAGGTGAATGTTCGCGATGAACCATTGTGAGATGCACAATGTGGAATGAAGCTGGCCTTAAACTAAAGCCATGCTGTGTTTTCATGAAAATTCACCTTCGTCAATCTTTTGCTGGGACTTGCCTCAGTCAGTTGGTTGGCGCCGAGTCGTTTGAAGGCGACGCTTCTGACTTTGGCAAGTGTTTCACTCCTATTTCGCGTCTCCGAATTTTGCGTCCGAGTCATCAGCAAAAAGCATTGCGAGCTCGAGCTTCGAGGCGGGGAAGCCTGAAACGATGAAGTTGTACTACTTGTGGAATGTTTATGTTGGCACGGTTGGTTATTGCTAATCGTTCAATTTATGACGGTTGACTTATGTTGGCACGTTTGGTGTTGAACGCTGTGGTTTTTCAATTGGATCAGCCGGATCTTCAAACCAAAACCGGGGCCTATAGTTTGGGCAAATGTGTCGAACGAATTGTGTTGACTCATAGTCGGGAATTTGTGTGGGTTTTGCTTTTGGGTTTACTTTGCTTAGTTTTTCGTTTTTTGTTTCCCCCCTCACTGCGACCGAACCCTGGAATCATGGTTAGTAAGGGAAATCATCCCCAAATGGCCTTAATTCAGGTTAGTGAATTATTATAATTTACCCAGAATATATGTACAGTTGTTTTTTTTTGTGGTTCCTGAAGAAAATCCAAATGGTTGTACAATGGTATTTATATCTGGCTCCATCAACCGGTATATGTATATAATTGTATGTATGTATAAAGATATATATACACATACATGTATACAAAACTAACTAACTGGGTATACCCTACATATAGCATTCTATAGCTGGCTTATTTCATGCCTACAGCTGCTGGAGATCAACCGTGATATACAATTTTTGTCGTTGGTACCAGATACCCTCTGGTAAACTAACATAGCTATTGAAAATGGCCATTTATAGTTGATTTGTCTATGAAAATGGTGATTTTCCATAGTTATGTTAGTTTACCAGAGGGTATCACATGGTTTTTCTCATTCTTAAGATGCATCTTTGAAAAACGGAGAAAAATGGTGGAAAACGACTCGGAAAATCATGATTAATCATCTATATTAGCCACTAGTTATTACATATCCTGGGTTTGTTTAAGGTGATTTTTTATTCCCAGTGGAAAATCCACCATGACTGGGGAATCTATAGTTTTTATTAGTTTTTTTTTGGGGGCCCTTAAGCAAATCCAAGATATTCTTATTATGGTTGAAGCATCGCAGAATGAGAAAATTCTTCCATATCACAACAAGAACCAATACAAATGATCAACAATGAATAATGATAGTGATATATATATAATGATTATATAACTGATATATTAGCATTAATATTACTATACTTGATAATGAGACTATTTATATTCGTTTATATTCAATGATAATGATTATTATAATACTGACTAACATAAATGAATATAAATGCCATTGTTGCTGTTCCCTAATAACATAGACACTGTCATTTTTGAGGGGTTGGAAGATGCGTGTCCACTAAAGATAGGTTCTGTTAGGGGTCTATGTGAATTTTGGGGAGGGTAAGATTTCCAGTATTCAACTATTATATCTATATATGTATGTCAGTATCTCATGGATACGAAGAACATATTTGACATATCTTGTTTTCCCATGTGAAATATATAATATGATACATATACATGTAACCCATAAACATAAACCATTATAGAATAGTAATAGTACTATAAACAATAATAATGATAAAACCACAATATTGAAACACGTTATAGTACGATAATATTATCTATATAAACCATAATAAACCATAGTAACAGTAATAGTACTATAATAATATATATATACACACCATGTATTATCTTATTAGCCCATATACATCAATGGAATTTCAGGATCCTAAAATGGAGGTACTGTACCATATTTTGTGGGGATATCCCCTTACATAGGCCTGAAAAATAGGCCTTATATGGTAGGTACCTCCAATAAATCGGTTCCTGAAATGACCACTGATCTATATACCATGATATTCCCATTGTATCCGAATTTTATCTCCACAAAATCCAGGTAAAGTCCTCAAGGATATCCCCAAGGATGGGATTTATATCCCCAAATGACCCATATTTTCCTGTAGATACCATCAGATCCCGAGGACGGAGGAGGAGCGTGAGACACGACGCCGCGATCGCCTCGAAAGCGAGCTCATCGAGTTGGCTTCCCCAGTTGGCTCCCGGGTTTTTGGTGCACCAAAACCGTGGGATATCGTTGAGGATGGGTTGTTGATGAAATGGGGAGTATACTACCCTTATATATTAACAATAATAAAAATAATTCAAATAATAAAAAATAAATATAATAATAGCAATAATAATAATATTAATATATATGGATTGATGATTGTAGGAGGTTATTTCTGGATTTTACCAGGGTTTTGAGCCGTCACTATGGGGTTTTATGCTTGGATACATGATGATTTATCGGGTTTTAGCCATCTATATGGATTTTAAACGAGTACCCTCTGGTTATTTGTAACAGTTCGCCATGGAAGCCGATGGCCCATAGAAATAGATGATTTTCCCAGCTAGAAACCCTCCATTTATTTACGGGATTTTCCATGGCTATGTTAGTCATAACCAGATGGTAAATATGGATATATATATAGAAATGATAAATGACGATGGGATTTTGATTATGGAAAGTTATACGATACACTTCCTAAATTTTGTCTTTGGAACTCAATGACCAAAAAATCCAATAGGAAGATCATCTACCATGTCGATCATTCCCAAACGGGACACCCAGTCGGACTCCACAGTTGTTAGCTGGAGGATTTGCAACATCTTCCCATGCACTATTGCAATTATTTCGAATGGTGAAACATCATTTTTCAATTTTTATCATGCTTATATCGAATTAGTGGTTTACTATTGCACATGTTCTACTATTTATTATGGTTATATCGAATTAAACAAAATGTCGTTGGATGATTTTCGCCAGCAAACCTCCTTTCACAGCTCCTTTTCCCATGATTTTCCCTAGATTTTCCCTATGATTTCCTATGATTTTCCCATGTTTTCCGATGTTTCCCATGATTTTTTCTATGATTTTCCCATGATTTTCCATGATTTTCCTATGGTTTTCCTCATTTCAAAGCTCCCTTTGATGGGCATCCCATCGGACGTGGCTTCAGAAAAGGTTGCGACAGACGATGGAGGCGCGCGACCGTGTGCTTCGACACGTGAAGGCGGCGGGGCAGCGGTGTCAAACGGAACATCTAAAGCATTAATTACTGGTATATATACCCATATGCTCCATGTATGGTATATTTACCTACATTTGGGTATGGAAATATGATGAAATATGCCAATTTTCCATAGAAATCTATGGTATTTCCATAGTTGGTTGGTGGTTTCAAACATGAATTTTATGTTCCATTTCATATATGGGATGTCATCCTTCCCATTGACGAACTCATATTTTTCAAGATGGTTTAATAAACCATAATTACTGGTTCTTTATGGTTATTTATTGTTAGTTAAGTTATTGGGATATGATTGAACTTATCAATATGTATCAATGGGATATTAACTGGTTGTTACAATACTGAATAGTAATAGCAATAGTACTATAAACAGTAATAAGTATAAAAACCCACAATAACACCCATTATAGCATGTATATATAATATGACTGGTTGGTGCTTTGGAACCATGGAATTTTATGACTTTCCATTCAGTTGGGAATTTCAGAAAATCCCAACTGACTTTCGCTCACTCACTCCATGATTTTTCAGAGTGGTTGGTAGGTATACCACCAAGCAGATTAATATTCATGAATTCAATCATTAAATCCTATCCCAAAATATGATGAATCCATATAAATCACCATTTTCCTATGGTTTTCCCATGGTTTTCCAACCAGGACAATGTTGATGAGTGGATCCAACCAATGGATCCTATGTAGATGGGTTTCAATGGGTTTTCATAGGATTTAGCCATGAAGAAATAGGTGGTTTTTATTGGATTTTGATGGATTTGGGGAAGAATCAAATGGGGAAATATCTTGGAAATATCATGGGAATATTTTTTTTTTATATATAATTTATGTTAATTATGTGGTTTATTGAATTTTTGATGATATATGATATATCATGAGAACTGTATGGGAATAAACCACATATATATTCCATCATATATTTCCAATGATATCCCATGATATAAAAATGGTTTATGGAAATATATGGGAATATCATGGGATAATCAAACCTGGATGGCAAATCCCCGAACCAAATGGAGGCTTCGTTCGCTGGGAAAATCATCGCACGAAATGGAAAGTTTCACTGGCCATGTTCGAGTATCGGAGGGTGTGCCCTGGGGTAAACATCAAACAACATGTGGAAAGCCAATGGTTTCCATCTACAAATGATGGGTTTTCCACATCTATGTCAGTTTACAGGAGGGTAACATGAGATATTAGTCATTTTATGGGGGAATATAACACTTATCTTCACGTTTTATTCTTCAAACACCTGCTTTTGAAGCTCAGGTTTTCCATTTTTTCTTACTAACCTAGCAGAAATCCATGAGAACTTGTTGATTTATTCAAACACAGGGGTATTGTCCACTTGTTTGATTAGTGGTTTCAACTCTTTCTCTGAGTGCTTTCAGTGGTAGACAGAATGCGTTTCTCTGAGTAGGAATTGGCCTTTTTGGGCATCAGAATCGGTTTCAAACACAATTCGGGGGACCCCTAGTTATAAGTTGGTTTATGACCCCATCTACCATCTGGTTATGATTAACATAGCCATGGAAAAACCCTTGTATATGGAGGTATTAATGGGAACATCATCTATAAATGGGCCATGTTCCATGGCTATGTTAAATAACCAGAGGGTAAATCGATTTCCAAGTATCATACACTATTGTCATTATACTTATAGACTTATAGACCAACTTGGCTACCTAACTGGGGCCTCATCCTGTATTCTGATGCCCAAAAAAGTCAATTTCCTGGTGGTGAAAGCGCGAAGCGTGTTGGTTGTATATCCCATAACAGATCTCCCAACATGGTTATCTCAAGTGTCTCCATCTTTCCTGTGATTTTCTCATGGAAAAATATTTCCTCATTCTCCCAAACCATTACACAATGGTCAGCAACAGATATGTCAAAAAAATCTATACTAAAAAATATTACCCAAGATATCAAAAGTTGTATCACATAAATCAAACCACTATTTTACTTATGGATTTCATGGTGATATCAAACTTTTCTCCATCTCCTGGCATCGGATGAAAAAAATCACATATTTTTCCCATGCATCCCAATGCTTTTCCCGTATTTTTTCCAGGATTTTCCCCAAATCTTCCTATGATTTCATCATTTCCAAGATCTTCCCTCATATCTTCTGCATATTTTTCGGGCTTAAACTCCCCGTGATTTTCACATCATTTCCCAGATCTTCGCATGATTTCCCCAGGATTTTCACAAAGAATCCTATGATTTCTTGCTCCGATTTTTCCATGATTTTCCCATGGTTTTCCCCATGATTTCCATATGGGTATGGGTCAATACCTATAGATACATTTTTAGTGGGATGAACATCCATTTACCAGCTATTTTGGGGTTCACGGCACGGTACCAGGGTTTTGACCCATCCCCACTTTTCCAAAATCCCACATGTTTGGATGTTTTCCCACATATTCACATGATTTTTCCATGATTTTTCCCATGGTTTTCCCCATGATTTCCATATTGATTTCCCTCATATCTAAGGATGTCCCGTGAGGCTGAGTTCAAGCAGCAGGAGGAGGTGAAAGCTGCCAGCGAGATGCAGTGCCTGCGAAAGAATGGGCGATTTCTGTGGTGTTTCATGGATTTTGTAGGATTTATATATGATTTATATATGATTTATATGGATTTTGTAGACTTAATATATGTTTTTTTATATGATTTATTATGGATTTATATGGATTTATATGGATATATATATATATATATAATGTTTTTTTACATGGATTTATAAGGGATTTATACCGAAGATAGTTCATAAACTGATTAAAGATGGTTAATAGTGAACTACATGCATGGATTTACATGTTTTTTTTTCCAGAAGTGTCGACTTTGTACCCTGCAAAACCGCTACCCATCATGGGTTAATGGTGATTTTTAGCAGAAAAGCAGGATTAAATTTCGATTGATCGTAAATTTCTATGGCCCAAAGCAGGCTGCAAAAACGTGGTCAAAAAAACGGACTTTTTTGCCTTTCACGACGCTTCCGACTCGGTCTTGGCCCCCTTTAAGCGGCGTCCAAAAAGTCGGGGTTCAGAGGTGATGGCTTTGAGAGCCTCAGGTCACAACAATTGGAGCGATTTTTCTCCAACGTTGTTGGAATTAAGCAAGAAAAATGGGGATAAAAAATCGCTAAACCTGGTTGATTTAATTTGCAAAAAATAGGGATCGGAATTATGACATAGATTGATAGTTGATTTGTGATAGCTAAGTCGAAACAAAGCCCCCTAGTTGGGGTTGCATGACAGGAATCGTACCTGGTTAATTAGTAGCCCAAGTTAAGAACTGTGGTAGTTGTTACCTTAGATATAACTAGCTTATAATATGGTTAGTAGCCACTGAGTAACTTTTTCATCGCTCCAATAACTACGGTGTGTATATATATATAGTAGATATATGTAGATATATTGAGCTAGTTCATGGGGTTTTGAAACCACACACATAACTGGTCGGGCCCATCTTGTATGGTTGCGGCTGATGGGGGTGTATGGATGTTTATATGCTGGAAATACATGAAACAATATGCTAACTTGTGAAGGTAGCAACAACTTCTATCTTTTTTCTGCAATCACACAATTTACACTATGGTGGACACGATGGGTTTATCCAACAGCTGACATTAAATATTAACAGATTCCATACTATTTTTTAAATCTTGGACGATGTTTTATGACCTGTGATAGCTAAGAGATTCTCAGTAGGGATCCTCTGAATTGTTTGTAGGGTATGGTTACTATTTTTTGCCCTATCAACGTTGCGAGGTCGTTTATCTAGTGCTTGAGGTTGCCAAATTCCCATATTCTTCGGGTCGATTTATGACAACATGCAACGTGTTTTGCCTTTCCACCTGAGCTTACAGTTTATAGCAATCCCCAAAAAGACAGAAACGTGAAAACCTACTAAAATAGTGTCAACTTCTATCTTTTAGGGTTACTACAATGGTTTCCTGTGTTGTTCACCCTGTTCCCCCTTCATACTTCTGATGCACAGTTGTGGTAAACCATACAGTAGTTTTGCATCCAAATACATCCTTCCTGGTGAAATTGGTATCAACCATCATAGTTGATAAATCACATTTGATCTCAACATGGTGGGGTCATGTTTTTACTGGAACATATACCCTCCAGTGAACCAACATAGATATCGAAATCCTTTGGTTAGTGCACGAAATATATACAAATAATGGCTTCTCTATATCACTGTTAATGTTAGTTTATATCATGATCGGGGGATGAGATTCTCTAAGAATTACCCTCTGGTAAACACACAAACAACTATTGAAAATCACCATGCTATTAATGGGTAAATCAACTATTTCGACTGGGCCATTTTCAAGTTCGCAAACTGTAACAAATTCCCAGAGGCTATTTCCTATTCATAGCCCCATTTTGGCTGGTGAATTCCCATTGAAATCACCATGAAAAATCCCATGGGAAAATCCCCATGATGTCCTCCTGGCGCGTCCACTCCAAAGCTTCGAGGCTGAACATGCAGAAGCAGCAAATCGAGCATTTGCGCACGGTAGAGGCGGCTCCAATGTGATCCTAAGTACGAACCATTTTTGGTATCAGTATAAGCCAGTTGTTTTTGGTGGTTTACACATGGGCTACATATTATTACATATTTCGGTAGTAAAACAATTGTATTTTTATTTGCGGTTTACACATGGGCTATATATTATCATATATTCAGGGTTTAACAACTTGCTAACTGGGAAGCTGGGTGTTTGGGATGCGCATTCCACTTGGCAAGTGGTTCCAATCTATAGAAAATATACAAGTGGAGTTTATGTATGTATAAATATATAATATAATGTATATACACTTGTATGTGTACATATATATATATACGTACATACAAGAATACATATATATATATATATACTGGTTGGTGGTTTGGAGGATTTTTTATTTTTCCACATATTGGGAATAATAATCCCAACTGACTAATATTTTTCAGAGGGGTAGGTATACCACCAACCAGTGGAGTTTATGGCGATGCACTACCTGCGCCACTTGATTTGGAGCGATCACTACCACGAAGCACATGAATCGTGGGCCACGAAACACAGAGGGTTTGGCCCTTGATGACTGGGAAAAGACGTGGGCCACCAACGATGTGAATCGAAAAAACACTTTCTGAAAGGATGTACTGTAAATGACAAAATGAATGTGATAAGATATGAATGATATAACTTTAATCGAATCAACTTTCTGAAATGAAAAAATGAATGTCATATGAATGATATCACTTTGATATAATTTTTTTCCTGTCACCCTGAAAACTGGACGGTTTAAGCAAGAATTATGGGACCATGTGGTCGGTGTCGTCGTCGTTGAGTCCTGGAAAAGTGATCCCATAAAGCATGCTTTCCTACCAGGTTGGGGGTTTTTGCGACAGCTAAGTTGGTGCATTTATCATTCCAATTTCACTATCAGATTATGAGGCCAACGGGAACAGAGAAATTGATTTTAGCAATAAAACCACACACAACAGATATAGAATTTTCAAAAAACCTACATTCTCTGTGCTGGACTCTAGTCACACTATAGTCACTATAGTTCATGGGCCTTATGAATTTTATAAACCAACGTCTCCCCGGCCCAAGCTGGAACATCCCAACGTCAACTTTGCCTGAGATCCCCATGATGAAGCCCGAGTGGGCTTCAAATCCCATTTTTCTTGGTTGGAACTTGAAACTCCACGATTTTCTGGTGGTTAAATGATTTAAATCCCATTCTTGGTGGTTAACTGCTCATTTTTCTCCCATTCTTGTTGGTTAACTGGGTTAACTGCACATTGCTGGTGCTGAAATCCCATTTTTGTTGGTGAACTCCACAAATCTTTGACCGTGAAGCCTCCTCCTTTTCTGGTGACGACGCTTTCAAGGCCAACTGGCAGCGTCAGATCGGCGACTTGAAGCGGCAGAAGCAGGCGATTTTTTGGGCCGGCGGCTGCCCATCAATTCCGGCTTCAACGGGATTTTCATGGGGATATCATGGGATATATGGTGAATTGTGAGTGGTTTTTAAACTAATCTTCCAAACCCTACCTGGCAGAGTCTATGTTAATTTACTGAAGGGTATAGTACATATATGTATATACATATTTGGGCAAATTATAACGACCTCACTGCGACCGAAGCCTGGAATCATGGTTAATAAGGGGAATCACCCCCAAATGGCCTTAATTCAGATGAGTGAACTATTATATTTTGCCCAGATATATGATTAATTGTGGTTTATGGTTAAATATGGTAAACATGTTAGGATATTGTTGATGAGGTTAATTGATGGTTAATCATATTCATCCTCATCAACCACTATGAACCATGTTGACGGTTTCGTGAAATATGGCTTATATGGTTAATAGATGTTAATAGTGGTTGATGATTCATGACGGTAAATTGGGGTTGATGAATGTTGCAAAGTCAGGAGGGTACCCCCAGTTATCATCCATCTATAGATTGGATTTTCCACTATTAAGCTATTACAGTATCCCGATTTATGAACCCCCCATAATATGGATATGTATATATATATATATGACATCATATAACCAGTATCCAGGTACAATCAAAAAATGATATGCCATTTGGATGAATTATACATCCATCACGGCACCCCCCAAGCGATTGCTTTGGCGATTTTCATAGAGCTCAGCAGCTCAGCAGTGAAAAATGGCCGGAGTTCCTGTACAATTTTCCTGAGATCAATCTGTGAAAGTATGGTTTTCACCATTGAACTCACATTTTCATTTTATAGAATTTCCACTATGACCAACATGAAAGGATTTCCAAGAATGCCTATGATAGATGCCTATGAGTGATAGAATGCCTATGATTTTCCAGTATAACTCACATGAAGTGGATAGAATGCCTATGCCTGCCTATGATTTCCAAGAAGACATTTGCACATTGTGGCTTCCCCAATGTTAACTTGCTGGAACGCAAATTTCTAACATGTTTACCACTGATGCATCATTCTTGCAATTGCACCATTTTCTTGAAAAAAATCGAGCCATCATTCTTATTGGATAAATTCATATGAATACATCATTTAGTATCAAACAAAATGCACAAATCCACATTTGCCATGGTCAATACATCGTTTATATTCCCATAAAAGGAGTGGTAATCATCCCAAATCATCAATTTTAATAGCATTTTCCATTGTAATATACTGACATACTATATGAATCTGGGCAAATTTCATCACGACCGGTTCGCCGCTCGCCTGTTCTCCCGGTTTCTGCTGGTTCATCATGGTTTAGATATAGGGGAATCATAGGGTTTTTATCTAGCCATGATGGTTGGAATCATGGTTAGTAGGGGGAATTATCCCTAATATGGTCGAAAATTTCAGGTTAGTGACTTAGTATAATTTGCCCAGATTAATATAGTAATTTCCATGTATAATCTTCCATTGATACTTAGGATTTTCCATGAATTGTTTACCATCCAGCTAGTGGGGTACCACCATGACTATGGAAACCACCATTTTCTGATTGGTGGTTTGGAACATTTTTTTTATAATTTTTTCCATATATTGGGAATTATCATCCCAACTGACTAATATTTTTCAGAGGGGTTGAAACCACCAATCAGTTTTAATACGATGATGTGTTAGTGGTTTTATCTGCCCATGATGTTTGGAACATTCTGGGATGAGCAGAAAGCAAAAAAAACTGTGTTTTGACCATGGCACGTATGATATATATATATATGGATATACCACAGAAAACCAATGGCAATGGGGATTTAATGGGAATAGAATGGATATGTAATTAACCCATACAATTTGCATGTAGATTTTTCTATGGAGAGGGACTTAAGCAACATCTATCGGGAAATTTGATAGGGAGAACTATGAAACTAGGGAACCACATCATATATATAATATATTAACAAGGAATTGAATTTCATGTTGATTTCATCCAGAGTTAAAATCCATATAAACATATATATATATACCCTCTGGTGATTTGTTACATAGCTATTGAACATGACACCTTTATAGTTGATTTAGCTATTAAAGATGGTTATTTTCCATGTTTTTTTTTTCTATGTTTACCAGAGGGTAACTATAGTTGTAATGACCATTGTATAACTATAAATCAACTTTCTAGTTAGGACCCTTAGATTCACTATAGATTCACTATAGACAACTATTACTGTAGACCATTGAACATGACCATGAAAACTATTAGATTCACTATAGTTATAATAGGTTATGGTCTGACCCTTCGCGATGGATTTTCAGCCACCGTTTTCCCTTATGGGTTCTGGGCTCACTTTTTTCTCCGTCCCAGGAAGGCAGCGATGCCAAGAAGAGACTCATCGAGGCGGACGTTTTTTCTTTCGGGAAGCCCCGTGCGGTTTTTCAACGTTTTTCATGATAGCTATAAAACGGAAGGGGGATGTAAATGGCTATATTAGTAATGATTATAGTAGTGGCTGTCATATTAAACATGATTATATCCATTTGTAATGGTATACTGAGTGATAGCCATTAAATAGTAAATTATTGGGTATATTAGTGATTAATGCTATGAATGGAGATTCTGCACAGATTCCCCAACGATCTGGTTAAATGGTGATTGATGGGATTTAATGGTGATAAATGGAGATGGGTGAACAATTAGCTTCAGAAGCGACCACAGATTTTAGGATGGGATGATCAATACAGTAGTTAATATACTGGGTTCAGATCACTATTATTGAGCATAGTATACACAACAATATAAAGTATATCCCACAAGAATATAATAGTGATAATACATCATAGGATGAATGTTTAGTATAAACACCATCTAAATGACTGGAGCCATCTAAATGACGCAAACCCGAACGGTGATTCATGGCGATTCATGGCGCTGATTTTCATGGGGATTCCCCAATTGATCTGGTTGATGATGAATGGTGATTTTTTGCATGGTGACTAAAAAAGGGATCATGTGTGATCATATCTGGGTAAATTATAACGACCTCACTGCGACCTCACTGGAAATCATGATTAGTAAGGGAAATCATCCCCAAATGGCCTTAATTCAGGTGAGGGCTCTCAATGAAGGTGAAAGGCCTTAATTCAGGTTAGTGAAATATTATATATAATTTACCCAGATCATATAGTCTGGTTGGTGGTTTGAAAAATGAGTATTATTTTCCATTTCATATATGGGATGTCATCCTTCCCATTGACGAACTCATATTTTTCAAGATGGTTGAAGCCACCAACCAGTAGTGGCTTTTGATGGCTATGGGATATAATGGATATTCATGGGAGCTTTTTCCAGCGGGCCTTTCCAGCACTTCGTTTTCCCGGATGATGCAAGTTGGGAAAATCGTCGGCTCACCCCAGATGAAATGTGCTCGATGTGATGGGAGATCATCAGTAAACCGAGCTGGCTACTGACAAAATTACTTGGAAAATCATGTTTTAATCATGTTTTTTTTTTTGTATTCTTTGGATGACTCATAATTATGACCTCACTGCGACGTTACGAGAATGATGGTTTATAGATGGGGAATCATCCCCAACTTGCGGAACTTTCAGGCATTTTCATGTTAGTGAACTATCATACATCGTTCTAATTTCGCCAGAGATCTTGCCATTTTCATGGGAACATACACTAGGCAGCTAATTTTTTTTGGCAGTGTCTAGCTGGTTGGTGGTTTGGAACCATGGGATTTTATGACTTTCCATTCAGTTGGGAATTTCATCATCCCAATCTGACTTTAAAATTTTTCAGAGGGGTAGGTCAACCACCAACCAGACTTATATATAGCCATTAACCAGCAGATAGGGGCTGGAAGATTAGTTTCCATTAAAACTAGGCTATTTTCAGGGTCTATGCTAATTTACCAGAGGGTAACCATTAACCATTAACCATTAATAATGGCTGGTTTAATGGCTGGTTTAATAACCATCAACCACCAACCAGCTAAGAATGATGATCAGCCAGAAGGTTTTAAGGGGTGTTTACCTCTGGTAAACATACAACAAACCGATGGGACATCACCATGTTTAAGTTCGGTAAATCAACTATTTCTATGGCCATGGCTGAAAAATAGCAAACCTGGTTGGTGGTTTCAAACATGTTTTATTTTACATTTCATATATGGGATGTCATCCTTCACATTGACGAACTCATATTTTTCAAGATGGTTAAAACCACCAACCAGATATGGTTTTATATATGGTTTATATATATATATATGGTTTCATATATGACTGGGGTATACTTAATAATTACCATCATTACCGGCTTATTTTCAGATGGTTTCATGAATGCCACAGAAAAAATCACGCCGCTGCACAATAAGCATGGTAGAACTTATCCGGAGAGATCGATTCCCCCTTGGTTTACTACCCATGTACCCTCCGGTGTCAGCATGGCTAGCTGGGAAATCCCTGAACTAAATGGAGGTTTTCAGGGGAACATCGTCTATAGCAGATTTTCCATTGCAGTGTTTGGTGATCGGAGGGTAACTGTGGGAATCACCATCTGCCCCAGGTATTCTAGTGGCAAACCAGCTTAAGACTTAGCTCACTGGGGGTGCCATTTTCTACATACTGTCCTATGCTGTTGAAATTGTGATCCAATACTGGTTGGTGGTTTGGAACATTTTTTATTTTTCCATAATATATGGGAATAGTCCTTCCCATTGACTTTCATATTTTTCAAGATGGTTGAAACCACCAACCAGTAATATATTTTGCGGGGTGTTGCGAGCATCCCGAGCATCCAGGATGTTTTTTTTTTAACCAGCCAGGCTACCGGGTAAACATTTGTTTGACCCAGGGGATCAAAATTAGGTACCCCAATCATTGGATGGTTAATACTAAACCAGACTAACATCTGTGGTCCCCTAGGTCTTCCATTTTGACCCACATCCATAAATGGATGATGAATTTCCATTCAGTTGGGAATTTCATAACTCCAACTGACTTTCACCCAAAAAAAATCAGAGGGGTTGGTAGGTCAACCACCAACCAGACTTATATATAGCCATTAACCATTAACCATTCCCCTCTGGTAAACTAACATAACTATGGAAAATCACCATTTTAATGGGTAAATCCACTATAAATGGCCATTTTCAATAGCTTTTTGTATGTTTACCAGAGGGTAACCATTAATAGTGGCTGGTTTAATGATTTTAGTATATTGACCCATAGCAACATATGAAATCTCAGGACTCCATGGAGTGGCCAAGATCTTTTTTCGGCTGCCAGGGGCATAGTGACGGGTGATCACAGGAACATTTGCTACCATGTTTTGACATTAGTTCATGTGTTTTGACATTGGTACCCATAGCTAGGTAACCCAATGTAACCTATAGTTTCTTGTGATGTTATATAAACCAACTATATATTCTGATTGGTGGTTTGGAACCATGGAATTTTATGACCTTCCATTCAGTTGGGAATGTCATCATCCCAACTGACTTCATATTTTTCAGAGGGGTAGGATTCCCCATTTCAAGAAAGCCCGAGCAAGCCTCATTTCTCCACCCATCATTGGGCCCCCATCGCCGCGTCAGGAAAACCATCAGTTGGACAAAGAACTGAAGGAGAAGCATGAGGACGGTGTCTGGATGCTGCGATTTGCCATGGTGAGAACCACCTATATGTACATATACATGTTACATTTATATATATATACATATTATATGATATTTTTGAATTATATACATATATATATATATATATGTGATATGTATGTATGTATATATATATTATATATATATATATTATATAATGATATATCTGGGTAAATTTGATCACGACCGAACCCTGTTCTCCCGAAGCCTGGTTCATCATGGTTTTATAGGGAAATCATCCCCAAATGGCCGAACTATTCAGGTTAATGAATTACTATAATTTACCCATGTGTTGATCTCGTTTAAGGGTCTAGATCCGTGGGGTTTACATCAACTACCTTTTTCAGCCAAAGTAAGATGTCTCAAAGCAGCCTTAATTGAGACATTTTGAACACTGTCCAAGGTTGACAATGCCATATCGTGTTTCCAAAAGTTGTTCAGAATTGCTCCACATGACCCAAACTGGCCCGAAAACTCTGCCCAATATACAATATATGATCTTATATAGATGTACACTTTATATATGTATATTATTTAATGACTACATGCATGCATGCATGCATGCATACATACATACGTACGTACGTACGTACACACATACACAGATGCATGCATGCATGCAGAACATAACATAGCATAGGATTGCATTACATTACATTACATTGCATTGCATTACATTACATTACAATACATACGTAACATAGCATTATATTATAATTATATTTGTTTACATTACATTACATTACACTACACTACATTACATTACAATACATACATACCACAACATAACATTAGATTAGAATAGATTACATTACAATACATTACATTACAGTACATACATAATATAACATCACATAACATTAGATTAGATTACATTACAATACATTACAAGACATTACATTACAATACATACACAACGTAACATGACATAACATTAGATTACATTCTATTCCATTACACGCATACATATGTATAAATACATATGTACGCACATTGGGGAAATCCTTATCCATCAATTCTTGGTGAACCCCAATTTGCCAGTTGATTCCTCATCCAGCACGCCATGTTTGAAAACACGGGAGGCTACCAGCAAACATGGTATGAGTAGTCGTCACATGGGGTGGAGCCTGGAGAAACTACTATGAAACATGCATTTTTTGGGGGGGCACATACTGGGATATAGTGTTAATAATATGGTAATTAGCCTAGTTGTTTTAGCTATTTTACAACTGTTAACTATTATAAATGATAGGCAATGATAGCATAGATGTCCTTTTCCCATTGGTTGGTTGATGAAAATAGAGGGGTCTGAACGTTTACCCCTAAAACAACCAGGTTTGTTTGATGATAGATGGGATTAACCAGCAACCGGCCCCTCTATTTTTACCAAAATGACATTATTGAATATACCCTCTGGTTATTTAACATAGCTATGGACAATCACCATTTTTAATAGGTAAACCATCTATAAAGGGCCATGTTCCATAGCTATGTCAGTCATAACCAGAGGGTAACCAACAACATCCAAGGCGGTGTGTTGTCGAAATTGCGGGAATTGATGGTTATAGACGCATCCTAAAATCGCACTTAACCGGAAAATCAAAGGGAATGACTCAGGATCCAATTGATGGAGGTACGTAAACGTACCATATTTTGGGCCATAGTTTGCGGGGATATTCCCTTACATAGCCCTTACATAGGCCTTATATATGGTAGGTACCTCCAATTTATGCCATTGAAATGATGAACAACGCATCAATTTGGGGTAGCACATTTTCAGAGAATACTCAGGGCCCCTCAAGAGGTGATCTTGCCGGAGTTCCATGCTCCTATAGGAATAGCACCATTATTTTGTGACCTTAAAGTGAATGAATCTATTGGTATTTCAGAGGGAATGGGATTCACCAGCTTAGAGTCGCTGCACATGAAAAAAAACAAATCTGGGAGATTGAGAAGTGATTACGATTCGTGGCTCATCCCAGGAATCGTAGTTTATATCCCTGGGAAAAAGTGGGATAAGTAGGGTTCATCCACTTATCACTATAGGTAAACTAAGCTATTTACGATTCGTGGGAGGATCCTCCAGTGATTCGTGATATCTTCTTGGGGGTTTCCCGGGATAGTTGGATAGTGATTTCTGACGCCACCGCCGCAGATTGGGAGTAGTGTGAAGGCACAGATGGGTTTTACATCATTCATATCCCATGGAAATACCCTCTGGTTATGACTAACAGTTCGCCATGGAAGCCATGGCCCATTTTTAAGAACGGTAAACCATCTATTTCGATTAGGGCCATGGCTTCCATGGCAAACTGTAAACGTCATAACCAGGCCGGGTCCCACGAAAATCTCAGAAAAGTTATATCCTGGGATCATGCCACGAATCGAAAGGGAAGCTGCGTAGCTCAGCTAAAACCCCCCCTAGTTTTTTTTGTGGAGAGAAACCATGATTAACCCAGGGATAAAAAAACCCTATATATATACTATTATATATTAATATATATATATATATCCCACTTTGATGTGGATTTAACCCTAGTTATATGTGATTAACCCTACATATCCCTTTTTTTTTTCAGGGACGTGGGCGATTCGTGGGTGGTCAGCTCTGTATTTTCGCCATTTTTGATCAAACGAGATGCATGGCTGGTGTGGCATAACCTTTTGTCGCAGCTTTCGAGGTACGCGGATGGCGGAGGGTTTGAGCTGGGATGGATGTCACGTGGATGGAGCGAATTCTCAACATATTTTCTAGATCTAATATGGACATATGGGGGTTTCCATACATGGGGGATCCCCAATAGCTGGATGGTTTATAATGGAACATCCTATATTTAAATAGATGATTTAGGGGGTCTCCAATTTCAGGAAACCTCCATATATGGAAATTCTATATACTGATAGAGACTGATAGGCTAAGAAAAGTAGCAGCTCATACGGAACTTCCAGCATTGCGTTGTTGATGATTTTCCCAGCGAACGAAAGCTCCATTTGTATGAGGCCTCATGATTTTTTGATATACCCAGTTACCTGGCTGGATTTTGAGTTTCCCCTCTGTCATCACACATGGCAAGCTGGGAACTCCACGAACAAAGTAGGGAGGTTTTCTGGGGAAATTCAACGTCGCCATGTTTGATTACTGGAGGGTACCACTATTTATAATCTTCAATGGGAACTCCCACCCAATGCTTGGTAGGACAACATTATAATTCTTTAACATATCTGATTCGTGAACTTGGCCATTTATAGTGATTCACCTATTGGACATAGTGATTTTCCATAGCTTTGTGTATGTTTACCAGAGGGCAATCTCTAAGAACCGGGTTTTCCATCCGTTGCAGGAAGCTCCCAAGTCTTGTTTACAGACCCATCGAAGACTACATAGAATAGCTGGTTGGTGGTTTGGAACCTGATTTTTATGACTTTCCCTGACGAACTCATATTTTTCAGAGGGGTAGGTATACCACCAACCAGATAGATATATCCATGAACTAAATCCCCACTTACCCTTCTGAAACTTTCCAACATGACCTCAAATTATTTTCGAAGAACCTCCACCCACTTCCCAGTGATTTCAATAATGGGCTCTGTCAATGGGGTATACCCCAAAATTTGGCATGCTTTTGATCGGATATAAACCAATGAATTTAGGACTACTCCATGGTCAGACACGCTCTAAAATGGCAGTAAAGAAATGACGCAAAAAGTCTCAGGTTCCGCGTGTTTCGATGGCAGCGTTGCAGTTTCGGAACAGCTTCATTGCCGCGCCTGGCTTCGTTTTGTGCAAGGGTGGACTGGGGAAGTTCTTGAGAGCCGTACATGATGGGAATGGGTATGAATTGGTGGGAAACTATCCCAAAATGGTGAAACTTTTGAGGCGAGTGAAGTTAGACAATGTATTTTTGTCCTTTTTTTAATATTTTTATCCCGCTTCATGAGTTCAGTTGGAGCTTTCTAGTGACATTGGCATGAAAGAGGTGTTTGTTTACATCAGCAAATTGGTTTGTCTGAAAATGTTGGGTTAATCTTCCCAATGAAATAGCCATTTTTCATAGGGATAATGATCAGCAAAACCATAGGGTTTAGTAGGATGAACATCCATAAATCCCAGCTATTTTGGGGTGAACAAAAGGTACCAGGGTTTTGACCCATCCCCAAATCAAAAATCAGGATTCATCATGATCATACAATGTGAGGCCCCCCAGTGATGTTTGTTGGTTTATAAGCCCCATGAATACTATAGTTATAAGTACCATAAACCATAGCAAATGAAGTGATTGGTCACGGTGGGTCACGTGAGCCATGGGCAGAACGGGAGGAAAAAGGAAACTCAGTACGGGATGACAGTGTGATGTGTATCAGATATCTCCCATCATACATCCCATTACATATCCTACTACATGTACACATATATAATAATATATATATATATAATCATATATATATATACACAATCATATATATATATATATATTCATATTTATATATATATATATACAATAATATATATATATAATCATATATATATAATCATATATATATATATAATCATATATATAATCATATATATAATCATATATATATAATTATATAATCATATATATATAATCATATATATAATCATATATATATAATCATATATATATAATCATATATATATAATCATATATATATATAATCATATATATATAATCATATATATATACAATCATATATATATATAATCATATATATATAATCACATATATAATCATATATATATAATCATATATAATCATATATATAATCACATATAATCATATATATATATATAATCATATATATATATATAATCATATATATATTTAATCACATATATATAATCACATATATAATCATATATACATAATCATATATATATAATCATATATATAATCATATATATATAATCATATATATATTTAATCACATATATATAATCACATATATATATATATAATAATATATAATATATAATCATATATATATATATTTAATCGTATATATAATTATATATAATCATTTGTATATAATCATATTTATACATGTTTATAATCATATATATATATATATAATCATGTGTATATATATATATATAATCATATATATAATCATATATATATATAAAATCATATATATATAATCATATATATATATAATCATATATATATATATATTTAATCATATATATAACATCATATATATATAATCATATATATATACAATCATATATATAATCATATATATATATATACAATCATATATATATATAACCCTATATATATAGTAATATTCATATAATCATGTATATATATATAATCATATATATATAATCATATATATAATCATATATATATAATCACATATATAATCATATATATATATATATATCATCATCATATATACATATATAATCAGATATATATATAATCACATATATATATAATCCCTAGATACATACATTATATAATTATCTTACATTATGTTGGTTGATTGGAGGATTATACTTCTCTTTATGGTGACTTGTCACTAATCGGATAAGGATAATTTCTCAAATTTATGGTACTGTGACGATCCGGTTAAAAACGGATGAAACGATCATGGTTTTGTGATGCCCGGTTTCAAATCTTTCAACACATCATATAAGAATGTATTGTGATATGATTTGTGTCATGATATGTTTGTATTATGCATCCTGATTTGTCCCTCTAGATTCCATCAGCTATTCCATGAAAGAAATCCCGACCAGTACATCCCTGCCTATATGTTATGCACTTAGTCCACATTCCATGATCATCCCACCACAGATCCACCATGAATCTACAACCCAACATCATTTGCAGGATATACGCCATGTACGCAATATATAAATATATATATATATTATATCTATATAGCTATGTATATAGCTATGTATATATGTATGTATATATATATATACACATACACATAGACATCATACATCCCTAGTATATCATAGTATATCTATGTCTGAACACATTTACTGTAGTTGGTTTAACATTACCTTTATGTCGTTGATTCCCTTTTCTTGTGACCTGGACATCACTTGAGCAGTGACTGCTAAACCCCTGTTGGTTGATGATTAGATTGGGGATTATACTACCCAATATATTGGGGATATTTCGTAATCCAAGAATGGGGACTTTCGTTCTTAACCAACCAGATTATATAGGTTTATACATACCCGCAGAACCTAACGTTCGCCCAAGATGACATAATATATCTCATTTTTCCCATAGTTTTAACACATGTTTCATCCGCGGTTCTAACCGCCTTGCAGGGATGGACGGTACACTAGGTGTGGCCCCTCGCTACGCGGACGACACAAAATTTGCTTCATGGCTCGTTTCGCAATAATTTGCGGCAACAACCCTTCGCAGACTTCGTGGGCGTCTGTGCAAAAGAAGGGCCGTTTCGTACGAGAAAACTAAAACGTCCGGATCTGTGCGTATAGACTAAAAATTGTATTGGGGATTTTACTAGCCATATCCAACCATAATCTAGGGTAGTACTCAAAAATCATAGAATGACAGAGGGATTTTGAACAAAAGGTTCACGGTTCTTTTTCCGCCCAAGAGCCACTCAGGAGGGGAACGCTTCCAGCGAAGCGCGCCCGCGTCGTGCACGTTCCGAACCTCCGCGCAGGGCGCCTCTCGCGGATGATGTTTTGTCGGAGAAGATGCAGGAGATGCACCTCACCCAGTGGCTGCAGCAGGGTTGCTTGGTAAAAACAAAAGGGGACTTGAAGATTGGAAGTCTACAAAAGCAACACAAAACATAGGGTATTTTGATGGGACTTCCTGGGATTTGAAAGGATTTGACAGGAATTCTAAGCAAAAATCAAGAATTTAGTGATAGACCGGTGCTTTTGAGCAGTGAGTTGGGGACGTTGAACTTGGGTATTTAACCAGCAAGAAATTGTTTTTCTTTTGGGGTTTAAGTCAAGCACATGGTCGGAGATAAGCAACACAACGGGGATTTATCAAATCAAATGCGTCAAGAACGAGGATTCAACACGTTAACCAAAAGTTTACTGATTATCACAGCTGTTGAAACAATTGGATTTGACAAACGCATAAGGACCTGCTGGTGGATTCAAGGAATGAAATTGAGATTGAAACAAATTGGGGATATGAGGAAAAAACATGGGTTAAAGTAACTACTAAGAAATGGGAAACATTGGTCAGAAAAAGTGCCGGTGAGCCACAGTAGAGCAATGTGAGTCATGTGGCAGGGTTGCTCCAGCCCAGTATAGGTAAATGATAGCCAGGGATTGGTTGCTTTACTTCTATATTTACTTTACCTAATTATACAGTGGGCCTTGGGAGCAACCCTGCAGCTGCAGTAGACGTCGAAATACATAAACATAAATAAACATATATATATATATATTATATATATATAAACTATTCAAGGCCCAACGGTTCCAGTTTCCAGTTGCGCGGTTTAGAAACATATATTTTCAGATTTTCTGGGCACAACATGGCATGGACATTTTTGCGTCACAATCCCACCAGGTTTTTGGGATTGAACCCTCAAACACAAGCTTGATAGTGGATGATAGATAGTGATTCATCAGCCTAATGAATCCATACGGCCCAGTCATTTCATGGACATTTCAACCAAAAAAACATCCTTTTCTGAGGTGAACCCCCGGAATGGGAGTGGTTCTTGGTGCTGAATATTCCCCGCCTTCATAAAACCAGGGCATATTTGAGCACCGACCTGAGGCGTTTCGTTGCATCCCCCTTTTCGGAGATCCGACATCACATCGACCCTACCCCAACAGTGATGGATAGGAAGGAAAAGAGTCATCCGTGAAACTATTGTCAGCACTTATTTTGAGAAATTTGGTAAATCAAAACCAACATGTTGAAGGTTCATTCACAAAAAATGAAAGTTTAGGATGATTCAGCTACCGTTTATGATGTGGGTTTATCACATTAGAATCTGCTACGGTTACTACAAGGTGGTGCCCCCCCATAGATAGCTAAATTGGTTGATAACTGGCTGACTAGGGTTATGGTGAATACAATCATAGATTGATGAGTAATCAACCAACTTATAACTGGGGGCACCACATTGAAAAGAAACTTCCTACGCTCCCTGAGTTTCTTTTCCCCCCGCATGTGAAGAGGTTGGAACTTGGGTAAATTACCCATATCGGGGCATGCTCATAAATCCATTTTCACAGGCTTTGACATACCCATGATGTTTGGATTCCCATGGGAAGAGGTGACCAACGACCCCACATACAGTAGATTACATTACCATGTTTTGATCATGGCACTCTTGTTTCCATTGTAAAAGCATGCTTTTGGCTTTAGTCAAAGACGTTGGCCATAAAAAGAGGACTGGAGCCACATTGCTTGAAAGATGTCGGAACCGGATCTGAGCTAGCAAAAACCACAGCATGATCCCGTTTTTCACTTGACTTATTGGTGCTTAGGGCTGGGATGGTGGAATGACCTAAAAGAACTATATGGACATTTCCTAAGTCATGGGAGTCCCCCCAAATCATCCATTTCTAGATGATTTTCCCATGTTTTAAACCATCCAGCTATGGGGTAGCAACATTTATTATGGAAACCATCATTGATATCCATGTATATTAGATACCACGAGTCTGGAAACAACCAATTTGTACATATAACAAAACTATATACAGTACTAACTATGGAAACCACCATATGTATATTATATATAATATATCAAATATTATATATTTTATATTATATATTATATATTTTATATTATATATCATATATTATATATAATATAATAGAATATATATATATATATATTATATTATTCATTATATTTTATATACTATATATTATTTTTGATATATTTTATTATAAATAGATATATTATATATTATATATTATATATTATATATAATATATGTTATATTTTCTATTATATATTGTATATATTTTATTATATATTATATATTCTATATTATATATTGAGTATTAAATATTATATATTATAGTTTTATATTTTATATATTCTATATAATATGTTATATATTTATATTATATATTTTATATATATTATATAATATATTTTTTTGATTACGTATTACATATTATATATTATATATTATCCTTTTTATTACATAATATATTATAGATAATATATCATATTTAACACATATATTATATTATATTTTATGTTTTATGTTGTTTATATAATTTACCAAATAATATATATTATGTATGTTATTACATTTTTTAATAAAAAATGAAAGTATAATATTTAACATAATATACATATTAAACATATTATATATATATATCTTATACTATATATAAACTGTATATATATTTTAATATTATATATTGTTTTTTTATATTATATATTATATTTGTTGTATTATGTGTACTGTGTATAATATTCTATATTTTATTTAATGTAATACAATTTGGTATAATAAAATATAGTTTTATATAATGTAATTTAATATAGTATCATACAATAATTTAATTCAATATAATATAACTTAACCTAATATAATTTAACGTAATTCAATTTAATTTAACATAATATAATTTAATTTAATATAATATATGTTTTTTTTTAAAATATAATATCATATATATTGTAATTGCATTTTCATATATGTATTATAATATAGATGATATATTAAATATGATATATTATATTTGATATATTATATATTATTTATTTTATTTGATATATTGTATATTAATAAATGATGTATGATATATTACATTGTATTAGATGACTAACAATCATCCCCTCCGGAGTCCTGTAACAAGTCTGCAGCTCCAGGTTACATGGCTGTTTTGCAAGAACGCTCCCAGCAGATTCAGCAGATTAATCAGAACTTGGCGTCCCAGCGGAACATCGTTGTCGGTGGTGTCCTATTGAATAGGCAGAACCTCTAACATAGCCATAGAAAATACCTTCTGGTAAACTAACATAGCTATTGAAAATGGCCATTTATAGTTGATTTTCCCATTGAAAATGGTGATTTTCCATAGTTATGTTAGTTTACCAGAGGGTAACCATACAAAATAGCCATGTTTAATGGCTCAATTATATATCATTAAAATGATCTACAAATGTTTCATTGTCCATTGCTACAGTGGATGGAAGAAATCCTGCACCACCTTGGATGGTTGAAACCCAATAAATAATGGGACAAACCACCGTTTTCAACTGGTGCAATATTTCGCAACCATCCACAGTATTTTGATGGTTTACCATCATATTTAATGGTATTTAATTGTTTCCTTTAGCAACTTCTATTTTTTTTGGGGTTACTATAGTCATGTGGGTATGGGTCAAAATTAGGTACCCCAATAATTGGATGGTGAATACTAAACTAGACTTTTCCATCTGTGGTCCCCTTAACGGTCTTCCATTTTGACCCACATCCATGTGGGTAAAGTCACAAAAAGTGACCAAACCCGTCGTGACCGAAGCCGAAACAATCATGCTACTCGTATACGGAGAATCATCGCCGAATGGCCCAAGATTTCAGGTGGGTTTGTCTGAAAATGTCGTGTACCCCTACACCCAATGGTTTTGCTGATCATTATCCCTACTAAATGGCTATTTCATTGGGGGTATACCCCATTTTCAGACATACCCAGATTAGAAAAACATGATAAGAAAAAGCCAGATATTTGATGGTTTACCATCATATTTCATGGTTTACAAATCATGTTCCCTGTGAACGTTGCCATTTACAGTAAGGTACATCCATTTTTCAGCAGATTTTGGATGAAATTTTGGGAAAATCCGACAGAACTGTTTCTGTTTCTGATGCCAAGCCGCCTCCGAATGGCAGTTCAAGCAGGACAATTGATTGCTAAAGGAAACCATTAAATATGATGGTAAAATTGACTGTAGAAACTCATACCCAGATGATAAAATTTATCTGCAAAATTTTCTATATATCCAGTCATCTAACCATTCATCTAAGATTGAGCAAAGAACAAGTTATACCCTGGTGAATTGATTGCTGGGGATAAAAAACGACCTGGTTTACTGGGGGATTATGATAAACCATGGGATTGGGAAACCGACCGATCAACTTCAATGGGGTACCCTATTTTCAGAGAAACCCAAGTCTAAAAACGGAAGACTTGACACCTGGTTGGTGGTTTGGAACCATGGAATTTTATGACTTTCCATTCAGTTGGGAATTTCATCATCCCAGCTGACGAACTCCATCATTTTTCAGAGGGGTTGGTTGAAACCACCAACCAGTTTCATGTAGGGTCTGCACCACTCCAAATCTCAGGGTTTATGATCAGTTTACTTGCCAGCTTGGCATCCTTTGTGCCAGGGTGCCAAAGAGGTGTCCTCAAACATGGCTGGAACATCCACTATTCACTTCGAGGATTTCCTATTTGAATAGCTATTTCGGGGATTTCCCAACTAGCCACATTTGAGGACATCGGAGGATATTGTTATTTGATATATTCCCCATGATATCCCCATAATTGATAGTTAGTATCCCCCATAGTTGTTGAATATATCCCACCATTTTTTTAATAGCCATTGTGATGTATTTTTTCAATGTATTCCTACGTATATATATATATCCCAACAATGGCATCCAATAAGGGCATCCTTCATTTTTGCGCAAACTCAATCGCTCAAAGGATCCCGAAGACTAGCTCTCCGTTCTAATTACATAGGATAACCCGAGGAATTATGGACGAAAAAAGCTGGTGGTCCAGTGCTAGTCGAATAATTAGTATCTTATAGTTATCTAAACCCTCTGGGAAACATACAAAAAAACTATGGAAAATCACCATTTGGAATAGGTAAATCGACTGTTATGTAGTTATGGGGGTTTCCATAAATGGGGGTACCCCAATAGCTGGATGGTTTATTTCATGGAAAATCCGGAAAGGAATTGGATGAGAAACTGGGGGCACCACCATTTTAGGAACCCCCTTATAGTAATTATATGTAATTATAAGTTCATACCAAAAAGTTATCCTCAAAAGTTCAACGATTGTTTCCCATCTAACTATACAGGATGGGGCCCCCTAGTTATGTTTGTTGGTTCGAAAAAACAAATCTAAATTTATCTAAATTTTAAACTTATGAATTTGAGGTTTCTAGTGGCGCATGCGGGATGCTTGACGGTTAGGTTGACAGAGAGATCGACGGTGAGGTTGACGGGTTCTCTTTTTGTGACGGTGATGTTGACGGTCCGTCAAAGTGTCCGTCAAGGTGTCCGTCACGACAAAATAAGGTTTATTTTAATACGGTCATGAAACACGGATCCGTCAAACTCACGGTCAAGGTCACCGTCACATGCAACCGTCAAGTTTTTGAGGTGTGACTAGAGAATACGTTTCAAATTTAGCTAAATCTAAATATATTTGTAAGTATCATACACCAACTTGCTATTATAGTTATTTGCACCAACTTAGCTAACTATGGTTAATAAATGTTAAAAATCTATAACTATTGTATCACAAAGCTACATTATTGTTAATGTCTATAGCCTCATCCTGTAGTCTTTCTAGTTATTGTTTCACCTCGCGCGAAAACGCGCCGAGGGTGACGGCGTGGACGCAGCCTCCACCGTGGATTGCGAGAGCCAAGAGGAGGCCACGCTGCTGATGGTTGAGAATTTTCATGGAAAATCCCATGGAAAATGCCAGATGGATGAGGTATATAGGTCTGGTTGATGGTTTCAGACATTTTTTATTTTCCATAATATAGTTGGATAATCCTTCCCATTGACAAGCTCCCTCATTTTTCAAGATGGTTAAAACCACCACCAACCAGGGGTCTTTTAATAGGTACTTCAAATATCTTTTCATACCCATATGCTCCACGTATGGACTATTTACCAACATTTGCCCAAAAACACACCCAAATGTAGGTAAATATACCAGACATGGAGCATATGGGATAGGAAAAATGAATGATGAAAATTGAAGGTCTACAGACCTAGGTCAATCTACAGATAGATGATTTGGATTGGGAAGGGTTTTTAATATGGAGGTTTCCAATGTATGGGTCAATCAGTCAATCTTAGATGGGTAGAAACTCATCCAATTTATAGTCAACTGGATAGTATCAATATGGGATTATCTACTAACCAGCTCAGAATGTGTCATTTTTTGCAGGGTATCTGGCTGATTAGCCATGGATGGATGAGGTATATGGGTCTGGTTGATGGTGTAATTCACCCCCAAATGGTACTTTAAATATCAATGATCAATGGCCATGACGAAAAGGAACCGATTGATTGGAGGTACCGATTCCATATATGTTTGGCCTATTTTTTAGGCCTATGTAAGGGAATATGCCTAAAAAATATGGCCCAAAATATGGTACGTTTACGTACCTCCATTTTAGGATCCTGAAATTCCCATTGAAATGATGATGAAACGGGATACCCCCATAGGACACTTCCAAATAGCTATAACAGCATAACCACGGTGAAACAAGCTCCTTAACTTGGGATATGGGGCCCCGAAAAAACTATGGTGATATATCCGCTGGAACTGCATTTCCAAGTAGTGTTCATCAGCTCTTCGAATGGCATGTGAAAACCCTTATGTTGAGTGCTATAGAAGAAAGATGGTGATTTGATCAAATCTTTAATCTTAGTATAAAAAAACATTAAACCAACCTATGTATAAATCCCATCAAATCACCGTTTTGGTTGGCTAAAACGATGGTGATTTGATGGGAGTTGATGGGGTTTTAGCCAACAAATCGGTAGTTTTCCCCTGGGATCCAACGGCAAGAAAAACCCGCTCTGGAAGCCGTGGCCCAGGCACTCATGTAGGGGTTTCCATAAATGGAGGATCCCCAATAGCTGGATGGTTTATTTCATGGAAAATCCCACTAAAATGGATTGATTTGGGGGTACCCCCCATTTCAGGAAACCCCCATTTGCCATAGCTATGTTGAATTGTGTTAAATTACTAAAGGGTATATCGTTTTGGTCAATCATGTTGAACCACAGTAATATCAACCGCCGGATTGTAATTCACCACTCAGCCGTGAAGTTAAAAAAAGGGGGTAGCAGGTAGCAGTAACAGATGACATGACCATTGGAGAGTGTTACCCCTCGAGACTTGTGATCAATCACGGAGTCATAAAATCTCGGGCATCCAACTAGTTTGGTATATCAACAATGAAACCCAACAGCGAAGCCAGTCATAAACTTACTTAGCTAAGTATGGCAGCACATTGCCATCAAGCCATGTCAATCCAAATCATAGTGGTGAAATATCCCTCCAAGTCTACCCTCTGGTAAACATACAAAAAACTATGGAACATCACCATTTCTCATGGGAAAACTCACTATTTCGACTGGGCCATTTTCAAGTTCACTAACTGACACAAATTACCAGAGGGCATCATGAATTCATGGGTTTTAACCATCGAAAAAAATAGGGAGGGGGCTTTTCCTGCTGGGGGCACTAGTGTTTTTTTCTACGGCTGGGGGAAATAGCATCTGGTCAATTTTTGTACAAGTAATTTGGATGATCCAACCCACTACCCTCTGGTAAACTCACAGTTTTCTATTGAAAATGGCCCTTTTGGTTCGTTGATTTACCCATCAAAATTGAAAATTGTGATTTTCCATAGTGTTTGGTATGTTTACCAGAGGGTATAGATAAATGATCGGCACAAAGGGCAACTTGGATAATTTTACCTTCATATTTTAGCCAGTTAACCTCTGGTAAACACAAACAAAAAACGATGGAAATTCACATTTTTCCATGGGGAAAATCACTATAAATGGGCGATTTTCCATAGCAAACTGTTAGAACATTACCAGAGGTAACCTCCCTTGTACCTGGGGTGTTTGGACCAGCCCAGGAAGCAACTTACAGTTCCCGCAGACTGCAAAAACACCCATTTTGCAGGTGATTTAACCACTGGTTGGTGGTTTGGAACCATGGAATTTTATGACTTTCCATTCAGTTGGGAATTTCATGATCCCAACTGACGAACTCCTATTTTTCAGAGGGGTAGGTATACCACCAACCAGACCATTTGCCATGGAACATCACCATTCTTTACAAGGTGACTATAGGTAAATCATCGAACTAAATCGGCAATTTTCCATAGTATAAACTAAATGACTGGAGGGTAAATGATGATATTCAAACATGTCTTTCTGGAAAATGCCCTTAAATCATGATTTTCCATGATCCCAATCTCACCCCACACATGTGGCAGTTTCCCAACTGATTTTATTTACGCAAGTCAGACCTCTTGCATTTTCCACATCATTCTAACTGAATTTTAACAACTTCTTAGTGGAGTTGTGGAGTAATGAAAATTATCTCAAGAATGGTGCATTATCATGTTAGACACTGGATTATTTGAAAGATATTAATGGCAATATGTTTGATTATATTGTTTGCAAAGAATGGGATATCATGATGATATCACAATTGTTTATTTGAAAGAATATCACGTGGCAAACAACATCTGTTACAACCCCCTAAACGATCCCGGAAACCAACGAGAATT
The DNA here is from genome assembly GCA_947184155.2 of Cladocopium goreaui. Lineage (NCBI taxonomy): Eukaryota > Dinophyceae > Suessiales > Symbiodiniaceae > Cladocopium > Cladocopium goreaui. The sequence goes on along the minus strand of CAMXCT020000469.1, from coordinate 688,897 downwards.
GGTGGTCATTTTACGTTTTACATCATTCTGGGTAAATTATAACTTCACTGCGACCGAACCCTGGAATCATGGCTAGTAAATGCTAGTAAGGGGAACTGTCCCTTTTTTTGGTCTTATTTCAGGTTAGTGAATTACTATAATTTACCCAGATCATTCCCAAGATGAGTATACTTATCGCCAGGTCAGTTTGGGATGGTAACCAATGGTGACCATTGTTGAGTGTGATATCATATCCCATTATCCCATGATAAGAAAATCCCTGAAATGGTACCCAAGATGGTTATCCTTTAACCAGTCCTACAATGGATTGGGAATGATACCAATCCATTTTCAGAGAACACTTGCCTTATCAATGGGAATTTCAGGATCCTAAAATGGAGGTACCTACCATATATTTTTGGCCTATTTTTCAGGCCTAAATTTCAGGGGATATCCCCAGCAAAATATGGCCCAAAATATGGTACTAACGTACCTCCATGTATTGGATCCTGAGTCATTCCCATTGAGCCATTGTAAGGAATCCCGTCGATGACCGCAAGCAATAGACCATCTTTGGACCATCTTTGGACCGCAGAGATGTCATGCGACGTCCTAGTGAGAAGTGTTTTTTGTAGCCCTTGCTGGCTGATGAGTTTGGGGATTATACTAATGTGACTCATGTGGTTAAAACAATTTCATAAACCATCCCCCAGTCATCACCATCCCAAAAAATGTGGCAATCCGCTAACCGGGGGATGTGATTCATGGAATGCTGCTAGGAAGAAGAGGACTCAACATTGTCTGAAGGCTGAGGCGACACGTCACGTGACGGCGTTTTTTGAGACACCACAGGTGGCTTCAGGTGGAACATCAACCGGGGTCGCTCAACAGGTTGGATGAAAAATGTGAGATAGAACCAAAAGCGAGATAGAGCTAAAATGATCGTCCATTTAACAGATACATAACATATTTGAAGGGTCCCCGGTCTCTATTTAACAGATACATAATATATATATATAACAGATCAAAATTCCTGTCTATTTGAAAGCTTTCAGTGACATTTTTAACATATTTTAACACCTCAGAGACGATAACCCCCAACTGATTGAACAACGATAGGGGACTCCCTAAAATATACAAGATGGAGAGAAAAGCTGTGAAGAGAGGTTTGAAGATGTTGGGAAAACCCATTCATTTTTGATGTTGCTGATGATTCATGTTTTTATCTGCACGAATTGTTGCTAAGATATCATAATTTTCCTGATGAGCAGGGCTAGTTATCCCAAAACAGTCAACAAAAATCAGGTGAATTATTCTGGTTGGTGCTTTGGAACCATGGAATTTTATGACTTTCCATTCAGTTGGGAATGTCATCATCCCAACTGACTTTCACTCCATCATTTTTCAGAGGGGTTGGTTGAAACCACCAGCCAGCCATGAAATCCCCATTCATAATCCCTATATAATCCCTATAAAATCCCTATAAATCCATATATATATATACTGTATATATATTTAAATCCCCATTAATAATCCCAAATCCCAGTATTGTAACTTCGCCAGATTTTGAGCGGACATCCCACCTGGCCATGAGCATCTATACAAGGTGGTGCCCCCGTTCAATGACGTTCAGTTGGTGAACATAACTCCAATAACTATGGTTTATAGGCGATATATATATATATATATAGTGAATGGGCTTATAACCCATTTATAACCCACTATAATTAATCTGGGTAAATTATAAAGCGACCAAAGCCTGTTCTCCCGGTTCGCCTGGTTCATCATGGTAAATTTATGGGAAGTCATCCCCAAATGGCCGCAAGATTCAGGTTAATGAAATAATATAATTTACCCAGATATATTTACCCCAGATCAATGAACGAAATGGTGGATTTTCCAGCACGCCATGTTTGATGACACCAGAGGGTACCGCATGAAATAGATTCTATAGATGGCCATGCGATGGCATGGCCTCATTTCCCAGCATTTCTGCTGATCATTCAATTCAGACTCCATGAATGAAAGGGTAAGTAAGCCCAGTACCAAAAAGTTACAATTTGGTAGTGTCTAAACCACCCATTCCTCCTACAATGGGTGATGTGGGATGGTTCAGTTGGCTCCACATTTTTTCTTGGTGATATGGTTAGTGATATGCATATTAAATATGATCACTCTATCCCTATGATCGAAATTATCTCACCGAAATTTACTCAGCACAACTCAAGGTCGAAAGGATTATTTTTACCCAGCACAAAATAGGCATTGATCATTATGCAGTTGGGTATCGGTGTAATGTGATCGAAAGTATGGCCACCGCTGGTTTCGGACCCTTCGGATGCTGTTTCATGACTGGAGCTGACAATTGCGAGAGATGACCAGAGTATTTCTGGATATCTCCATGAATTTTCTGAATTGCGAGAGATGACCAGAGTGTTTCTGGATATCTCCATGAATTTTCTGAATTGCGAGAGATGACCAGAGTGTTTCTGGATATCTCCATGAATTTTCTGAATTGCGAGAGATGACCAGAGTACTGAGTATTTCTGGATATCTCCATGAATTTTCTGAATTGCGAGAGATGACCAGAGTACTGAGTATTTCTGGATATCTCCATGAATTTTCTGAATTGCGAGAGATGACCAGAGTGTTTCTGGATATCTCCATGAATTTTCTGTAGCAAATCAAGAGCCTTTTGAAATGGCTGCTGGGGCACTTTTGCATTTTGAAGTGAGATCCTGGCGGATTGATGAACTTGCCTACGGGTTGAAAACCGAACCAGCGTTTTGCATGTTTCTATGTCTTTCATGGGGTTAACGGGGTGGGGTGGGGTGGGGTAAAAACGTCCATTTGCACTGCCTGACATACATGATGCTACGCTGCTGTACGTCTTCTTGCACGTCCTCACATACATGATGCTACGCTGCTTTACGTCGCCTTGCACTTCCTCACATATATGATGCTACGCTAGTGTACGTCGTCTTGCATTTCCTCACATATATGATGCTACGCTAGTGTACGTCGTCTTGCACTTCCTCACATATATGATGCTACGCTAGTGTACGTCGTCTTGCACTTCCTCACATACATGATGCAACTCCACTGTATGTCGTCTTGCACTTCCTCACATATATGATGCTACGCTGCTGTACGTCTTTTTGCACTTCCTCACATATATGATGCAACGCTGCTGTACGTCTTTTTGCACGTGGACGCATGTTCGCGCTTGGCAGTGGAGATGGGCAAACAGTTCCCACAAAAACCTTTCGAAGCTCACTGCAGAAATTGTGAAGAACACTTAGCGCAGAAAAAAAGAGAGTGCCGCTGAGGTGTTTTACATATCCAATGAAAAGTACGCGCGTACTTTTTAAGGAAATTGAACTTTGAGAGAGATGCAAAACCACTGTGATTTGTGGTATGAAATCAATGACGAAAACTGCAAACGTTGAAAACGCGGGCTCGATAAACAACCCGCCGGGATGAACTTCGCCGGGTGTCATTTTGAAGCGGCCAGCCAACTTTGCCCATCCTTAAGTTTTCTTTCAGTGACTTTTGGGCTGAAAATGTGGAACAAAAAGAACTGGATCTTCATGGGTTACCTCTAACGGCCAGCCAATGTGGGTTTTTTTCGCGCACAGCAAAAAGATGGAACTTTCTTCAAACGGCATCTCAAACGTGGGGTTGCTGTAAACACAGTAAAAAAGCATTTTCAGAGCCGAAGTCAGCAAGAATCAGCCGCTTCGGTCATGCTACGCAATCCCTTAAAGAAATGGCTGTTTTTGTGGCTATCTGGTTGGTGGTTTGGAACATTTGGATGATTTTTCCATATATTGGGAATAGTAACCCCAACTGACTCATATTTTTCAGAGGGGTAGTATACCACCAACCAGCTATAAATGGAGTGTTTAGCCATCAAAACGATTTCGAAACACGCAACGATCTCACCGGACAAATTTGAGATGCGGCCCCTCAATCAACCCTCTAGCTGACTCGATCTAACCGGAAAACTTCCCCAAGCTCGCTGTGTTGCAGGAACTGGTAGCTGCTTGGTGGTTTCCCATTGGTGTTTCTTAGATTTTATCCAATGCGTTTCCATAGTCATGGAGATACCCCAAGCTCGCTGGATGGTTTTATAGTGGTCCGAAAATAACATGGATGATAACTGCGAGTACCCCTTTGACTTGGGAAAGCTGAATATTTTTTTGTTATGGCTACAGAAGACCAGCTTCTGTATGGTACATGATGTCTCTTCTGATCTTTTTTTCGCCTCGATCTTTAAGCTTACGCTTGGGGAATCACTAGCGATTTTTTTGGGAGCTTCCGGACCAGCTTGCTGCATCCAAGACATGGGGAAGAATTCCGTTGCCGAACCGGAGAGCCATGAAAGTTGCGAAATTTCGGATCGACGACTCGACGACCTCCCGCGAAAAGGACCCAGGGGTTCAAGCTAGTTTCTATAGTCAGGAAAGGGTCCCCAAACGATAGGTCATCAGGCAGGCGTTTTGTCAGGCTAAGTAGGATTTAGCCTCTGGTCATTGAAGAGTTTGCTGAAGCCATTTCCCATTGGCTTCGATGATTTATGGTTATTTCATGTTACTTCCCTTCAAAAAAAAGGGATTTTCCTTGATTTTCCATGAAATCACCATTCAACCACCATTAAATCACGGATTTTTACATGGTGCTTGGACCATGTTTTTTACGGAGAACCCAAGATGGCCCGTAACCGCGAAGGCGGTTGCGCCGGATCACAAGGTACATAAATAAATAAACAATAACATAACATATTTTATCATTATTATTTATTATATATTTATTATTATATATGATAATATCAATAACGATCATCATCATCATCATTATGATTATGATTATGATTATGATGATTATTAATATATTTATATATGAAATTATATATATATGATTATATATACGATTATCACCCGCAGAACCTAACGTTCGCCCATGATTACATAATATATCTCAATTCTCCCACGATTATACCACATGTTTCATCCGCGGTTCTAACCGCCTTGCAGGGATGGACGGTACACTAGGTGTGGCCCCTCGCTACGCGGACGACACCAAATTTGCTTCATGGCTCGTTTCAGTTTCACGCTAATTTGCGGTAATAACCATTTGCAGACTTCGTGGGGGTCCGTGGAAAAGAGCTCCGTGCGAGAAAACACAGGCTCCGGGCAAACGTCCGGATCTGTGCGAATTATGATTATATACCATAAAATTGCGCGATAGTTTAATATATATATATATGTAGACTTCAATTCTTCATGGTTTGTCAAGCTGGTGGAGCCAATATGTGAAGATGAAAATAACTTAACTCCGATGTTTGACAGATCTGTTCTTGGGCTAATTAAGACTATTTAACAGGTGTATGTTTTCTTATCCGATGAACATATCATATGTTCGTTATAACCCCCATGTTTTAAATGCTTTTGGGTTGATCACTGCATCTTTGAGCCCAGAAGAGCATGAGGGTCAAAAGGTCTACCTGTGGTTCGGACAAGGGCACGGATGTTTTTTGAAGTGTTTGCGGTAGGGAAAGGAGATTCAGAGAATGTCATACCGAGTCAGTAGCTCTAACTAGAACTGGATAAAGGGTGTAACATGACTTATACTAGAGAACTATCCCATTAGAACTTTCCCATCATAACTAGTGGGGTACATTGACTATAACTAGAACCGGACAACTATCCGATTAAAGCTATAACTAGAACGTTGCGTTTCCCGATGGGATTCAAACCCCCATGAAACCCCGCTGGGGCCGAAGACCCGGTTGAAAAAAAAATGTGAGAACAAACACGTGTGTTTGTCCGGACAATGGCAAGGTTAAAATCCCTGGAAAAATCCTAGGACCACCCCATGGTAAACTGACATAGCTACGGAAAACGCACGGTTTCTAGTTGATTTACCTGCTAAAAACGGAGATTTTCCATAGCTACCAGCATGTTAAATTGTTAAATTACCAGTGGGTATCATCATCATTTACTGACGATTAATTATAGTTTATGACTGTTCACGGCGATTCTTGGCAAGTTGCCATGATTTGAACATATATGTTAACCATCAATGAGGGATATTCTTTGGGAATTCAAGATGATTTAGCCATTTTCAACCATAAAAATTATGACGTGACATCACGTCGTGACCGAACCCTGGAAGGATTTTTCAATAGCACACTGTTAGTCATTACCGGAGAGTAACCCCAAATTTATGCCGCCTTTTTTTGGTTGTTTCTTGGCGTAACAGACGAGGTTGCGAGTTGACGTAGCGCGTAGCGACAGTCGGACTACTTCAGCAGTGTTCAAAACCCAAAAGTGTTGATTCATGATGATTATATATATATATATTTGTTGTATGGGTTTTACTATGCATTTTAAGCTGCAGCTATGAGAATGTAATTATTGATAAATGATGACTGTTCAAGATGTCTATGTGGATTTTAAGGAGTTTAGTTTAGGGATCTGAATGATAAATGATGATCCATTGATGATCAGTTTGGGGATTATGGGATTATCACAATCCACGCGGTTCCGAACAAGGTTTTGAACACTGCTCGCTTGACATTGTGGAGCACCAAACTCAGGAATCATGACATTTGGTGATTATGTGTCTTATTATTATGATTTATGATGTACTTAATGTACTTTGAGAAACCAGGGAGGCACATTTTGGAGGCCAATATCAATAAATCACAAGCAATATTCACACCATAGTTCTATAATGTCAACCCTGGATTAATAAACCCCAAACGGCTGGTTAATTGGGGGGATACCATAAAAAAGTATTGGATTATGACTATTGGAGGAGTACCCCGCTAATTAATGAACCATGGTTTATTAATCCAGGGTTGACATTACTAAGAATGATATTTCTGAATCCCATCACCGGGATGGTGATAGACTGATAGACCGAAGCAGTGTCGATGTGAACCCCAAAGGTAAGATATATTTTTTTCGCATGTTTAAACAGGAAACACAGTTCTGACAGTTCTCTGAAAAACATGGTTTATTTTCAAAAGGAATAGTTTTTTTTTTTTACTGGCAATCGATCACCAAAAATTACCAAGTATCGTGTATACACCACATATTGAGGCTGGTTGATTACCGTGGAGGCCGTGTCAAAGATAAATCTTTGGTAATCTGATTTCAGAAATCAATCATCTTAGTCATCTTGAAGAAGGATGACATCCACTATGATTGGCAATCCGTGGTATTGATTTATAGATTATTCAGATTTCACAGAGGTCAACATGGATGTTATTTTCCCACTGGTACGATGGCACAGAGGGTGCCCATTGAAGACTCAACTTCAGATTCAACGAAGCCCCTTCGGCGATCCCCCAAAATATTCGAATGGCCTCTCTAACCACACGTGGTCTGTTGGTGGTTTTGTGGGCTGCCCTTCACATTTGGAGGTTTCCGAAGTCATGGGGGTATCCCCAGTTCTCATCCATTGATGGATTTTCATGGATTTTCCCTGAAATAAACCAACCATTTTTGGGGATCCCCCATTTTTGGTTCTGGAGGGTCACACGTAGCCCGATTGTAAAGGGCGGCTGGTTCGTGGGTTCGTGGCTTCGAATGTGTCGCGGCACGTAGCGTGCGGGCAAAGCAGGGCCTCGTGGCCTGGCTCATGATGCTCAGTTAGCACCATATTTTGGGCCCTTTTTTTTGGGGATATAAATCCTGATTTTTTTAGGCCTGATATATATAGGCCTTATAAATGGTAGGTGATGATGATGATGATGATTGATGATGGTGATGATGATGATGATGATGATGATGATGATGATGATGATGATGATGTGCAACAACTTTTCATGGGATATAGATCCAAAACATTCGGAAAACGTGAATTGTGCCACTGGCTAGTGTCATAATGGTGATGCGCAAATATACTCTGGTAGTTTAACATAGCTACTCTATGGACAATCACCATTCCTAATGGGCAAATTATCCATGGGCCGGTTTTTCATTGGTTAAATTTCCGGAGGGTATTTCCTATTAATACCTTCCATTTTGGTTGGTGAATTACCTACCCTCATCACTATAAAATCCCATAAATCCCATTAGCACCAGTAATGTTTCATCACCAAAGACGTTGATGTGGCTATGGATCAATACCTATTAATACAATTTTTAGATATTTTTAGTGGGATGAACATCCATTTACCAGCTATTTTGGGGTTCACCAGGGGTACAAGGTTTTGACACACTGCCATGTCATGTTCGAACTTTGCATCATTCCGTTTGGAGCTCCTGAGATCTCGAAGGGCTGCTGAGTTCCATGCTCGACTCGTCGATGCTCAGCGATGTGAGACATCCCGGTTCGAAAAAATGCAGCTGTTTGATTTCTGACCGACATGACATGGAGTGTTTCTGATCCTGGATAACAGTCAATAGGAGTGTTTTCTTATATGGGTTTGTCTGAAAATGGAGTATGCCCCAACATGGCCATTTTCATAGGTATGATGATTAACCATCAAATCTTGGGCTAGCCTATTTTTAGACAAACCCATATGTTTTCCAATTGTTATTGTTTTTTTTTGGGTTTTTGACATTTCTTTTTGTTTTTTTGAGTGTTATTTGTTGGAGGTTCCTTCCCATTGGCAGATGACGTTTTTAGGCCTCAAAAATGTGAGTGGAAAATCCAGCAAGACTTGGTGGCGAACTACCCACGAATCGTAAGTGGGATATAACCCCAGTGATTTACATGGGATAAGTAGGGTTAATCCACTTATAATTGGGGTGACCTAACCCACTTACGATTCGTGAGATGAGCCATCAAGTAAACCTGCAGAAAACCATCCAAAGAGGTTTATTCTTGGGTATACTACAGTAGTTAATGTGGGAAAAACCATGCCATAAACCAGCAATTTGAGAATGGTTATGAATGGTTTATACCACATAAAAATGGTGAAATTGGGGATTGCTGTTTATTTTCTTGTTTTGCCAACATTGAGACGAATTAAATATGTTTAAATTGACCCTGGAATTCTTGGTTTCGGATGGTTACTGGGACTGAAGTCGATGCACCAAGAACTATCCATGGCTCCTGGCGAGACACCCGGAATCACTCCCTTGTTGGTCATAGATCCAAGGATATCCCCACAAGAAATCCCCATAACATTATTATATATATATATATATCCGGGTTTACATCCCGCTATTGTTGAAAATGCCGCAGACTAAATCCTATTAATTTCTATATAAAAGTCAAATTCAATCCCATTGCATTCCAACATTGAAACGCATAAATCCCATAAAATCCCATAAAATCGCATAAAATCCCATAAAATTTCTACGAAATCCCATAAAATCGCATTGACTCCTCTTAAATCCCCCAGGAAACTTTCATCCCAGATCTTGAGAGGAGATACGAACTTCTACAGCTGAGCGAGACAAGACCAAGAAAGCATTGGATGTCTTGAAGCGTCGCAAGGTGCACGTCGTGGTCATCGTCGTGCTGGGGGATTGCCTGGATAATCTTTATCGAACATGCTGTGTAAACTTGAAGCATCACACTTTTTTTGGGGGGGAGTTCATGTTTTTCTTGAGGGGGGATTTTACTTGGATTAAATTTGGATTCAATTGGATTTGATAGGATTTCTTTGGGGTTTAACGGGATTTTATCGGATTTGATATGGGATTAATGGAATTTAAGGGCCACTGCTGTTTTGTTTGGTCAACTTAAGATAATTTATCATAATTTAGTCACGATTTGTCACGGCAAGATGGACGATATTTCGAATCCTTGGCATCAATATCGCTGTTGGTGAAGAACAGCTCCTGTACAGCAGGGTTCCCACTTGGATGTGTCAAAGGAGCCCAGAAAAAGGAAACAAATGACTATATTATTATATAATTAATGGCCATATAATGGCTATTCATAGGGACTTTTCATGTGACTATTGATGGGATTCAATGGATCATCCGTGGGGATTATTTGTCATTTTTGATGTGGAAAAAAACCCTTGATGTCATGTTGACCATTTCCAAAATCTGCATCAATGGGTGGTATAAACCATGGTATAAACCATCCCCAAATGAGTGGCTAAACCTCTTGGAGGACTACCCTGCCTGGTAAACTGACTCACATAACGAACTAGAAAATCACCATGCTTTTAATGGGTAAATACGGTAAATCCACTACTTCTATGGCCATTTTCAATAGCAAACTGTTAGTTTACCGGAGGGTAACGGGAAAATCAACAAACTCATAGCAGATAGCAGACTCAATGATGTTTTCTCCATGGAATTTACAGGACCTGGCCGACTGGCCGGACCTCTGTTCCCATGGCTCAAACAAATACATACATCCCATTAACTCATATATGGATATACATATACATATATATATATAAACATATATATGTATATAAACATATATGATCATATATGTATAAATACATATTATCATATATATATATATAGAGTATTCACATGTATTCACCAACGTTTACCCATGCTTCCTTCATTGGATACCCTAAGAAAGTTATGATTCCTTGATAATCTACCAACTTTTTTTTTACCTGCCCAACAAGACGGTAACCGTTTTTTTTCTTCACCATCATTAACCATCAAGATTTGAGCATCAAACATGGTTGTTTAACCAACAAGATATGCTATTATCATCTGGTAATTTGTTACATAGCTACTGAAAAATGCCATAGAAATAGTTGATTTACCCATGAACATAGCATGGTGATTTTCCAAAGTGATGTGAAAGTTTACTAGAGGGTATATACAAGGTGGTGCCCAAGATTAAGATAGCGTTCAGTTGGTGAACCGAATACTCCAATTTCACTATGGTTGATTAGGGACCTATAACTATAGTATTCATATGTATTCATGAGGTTTATAAACCATCTTACAACTGGGGGTGCCGCACATTGTAATATATATATATATATATTATATATATTATATATATTATATATATATATTATATATATATGTATATATATATATACATACCCCTCTGGTAAATTAACAGTGGGACCCTGAGATTTTCACCCATATTGAATGGTGGAAACTAATCGTCCAAGCCCGATGACTGCCAGGATCTATGTTAATTTACTGGAGGGTATTATATATATATATATACACGTATATATATATATATATTATAGACACATCCTATGAACCAACAAGAATTAATGGGAATTCCAGGATCCTAGAATTGAGGCCCTGTACCATATAAGGCCATATTTTGTGGGGATATTCCCTTACATAGGCCTAAAAAATAGGCCTTATATATGGTAGGTACCTCCAATCAATCGGTTCCTGAGTCATGGCCATTGAAAGAATGGTTCCAAATGATTGACCCACAGTAATATAGCCTCAATCTACATCGTCGGCAATGGAGCATTCCACTGCCAAATCCTCAACTTCTTCGTCGCCATGGGAATTTCGAGGGTTACGCGAGGGTTCACTCGTGAAAGGCCCAGTTCTGGATACGCCCCAATTATCATATTGTTGATTATGTATACATATATATATATATACATACATATCCCATTATAGAGTATATATATACATAGTTACGTCACGATATATCCGATTCTATCTCATTAGATCTCATTAGATCCTGTTGCTTTTCCAATTTTTCACAACGATCACAGGCCTTAGACGATGAAGCGAGGCATGAGATGAATTTGGCCAAGGCACCCTGGGTAGAACCCATGGTTTCAAGGAAAATGATAGACTGGTTGGTGGTTAAGAACATTGGACTAAATGGAGGTTCATGGCTGAGAAAAGCATCTATAACTGGTTGGTGGTTTGGAACATGAATTTTATGACTTTCCATATATCGAGAATTTCATAACCTCAACTGACGAACTCCATCATTTTTCAGAGGGGCTGAAACCACCAAAATGATATACATTCATTATCATCCATTGTGATTTTCCATATGAGATATGGTCAGAATAAACCTATTCTATTTTTTTCGGGTCCACAATATCCTTTTTACGTGTCAGAACATGTTTATTTCGAGAATGCATTAAACATGCATGAACCATGCACTAAACATGCACTAAACATGCATTAAACGTTGGTTTTTCAACGAAACAAACATGGTTTGCCAAACGTGTACCGGTTCCGACCGGGCATTTTCAGGATGAACATCGGATGGATTTTTCCCATCCCCCGGCCATTTGTTGTACCATGTTGTACCAAAAAAAAGGGGGCAACAAAAAAGGACAGGATCAGGAATTTTTGTTAGATTCTAATAGATAACAATTGGGAAAATTCGGATCCTGTTTTTATGGTTTTTCTACTTTTTTGGGGGTTGAAAGTACCAATCAGATGATGATATATGCGTATACATATCATAGCAGAGGTTACACATCATTTTTCCTACTGAAATTCCACATCAAATCCACATTTTTGGTTAAAGTCCTCTTAAACCCAATTCCTGAGAAAATCACCCAACATATCACCATTCCTCTTGTTTTACCCTCCATGTCTTCTACGGAACTGCAACAGGTCCCGAGGACCGCAAAAATCATCGAATGTCGCAATTCGTCAGGCGGTCCTGAAAACGGAGACTGAGAATTTGATCCGCGAGGCACACGGGTTTCTCGTTGCGACAGGTTTTGTTTCATGGAAATATCTAGAGGTACCAGGTAATTAGCTAAGTTAAATGGATGTTAAATGGGTTATAATCCCAGGAAAACTATAGATATATCACCTATAATTATAAACCTCTAACCAACCATAAATGTCCCCCCCTCCACGGGCGGGCCGATTAATAGAGGGGTTTGTTTACCACCCCCCTTAACAACAGGCAAACGACGACAGATAAATAGCTAAGCTGGCTTACAGTCTAGAGGTACCATACTGTAGGTAATTAGCTAAGTTGGTTTATAATCTATAGTTGGCTGAGTCATCTAGAGGAGTTGTTTCAGGTACTCCCCCAAAGCATATCAAGCGAGGCCCCAGCCCGTTAAGCCGACCCACAACCACGCAAACCCATGGGTTCATGGTAGATATCTACAGTAGAGTTAGACACAATGGGACCCCCAAATGTTACCCCAGTTGGTTTTTTTCAGCCCGTCTAACTTGAGATATATCCCTTATACTTATACCCCCCAAAAACCCAACAGTTACTTTAGTCATAAACCAACTTCGCTATCTTGGGGGCGGCACATTGTAGGGGTACTTCCCCCAAAACATAGCCATCCCCAAAATCGTTGTCTAGATTCCTAATCAAAATTGGTACCCCCCCTAGGAACAGTAGCTAGGAAGATCATCACAGTCACGAAAACTCCTGCTGTTTCATGATGATTTATGGGTTATACAGTTCAATACATTGGGAATTAATCCCTATCGACCAAGCAGAATAAAGAGATTTAATCTGGAGGGCTTCCAAGCAGCCGAAAATGGCCCCAGACCTGACATGTTTGATGAACCTGTGGACTTTGGAGTGACATTGGCCCCTTCATAGTTCGGGGATGGTCATCAATCCATCAATGGTTAATATCCATTAGTCAACGGCCATTTCGGGAACCGATTGATTGGAGGAACCTAAATTGCCCTTAAAGAAATTCTGGAACATTTTTTGGGGCCCAGAAATCATCCCAAATCATCCATTTTAATAGCATGTTCCATTGTAATATACTAACATACTATATTAATCTGGGTAAATTTCATCACGACCTCACTGTTCTCCCGAAGCCTGGTTCATCATGGTTAATTTATGGGAAATCATCCCCAGCCATGGCCGCAAGATTCAGGTTAGTGAAATGTGATAATTTACCCAGGAACCAATATAGTAATTTCCATGTATAATCATCTATTTATAGTTAGGGTTTTCCATGAAATGTTTACCATCCAGCTAGTGGGGTACCACCATTTATGATCCACCTCCATCGGACTGTTTTTTCGTGTACAGATCGACATGCTGAAGAAGCAAGCAGAGACCGATAGCAAGGCGAGGACCATCGAGTTTTTCGGGGGCTTTTCTTCAAGACCAAAAAATGGGGGTTTCCATAGGGGATACACCAAAATAGATGGTTTATTTCATGGAAAATCAATCTGTAAATTGATGATTTGGAGGTATCCCCATTTTCTGAAATACTCGTGTGAGCCATGAAAGCTGATAGCCAGCCTGGTTCTGGTTGGTGGTTTGGAACATTTTTGGATTTTTACATTCCATCATATATGGGATGTCATCCTTCCCATTGACTCATATCTTTCAAGATGGTGAAATTAGAACCAACCAACCAGTTATAGATCCATTTTTCATGGTAAAATTGGTTAAACCTCCATTTTTCATAGGTTAAACCTCAATTTTTCATGGTAAAATTGGTTAAACCTCCATTTTTCGATGTTTTTTTTTCCTCCATGTTTCAGCGGGATTGGTGAATCCTCGGGACTTCTACATTCGCTCATGTTTTTTTGCGGAGATGACCCATGCAAGGAGGTGCCCAAGATTTTGGAATCGTGTTCCGTTGGGGTTCACGTCACTTCAATTTCACGATGGTTTTAATGCTAGCATATGCTACCTATAACATCCTATAACTATAGTATTCTTATGGGGTTTATAAACCACAACTTATAATTCTAAGTGGTTTATGGTAGATAGAACTAAAGTATACTAAAGTTAATAAGTTAATTTCATGGGGTTTGTAAACCAACTAACTGGGGGGTCCCGCATTGTTGTAGGAGCCATGCCATACTGATGTCATGTCGTCACCATGAGTATCAACTCTGTGGATTCGTTCCAATCAATGTCGGACAGCATGATCTGAAAAAAAAAAATCGGGGATGGTCATCAATCCATCAATGGTTAATATCCATTAGTCAATGGCCATTTCAGGAACCGATTGATTGGAGGAACCTAAATTTGCCCTTAAAGAAATTCTGGAACATTTTTTGGGGCCCAGAAATCATCCCAAATCATCCATTTTAATAGCATGTTCCATTGTAATATACTAACATACTATATTAATTCCACCAATATAGTATACTATAATTTCCATGTATAATCATCCATTTTAATAGGATTTTCCATTATATACCATCCAGCTAGTGGGGTACCACCATGACCATGGAAACCACCATTTTGATATACTATATGTATTATTGTTATTTAGTTTTACTGATATACAAAAATATTTTGTTTTATATTTTCCATTATATTATAATTAATTATAGTTGTCCATTAGGATTTTCTAATGAGCAAAACCATTACTAACATTTCCAAAAAGTTGTCCATTACTAACATTTCTATTCCATTACTAACATTTCTATTCTATTAGTAAAGTATCATCAACTCTTTTCAAATACTGATATACTATGTTATTTTCCATTATATTATAACTGGTTGGTGGTTTGGAACATTTTTTACTTTTGACTTTCATATTTTTCAGAGGGGTAGGTATACCACCAACCAGTAATTATTGTTCATTAGGATTTTCCATCGCAATTCCCCATGGTTTTTCATATGACCATGCGCGCCAGACCATTACGGACATCCTGCGTGACCGTGAGTCCTTGAACCGTGCGCTGATCCGCGGGGATGCCCGGTCTGCCTTAAAAACGTGGCTGAATGAACTGTGGTAGATATAACTAATGGTTATTATATGGTTACTATATGGTTAATGATGATGGTTAATGATGGTTAATAATAATTACTGGTTGGTGGTGGTTAGAGATATACCATCTGGTTATTTAACAGAACTATCATCAGTTGATATCATAATTGATTGGGATTATCATCCATGTTGATTATCGTCAATGATAATTACCATCTGGTTATTTAACATAGCGAACTGGAAAATCCCTTATAAATGGAGGTTTCTAGCTGGGAAAATCATCTATTTCCATGGACCATTTTCCATGGCTATGTTAAATAACCAGAGGGTAACTATGGTAGATATAACTAAAGTAGCCATAGTTAATGAAACAAGGCATTTTCAGGATCCTAAAATGGAGGTACGTTAGTACCATATTTTGGGCTATATTTTGTGGGGATATTCCCTTTAGGCCTTACATAGGCCTTACATATGGTAGGTACCTCCAATTTAGGTCCCTGAAATGACCATTGATTAATCTACCATAGTTAACTATGGTTAACGTTCAAATAGTAGATTAACTATGTTCCATGGTACATTGTCTATGGTACATGGAAATATCCATATGACATCTTTGGTTTATGGATGTTTATGGTTTATGGTAGATAGAACTAACGTATACTAAAGTTAATAAGTTATATAATGGGGTTTATAAACCAACTAACATAACCGGGGGGCACCATCCTGTAGTTCGCTGGTGGCTTTCCATACAAGGTGAGGGGAATTTCGTTCAGAAAATAGTGAAAACCCACCATTCAAACATGTGGATTCACGGGGATTTATAGCTGATTTATGATGGCTACCCTCTGGTAATTTAACATAGCTATAGAAAATCACCATTTTTAATGGGAAAATCCACTATTAATGGCCATTTTCAATAGCTATGTTAAATTACCAGAGGGTATAGGTGAATTCGATGGTTTATGGTAGGTCTAGTGGGTCCCCCCTATTTTAGGACACCTCGAGATTTTCGCAGAGCTGTGGGGTTCTCTTCCACTTTCAGTCGGGAAATTCACCAGATGGGATGAGCTGGTACCTCATTTTTTGGGAGCAAACCCCATTTGACAAAGATCCATTGGCTAATCATCATTTTCACTAATATTTGCACTATGAACCATGATCATTGCCATACATGGAACCGCATATCCCGTTCTCACCTTCCATTCTTCTATCTCCTGGTTATATTGCATGATGAATCCCACGACATCCTGTTTCAGTGCATCGATAGCCAAAGGCTGTGACGATCGCACCAAAGAACAAGCGAAGAAGGTGAAGAGCCACGATGCACCTGGGCCAACTCTGTGGCTGGTGCCCCCGGTGTTCATTGGATACTACACCAACTGGTCATTTGTTACATAACTACACATACTGGTTGGTGGTTTGGAACATTTTTTATTTTCCATAATATGTGGGATAATCCTTCCCATTGACTAATATTTTTCAAGATGGTTGAAACCACCAACCAGCACAACTGATGTCAAGCTACGATGATCTGGTTGGTGGGTTTCAATATGTTTCATTGGAAAATCCCCGAACTACATAGAGGTTTCAATATGTTTCAATATGTTTCAATAGTAACATCATCTATAGATGGTGGATTTATGTGGATTTTCCATTGCCAGGTTTGATTAAAGAAGGATAACAGGATAACTCTATCATCTGATGGTTGGGGAGGAGTACTGAGCTATGGTTGTATCCATGATCCCTTTGAACCAATGGGGAGCCAGTTGGAGCTACTAATTGAGAAAAAACCCAACCACATGATAGTAAACACCCTCTGGTAAACTAACATAGCTATGGAAAATGGACCATTTATAGTTGATTTACCCATAAAACATAGTGATTTTCCATAGCTATGTTAGTTTACCAGAGGGTATTTGCTTAGATATCAAAATCCTTATATGATATTATATGTATACCCTTACTTTCCCATGAAATCCCCCATTCTATCCCCATGATATGATAGAGGATGCCAACTCATAGATATTTCTGTAAAATTGGATCTAGAATTTCGCATCTGGGGATTTTTATCTATTTAAATTATTTTGTTCACGGCTTCTGATTGAGAAATTTGAGATTTTTGGTTGATTTCTATGACATTTTTCAAGGCACAAATGGAAAAAAACCACCGGATCTGGCTGAGCCCCGGGGATGAATTGCCGGATCTTTTTGTCGTCAAAAGCCATGGTTTTTACCGGTGATGTTCTGTTCAACCAATGGCCTGGTCGCTCGATCATTTTCCGAAGCTCGAGGATTCCTGACTCCGAAAGTTTCACTTGTCGCTTCTGGTAAACTGACTCACGAAATATTTAATGGGAACATCACCATGCTATGTAGCTGGGAAAATCCACCATTTCTATGGGCCATGTTCAATAAGCTATGTTAAATTACCAGAGCCTTCATGTGAGGAAGAAGCGATGCAGCTGGAAAGAGACGTGGACAAGATCAAATTGGATGTGCAAGATGCGGTGAAGAAGGCCCCCCGTATTTGGAAAATCTGGACCGGCTTGCGAGTTGAGATTCATGTTGGGATAGGCATTCTTTCGCCGACGAGTTTAGCACTACCTTTTGTAGAGTTTGGTGCAGTTTAGTACTTGTTAGCTTAGTACCACTAATAGACTGTACAGTTTGGTACAGTTTAGTACAGCTTAGTACTTGTTAGTTTAGTAATTACTAGCTAACTAATATGTTGCTATTTTTTTAAATGTTTTTTTTGCTATGTTAGGGGTCCCCAAACAGAAAGACAAATATTTTCAGGGATGATGTTTTCCACATAGTTCCAATGTTTCCAACTTACTGTATCTATTTATATTTGGGGGTTGCTATAACATAGATAAGTAATATAGATAAGTTAGTCTGTTAGTTAGTCGGTTAGTTAGTCAGTTGCTATTTAACATATATTAACCCAACCAACGAAACACATTTTTCTTTTGGGGTATATCTTTAAGTTTGGCCATGGGAATGCATTGTGAGTGGTGAAGAATCATCACAATGACTAAAGATTTTGGAGCTGTAAATCATCCCAAATAATAAACCATAATAATAGTAATACCCGCTTACATATATATATAAGGTATTTTATATATTATTTTTACATATTTATCATCCCAACTATAGGGTATTTTATATATACCTGCTATAGCCTAGACCAAAATCCAGGATGATTCACATGTCCACCAGGCCACAATTAGCCCCTGATTATCCCATAGTTTACCACAGTATCACAGAATTATTCACTCCAGAATTGTCCTACTAAATGGATTGGGTTTAGTTGGGAAAATCTGAACCGGTTTTACCATAGATTTTCCCATTCAATATGGGGCTTAAACCAGTAAATTTTCCCGTGAAAACCAATCCATTGACCGACATTTTCCCAGAAAATTCCAAGGGTCCCATTGGTCCTGAGTCGGACTCGATTTATGACTTCCCTTCTGATCTCGGCCAAGAGTCCCCG
Organism: Cladocopium goreaui; assembly: GCA_947184155.2. Lineage (NCBI taxonomy): Eukaryota > Dinophyceae > Suessiales > Symbiodiniaceae > Cladocopium > Cladocopium goreaui. The sequence goes on along the minus strand of CAMXCT020000469.1, from coordinate 669,866 downwards.
GCTTTCCGATCTTAAAAGTCCCGTGGGGCTTTTCCGATGTTTCTTTCACTGAAACCATCCATATGGCTATGGATCAATACCTATTACCATTTTTAGGGGAATGAACATCCATTTTAACCCAGCTATGACTTGATGTTCACTAGGTACCAGGGTTTTGACCCATCCCCATATTTTTCCATCCTGAAGATGTGATCAGATTAGGGTCCCCCATGGAAAAATCCCATTTTGTTTCCCCATGTAAAAACACTGGATGATGGGCTAATATCCATCATTATCATCCACCAGACTGTTCAGCCATGAAAAAAAGGTTATTGTTAGTTAATGTTGGTTATGTATATATATATATGTTAATAATTATATATGTATATATAATTGTATATATATATACATATCCCCATAGAATCCCCATTGAATGTCATATTTGTTGCTTAAACGCCAAATGTGTATCAGTTTATCCATGTGTTTATCCATGTTTGAATGCGTTTTCATCCACCATCCGCAGTTTTTTTTTTCGTCCGCAGGCTTACAAGCTGGACAAGACCCGTGAAAAGTATGGTTTGGAGTGATGCCCTCAGTACATTCTTTGAAGATGGGGATCTGTCGGAGTCGGATGGGTCAAGTTACCTATTACCTGGTACCTGTTTGGTCGGTGATTTTTCTTATTTTCCCAATGGAAAATCCTGGAAAATCCACCATGACTGGGGAATCTCTGTTGTGAATATTGTTTATTTTTGGGGGGACCCGGAATCAGCAAATCCAAGATTTCCCTCTGGTAAACTGACATAGCTATGGAAAGATCCACCATTTTTAATAGGGTAAATCAACGAACTAAATGGGCCATTTTCAATAGCTATGTAAGGAATTATCAGAGAGAATTACCAACATGTTGGGGAATAAACATCCAGCTATACCAACTAAATTTTGGAGCATCTAGGGTGCTTGGGCTTTTCACTGCAATTTATTTTTGGATCTATGTTTGGGAATGGCTTCGAAAATCTTGAGGGAACACCTGAAACGAAGAAAAGTACAGGTTTATTCCTAGGTTTAGGGTTGAACACGGAATCAGTTTACCATTCGTATTGATGATTGATTACTGATTTATTACTGAATAGTAATAGTAATAGTACTATAAACAGTAATAATAATTAAAAAAAATAATAAAACCCATTATACCATGTACCATGTATATATAATATGACTGGTTTATTGATTACCACTGAACATTTGTGGATTCACCAACTGATTAAAAAAGGGGAACCAATATCTGGTTGGTGGTTTGGAGAGTTTTCCATAGGATAATGTTGGTTAATGATGGTTAATAATGGTTAATAATATCTGGTTGGTGGTGACTGGAACCATGGAATTTTGAATGACTTTCCAGAAACAGTTGGGAATGACTCATCATCCCAACTGACGAACGCCATCATTTTTCAGAGGGGTAGGTTGAAACCACCAACCAGGATTGATTATGTTGTCTTTTTTGATTAGACTATTGAATGATGGACACATGTATGAAAATCAACATTATAATTCAGTTTGAAAATGTTACACTGGATATCATGGTATAGGAATAGTATATACCATAGTGGTGTATGGTGTATAATGGAATGTACTCTACATGTTTATATTGTTTATACCCCAAAATTGAAATCATCATAGGCAAAACTCCACACTCGGCCTGTCCCCATGTGTTTTTAGATACCCGAAGCAACCACCAGCGTCAACAACAAACATTGGGCATATTACCGGTATTACCAGCAAAATGGGAAGATGGTCTTAAATGACTTAGTATCAACCATGTACCTTCTGGTAATTTATTACAGTTTGCGAACTTGAACATGACCATTTAATTCGCTGATTTACCCAGCTAGATAGCATGGTGATTTTCCAGAGTTTTTGGTATGTTTACCATTTAGTTCGTTGATTTACCTACAAAAAACATGGTGGATCTTTCCATGGCTTTTTGTACGTTTACCATTTATAGTTGATTTACCTATTAAACATGGTGATTTTCCATGTTTTTTTGTACGTTTACCAGAGGGTATCAACCATGTCTGAACATCATTGAGCATCACGTGCTGTCAATAGTTGGATATAATCGCCGATCATCCCTTTACCACATCCCACGGAAGGCAACTTAAATGTGGATATTCATAGTCCACATTAAATGATGATTAATCCATATATTTATATCCCATTAATGTATGGTATATACTAGTATATATATATATATCCCACTACCCTATATATATATATACCATTATACACCATTATATATATATATATATATCATTCATCATTAATCATCATTATTCCAATTATTACTCCCATGTATGTATGGTATATATAATTATATATCGGGGATTCCATAAATGGAGTGACTCCAATAGCTGGATGGTTTATTGCATGGAAAACTCCCAATCTAAAATGGGTCATGATTTGGGGTACCCCTATGACTTAGGAAACCTCCATGTGATGTATAGTTCATTATTTCTGTAGAGAATTCACCAATGGGGGACTTCCTAACCAGGCTTATAATATCTTATAATACTATATTATATATACACACTATATAATGGGTTATATCCCACATATGCTACAAAATATAAGGGACTAATGGGACTTACTTATAATACTATATATATATATATATATCCCACATTCGTTGAGTTGTGAAAAGCCCACCATAAATTGCTGATTCGCTCTGAAGAGAGTTACCACCCCTGAGGTGCTCCTTGGCGAACAGCAAATACATGTCCGCAGTGGAGGAGCCGATTTTTTTCCAAAAAGCACGCCGGAAGAAGGGGGTGGTAGAAAAAGACAATGTTTTAATATGTTTGTAATATGTGTTTAAGATGATATGTGTTTAACAGGCTTTTTGATATGTGTTTAATATGTTTTTAACAATTATGTGTTTTATATGTTCTACAGAGAATCAAATTTAATTCATGTTCATGTTTTCAACAGACAACTCATGGATGACAACGGATTGAGATTAGAATGGTGACAGGGATTTAAATGGTTTGAAAGCACCAAGAACCGACATATATGACATACCCCGGGTAAAGATACCCAAAAAATGCGGGAAAAACGTAGGGAAACCTCAAAAAACGACCTAGTGTGTGAGAATTTGCTCTATTGTTGTTTGAAATGGTGGGTACACCCAGATAAAAACCACCAAACAAGGCCTTAGGGATATGAAATGTTATCACATGTAGCCAGCAGAAAGTTTTTGCACATGTCTACTGTACTGTCTACTGTGAGTAGTTTTGCTATTCAAATACTTGGAAGTCTTAAGGAAGATAATCCCATCCGATCTTCCTTTGTGTGTGGCATGGGTTGAAACCAATAACCAGTTGATGGCTCTTGGAATGGCATCGATTTACAGCCGGTAAGTCACCGCGAAAGTCAGGAGCTCAAGAATCGTGACAACAAGATTTCGGAACTTCGAAAGAACTTCGCAGATGTCTGTTGCTGAGTCGACCAGAAAACATGGCAGGTGTTTTTTCGAAAACATGGCAGGTGTTTTTTTGAAAATCATGAATTTCCCAACCCCAACAATTCCCAGCAGCAGATTTTTGAGAGTTTTTTCACCAGCAATCTATCAGCTTAGCCCAGCTGAGTTTTGGTTTGGATCCTTTGGATTGTGGCTGTCCAACGCCTGATGTTTTGACTTGGAACCAACAGCCCTTGTTATTTGTTGCGTCCAGCGGCAATTTACGTTGGAACCAAATTTTGCGCCATGTTTGAACGTGCCATTTTTATAAAGTTATAAAGTTATGTTTCAATAGTGATGAATTAGACCAAATAAAGTGATCCCAATTAAACGTGATTCCCAAATTAAACCATGTTTGAACGTGATTTATTGGTTATCTTTTGCTGTCCAGAACAAATCCAGGAATCAAAACATTTTCTTGGACCATATCCTGGAAAAGACATCCATACACCAGGTATATCCCATGATAAACGGCCGTTTTATTTTCACATCATATTATTCAATCGACTGGATGGGATAAGAATGAGGTATTATTCAATAATAAACCATTCCCAATGTGGTTCATTATTAGATTTATTGTGCATCACAAAATTTGGGGATGATTTGTATAGTCGCACTTTTATAGGCCGCAGCCGTTGGATGAAAATAAGTCGGTAACTGAGGTAAAGGCGAAGTTGGCGCAGCAGAAACAGCTCTATGAGGCGAGCGCTTTTTCTGAGATTCCACCAGCGCTGGGTTTGAAGCCCCCGAATTTTGGGACTGTTCGATACAAGTCAAATACAGTGAGATAGCAACAAGTAGTAGGTTTCTGTTTTTTTGGGGTCCAGTTGTCCAATTGATATCAAATCATTTTCTGCTTGGTGGTTTGGAACATGTTCTTATTTTTCCGTATATTGGGAATTTCATCATCCCAACTGACGAACTCCATCATTTTTCAGAGGGGTAGGGCTCAACCACCAACCAGCCATTGTTAGTTATCATAAGTCTAACATTGCCATTTGACCACTGGATTTGGGGGGGTAGCCTCTGGTTTTACCATACAAAAAAAAACCATGGAACATCAGCATGCTATTAATGGGTAAATCCACTATTTCTATGGCTATTTTCAATAGCTAACTGTAACAAATTACCAGAGGGTATACCCTCCGGCCTCCGGTAGTTTTTCACCTGGTATTACAATAGACCGCTGGGTTTCTGGGTCTCAACTAGCCGCGTTTTTTGAATAAAAAACATGGCCCCCAACTCAATGGACAGAAACAGCCATGGTTTCCGGCCAAGATTTTCCAATGGGATTTTCCCATGGGATTTTCCATCATTTTACAAATTCTTAGATCCAAAGATCAGATTTTCCCATGGGATTTTCCCGATTTCCCCATGGGATTTCCCCATGGGATTCGTTCGATCCAACAGCCGCCAGGCCGTGCGCACGGATCGCAATCTCTACTCCAAGAAGTTGGTGGAATCCCAGGCGGATGGTCGAAATCCGGCCATGATAGCGTTCAGTTGGGGCGATTGTGGAACTAAGATTCTCTCAGTATTGGTTACCCTCTGGTGAACTAACAGTTTGCAATGGAAAGATCCACCATGCTATTCATGGGAAAATCCACTATTTCTATAGCCATTTTCCATTGCTATGTTAGTTCACCAGAGGGTAATAATGATGGCTATGATATCGTATGATGTTTGATTGAAAAATTGGGGTGAACTAATAAGTCCAATTTTTCACGAACTGGTTTTTGTGGGTGATATATCGTTAATGAACTTAGAACCAATTTATAACTATGGTTTATAACTCCAGTTTCACGAACTAGTTTATGGTAGGCAAATAACGAACTAGTTACTGGGGCGAATCTAAACCAACATTCACATCACTGGGGGGCCTCACATTGTATAAATAATGGGATAAACCATGATAAACCATGTTATTACTATAGTGAAAAATCTAGAAAATTAGTTTTCATGGTCAGCAAATCACAAGAAAGTTGATTTATAGTTTTCATGGTCATTATAACTATAGATTATAGATGCCCTCTGGTAAACATACACAAAACCATGGAAAAAACACATTTTTTGATGGGTAAATCAAGTATCTATAATAGGCAATGTTCAAGTTCGCAAACTGTTAGTTTACCAGATGGTAGACATACTGGAATTTCTGGCAATATATTATAATAAATGGTTCCATGTTAAACTATAGTTGTAGATGATTTGGAGGTAACATGACATGATTATTTGTAGGGGACATATGTTTTTTTGAGCGACACAGCATTGCAAATGGCTGCCCTCTAACAATAGTGCTTAAAGATGCTTAAATAGTGGTTGCCCACCAATTACTTATGTCATTCCCAGAATATACGCATTGAATCTCCCAAATTTATAGATGTTCCCACTAACTTGGGGTGTCCTCTCCAGTTTATACCAATTTCCCCCAACCAAAAAAAAAAAACGAAAAAAAATCCAGCCAAGTTGTCTATCCAGCCTCTTATAGCGAAATCACCCACCACATTTTCCCATGGGTTTTCCGATGAAAAAAAACACGATTCGGTGCTCTCTCATGGGACTTTGCCGCCAGGATGAGATTGCGGAAATGAAGCGAAAGTTCAAAATCATGTCGCACCAGATTGAGCAACTCAAAGAGGACTCGAGTCGGCGAGTCGGCGCGGGGGATTCGGGTTGGTAAATGGTGAATGGGAATGTCATGTAAGGCCATATTTTGTGGGGATATTCCCTGAAATTTAGGCCTGAAAAATAGGCCAAAAATATATGGAATCGGTACCTCCAACTTAGGTTCCTGAAATAGCCATTGATAAATGGTGGGTGAATGAATCTTGAGTTGGTAGATTCGGTATGGGCCGTATGGGCCACTGGGTCAGACCATGTCAGACCTGGGGAACCACAGGTAAATTGTCGATTTTTAGTATCGTCCAATGATTGGGGTACCCAATAAATTGACCCATACCCCATAGGATCCATGTATGCTATATATGGTAACATTTACCATCAATATACCCCCAATGTTAGCATATATACCATACATGGATCCTATGGGTACCTAAATAGGGTCAACGGCTCTTTGTTTGGTGATTCTCAATCTCGCGCAAAATTGCAAGTGCGAGATCAGCGAACATTGTGACGCGGGCAGTTTCGATACTCCAGAATTGCAGTTTTGTTTGGATTTTCAACTATTGTTTCCCATTCTTGTTGGTTGTAGCCGCTTGCTTGCAAGTTTGACTTGTTGCTGTTTTGCAGTAATTTTTGGGTGAAGAAATGAGCTATATATACATAAAGAGCCCCAGGAACCATGCAAATTCGTGCTGCTTCATTTTATTTGATTCAATATCCCCATAGAGCAGCGGCAAAAAAAAAAAATATCTCATAGAAGTTGGCAAAATATCCAATTCCAAACTTTCGTGATACATAATTATATATCAGCTTTTCTGCATCTTTGTTGTGGTTTTTAGATGGTGGTTCGATGATATGTATCACATATTTCCAAATGTCCCACTATTTTCTATATATGTTGGGAATGCTATAATTAATTACAGTACTATAGTTGGTTCGAGTAAATCCCCAGGTTTTCTTGAGTCATAACGGTATATAACGGTTATCAACATTATGTAACGGAAACAAAATCAGGAGATCAACATTATATAACGCTTATCAACATTATACAAATACCTTTTTTTTTAAATAAAATGTCACCATTTTTAAGAACGGTAAATCATCATGTTTATCATCTATTTCTATGGGCCATGGCTTCCATAGCTACGTTATTTTTTCCAGTTATAAATTGGTTATAAGCCCATTAACTATAGATATATCACCTATAAACCACATTTTTCCAACGGTGAAAACAGGAGATCAAAGAGAAGGAAGAACGGCTGAAGCGGGTGCGGAAGCTCCGATGTGCACCGTTTTTGTGTTTCCTGGGATGATGCGTAAAAGCCGCCGTGTGACAAGGTGATCTAATGGGATTTATATGGGATTTATATGGGATTTATATGGGATTTATATGGGATTTATATGATTTATATGATTTATATGGGATTTAGCCAACAACAGTGAGTTAATGGGATTTAATATGGATATACTTATACTATACCTTCAAGTACACCCACAGTTTGCAAACTGGTATATCCCAGTTTGCAAACGGTCGATGACTTACCCCTCTCTTACCGAACTTAAAATGGTGATATAGCTACCCTATGGTTATTTAACATAGCCATGGTATAGATGGCCCATAGAAATAGATGGTTTACCTGGGTTTACCTATTTAAAATGGTGATTTTCCATGGCTATGTTAAATAACCAGATGGTATATGTTGGTTCACCAGAGGGTTTTTTGGAGCAGAAACCTATGAATTCCACAATGAATTGGATGTAGATCACTGTAGATCGTTTTTTTTTGTAATGGGAAGACCCATCAATTTCCACAGAAAAATCTCAGTTTACCACAGGCTGACTGGGATCTGGAGACACCTCTTGTGGAAATCAATCAAAAGCGGTTTGATTTTGCTTGTTTTTTTTTAATGATCCAACTAAACATCCAAAAAAATATCCACATATTTCTCAGATTTTCAGGCTCATCGTGTTTTATAGCTCGTTTGCGTGACTTCAATTCATGCTCACTACGTCAAAAAGATTGCCTATTAGTTGATCTATTTCGTAGAAGGGGATGGTTATCCCGCCAGTTTCATAGGGGTTAATATGCCCCTTAATGTGGGAATGTCATGAAAATGATGGTGCGATGACGAGGGGCCCCAGGGGCCCCATTCATCAACTTGACGCCGCCAGGGACACCATCAGCACAATCGCATGCAGAAAGAGCCAGGGGTCCCGGAAGCGGTTGAAAGAACATTTCGGGGGGGAGTTTGTTCGTTTTTTTTTTGTGCAACAGAACGTCCGCGTCCAGTTGAGGTTTCCGCTGAAACCACTATGTTGATCTATTTTGCTGGGGAAAACTATAGGGTTTCCAGGATTTCACTGAAATCCATTGATCATATCTTTGAGATATCCAAAAAATTGTCAGCAGCTTGTCATCCCAGGCTGCCCACCACCCAAGTTCTGGTAGAAAAAGGCAACTACAAAGTGGTGCACCCGTTCGATAGCTAAGTTGGGGTTCACATAACTCCAATAACTCTGGTTTTTGTTGGTGATCTATCTATAGTTAATGAGTTTATAACCAATTTATAACTTGGGCAAAACACCACCTTGTAGCCTCCAGGATAAAACAAACATGGCAAGGGACACCCATTGAGTTCGATGATTTTCCCAGCTAGAACCACCATTGCCATCTTTGAGGTCACCAGAGGGTATGAAATGGCACCTCTTTAGACTTCAACCATCTTCAACCCGCATTTTTCACCGGGGAACAACTGGGGGTTCGCTGGCGACATCCGGATTTTCCTGCGATTTGAAAAAGAAGGCAAAACGGATTGTATCATTTGGCAATGTAAACAGGCAGTGGGAAATCCCAATTTTCAATTGGTTATATTTATATGATATACAGCAATCATCTACAATTAATCTACCAAATTATGCCAAATTTTAAACACTGATCTCCAGAAGAAATGCTCCAGTAATCAACAATTCCACATGATTGATGATGAGTGCCTCATTAAAACTACCCTCTGGTAAACTAACATAGCTATGGAAAATCACCATTTTTCATGGGAAAATTCACTATAAATGGCAATTTTCAATAGCTATGTTAAATTACCAGAGGGTAGAGGATTTTTCCATTGCCATGTTTGAGTACTGGAGGGTACTAAGTTTCAGCCAAATTTTAAAAACACTTTGTCTTGCTGAGGTGCGAGTACTACAAGGACCAGTTGGAGAGGTGCGCAGACGCGCAGAACAAGTTCCACCACCAAAAAGGTTCCTATATTACTATAGCGACTTGCAACCGGGTGGGGCTTCATTTGCTTCGTCTTTTTCCATTCCCGATCAACCAATGTTTTTGAGGGGGTTGAAACCAACACGTAGATATAGCAACCCCCAGAAAGATAGACTAGAAATCACCCTAGAAAAATCAGTGCGAATAATCATCCCATTAATAGGCCCAAAAAAATCCCCATTCATAATCCCGAAAAAAAAACTATCACAAATCCCATGAAATCCCTATAAAAAATCCCCATTCATAATCCCAAATCCCATCTGGTTGGTGGTTTGGAACATGAATTTTATATTTTTCCATTCAGTTGGGAATTTCATCATCCCAACTGACTTTCACTCCATCATTTTTCAGAGGGGTAGGTTGAAACCACCAACCAGCCATGAAATCCCCATTCATAATCCCCATTCATAATCCCCATTCATAATCCCCATTCATAATCCCTATAAAATCCGTATAAAATCCCTGTAAATCCATATAAATCCCCATTAATAATCCCAAATCCCATTCGAAATCCCCCCCCAAAAAATCCTATGAAATCATCACCATGTCTATCCTATGGGAGTTCTGCGACGCTTCGCGCACCATCGTGCAGGGCGAAGCGTCGTCAGAACAATTTGAACAGCAACAAGGAGACTCAACAGGTGAGGACATGGCGATGCTGGTGAATGTAGGTAAATCATAGGAAGATCATAGCAAAACATGGGAAAATCAAGGGAAATCATGGGAAAATGAGCCAATCTTGAGCTAGGTTTTTATGGCTAAAACAATGCATAATTTTTACTTACCGCCCATGACTTCCTGGGATGGCAACCCTATGAATTGATGGTTGGAATCCCATGACGCATCCCATGGATTGTAAAATTGGGGATGGTGGATCCATTTTTGCTTTACTTTACTAACATTAGATGGTTTTGTTGGATGATTAATGGGGTGTGTGTGTGTACATATATATATATATATATGTATATATATATATAATATATATATGTATATATATATATCCAGATTGAAGAACTGGATGGGATATCGTCATCGTCATCGTCATCGTCAGTCATCGTCATCGTCATCGTCATCGTCATCATCATCATCATCGTCATCATCATCATCATCATCGTCATCATCATCATCATCATCATTTTTTATCGCCAGTGTGGTGGATGTTGAGCTACGCATGATTACAAATGGTCGCAAACATGGCGACTGTAATGGCTGGCGAATGAGATTTGTTTTTATACAGCCTCTGCTTATTAAGCTAGCGTCAGAACTGGAACATCACCATTCCTAAGTTCGGCAAATCATCGTCATTTTATGTCATTTTTTAAAAAATCCATAGATTGCCACGGCTTCCGCTAAGCTAAATGACCATGCCCCAGTGGCACTGCTGTAGAATGCTGGAGACACTGGGAAAACCCAATGGTTTTGCTGATCATGAAATCCCTATGAAAAATGGCTATTTCATTGGGAAGATTAACCCAACATTTTCAGACAAACCCAGAATGATAGAAATCACAGGCTTTCCGAAGTGAGATGTCCTCAAAATTTTAGCCCCTTTTTTTGGTGGCTGGTGGCTTTTCTGAGTTTTTTCATTGGTCACAACTCCTCGCTCATCTGGGCAGGCAGAAATCAAGAAACTCGAGTCGAGGTCCGAACGGGCGGAGAATTCTAGAGATGGGTCAGGCAGGTAATCCCGGTAATCCCTTCCCCCTACCATGTTGGATATTCCCTACCCGGCCCTACCCCATGCATTCCCAATGTTCATGCATAGGGAAAATCTTTGGCAATGACCAATCCCCATGTACATCCACAGCGGCCACAGCGGTCATTGAACTCAAGTTCCATGGGCGAACTCAACAGCCCGGGTGCAACCGGCAAAGCCCGGCGGCCCAAAAACAACTGATGTCCACCAGTAATGATGGCTATGTAGTGCCAAGTCTTCAGGCAGACTTGATTGACCTTTCTGTTCAATGCCTTAACGGTGAAGGATGCATGTTGAAACTCAACAGTTCCTGTACTGGCCGGGAAGTGTACCAGATGGTTTCAATGCAACTCCCTCTGAAGAAAGGCACAAAACTCTCCCTGCATCACGTTGACTCGCCTCTGATACTGGACAAAGCATTGCAGGAGCAAGGCATTGTGGGCAAAGCTGCTACGCTCTCCTGCACTTATGTTCCAACAAATCTGTATGCTGCATGGTGTGCCGTCCAAGGTTTGCCAGTCACGGAGGGAGGGCATGCATTAGAAGGAATTGTTCGGATAGAAGGTGCAACAACCGTAGAGAATTTGCACCATCTCCCACAAAGCCTTGAACACTTGACATTTGACAGTGAGTTTAACCAGAGCTTGGAACGAGTGACCCTGCCTTGCAATCTTCAGAGCTTGGAATTTGACACCAATTTTGACCAGAGCTTGGAACGAGTCACCCTGCCAAGCAGTCTTCAGAGCCTGACATTTGGCACACACTTTAACCAGAGCTTGGAACGAGTGACCCTGCCGTGCAATCTTCAGAGCTTGGAATTTGCTAGAAAATTTGACCAGAGCTTGGAACGAGTGACCCTGCCAAGCAGTCTTCAGAGCCTGACATTTGGCACACACTTTAACCAGAGCTTGGAACGAGTGACTTTGCCAAGCAATCTTCAAAGGCTGACATTTGACGGTTTTTTTGACCAGAGCTTGGAACGAGTGACTTTGCCAAGCAGTCTTCAGAGCTTGACATTCGGCAGTAATTTTAACCAGAGCTTGGAACGAGTGACTTTGCCAAGCAATCTTCAGAGCCTGACATTTGGCACACACTTTACCCAGAGCTTGGAACGAGTGACTTTGCCAAGCAATCTTCAGAGCCTGACATTTGGCTTTGATTTTGACCAGAGCTTGGAACGAGTGACTTTGCCAAGCAGTCTTCAGAGCTTGACATTCGGCAGTAATTTTAACCAGAGCTTGGAACGAGTGACTTTGCCAAGCAATCTTCAGAGCCTGACATTTGGCTTTGATTTTGACCAGGGCTTGGAACGAGTGACTTTGCTAAGAAGTCTTCAAAGCTTGACATTTGGCCGTGCATTTGAGCAGAGTTTGGAACAAGAGACCCTGCCAGGCAGTCTTCAGAGCCTGACATTTGGCTTTGATTTTAACCAGAGCTTGGAACGAGTGACCCTGCCAAGCAATCTTCAGAGCCTGACATTTGGCAGTTTTTTTGACCAGAGCTTGGAACGAGTGACTTTGCCAAGCAGTCTTCAGAGCCTGACATTTGGCACACACTTTAACCAGAGCTTGGAACGAGTGACTTTGCCAAGCAATCTTCAGAGCCTGACATTTGGCACACACTTTACCCAGAGCTTGGAACGAGTGACTTTGCCAAGCAATCTTCAGAGCCTGACATTTGGCTTTGATTTTGACCAGAGCTTGGAACGAGTGACTTTGCCAAGCAGTCTTCAGAGCTTGACATTCGGCAGTAATTTTAACCAGAGCTTGGAACGAGTGACTTTGCCAAGCAGTCTTCAGAGCCTGACATTTGGCTTTAGTTTTGACCAGAGCTTGGAACGAGTGACCCTACCAAGAAATCTTCAGAGCCTGACATTTGAATTTGGCAGTCGTTTTAACCAGAGCTTGGAACGAGTGACCCTGCCAAGCAGTCTTCAGAGCCTGACAATTGGCCATAGCTTTAACCAGAGCTTGGAAGGTGTGACCTGGCCAAGCATGCTTCATTCCTTTATGTGTTGTTCCGTCTTGGTGAGCAAATTGTGATTTGATTCTGAAGCAGCGGTGAAGTGTGCAAAGAAGCGTCAGTGGAAGTGCCTTTTGGCGTAGTTTGTGTGACAATTGCAGGTCCACAAAACAGGAGATAAGTTCTACGGAATGCTGAACCGGACTATGGTTTGACAACACATCCATATTTTGAAATGAGTCTTTAGTCTTTAGATGTTTTTTTTCCGGGCTGACCATGCAACATGTGCCCCATATGCCCTTGAGGATTTGGTTTCGTGGGCCGTGAGGTTAGCTTAACCGACAGCTCTAATTTTTGTGGACAACCGGCAGTCTTACGGCCCATCACCGATGAATTGGAAAATGAATGAACATGATATAAATGGGTATGGGTCAAAATTAGGTACCCCAATAATTGGATGGTTAATACTAAACTAGACATTCACATCTGTGGTCCCCTAAGTCTTCCATTTTGACCCACATCCAAATCACAACCTGAACGATGATTTTTATTGAACCTGGGGTAGCTTTCAAGCCAGGACCCTCTCATATTGCCTTAGGTATTGTAAATCAAATCCCCAGGCTGCCAAAATTTCGGGTCCCTAGTCCCTAGGTATGTTTGATTAAGAGCCCAAAGATCTCCGCATCTGCCCAATCAAAAATCATTGGAGGTTGATTTTTACAGTGTATGGTCGACAGGGTGCCACAAGCCTGGAATGTATGATCTGTTCATTTTGGGGTCCTAAAAATTGGGAGTACTTTGTGGCAAGAGATTGCAAGCATTATCCCAGTGGGAAACCACCAGTGGTGCCCGAGAGCTTTCAACTTGGGAACTAAACAACTCCGCCAATGGATGGCTTCATGGTGGAAATACTTTGTCTGGATCGGAGATTTTTTTTAAAGATAAACAAAGCTCGAATATTGCGAACTCGTGGTTGATATATCCCCAGTTTGTGGGATTATTCCGTTGATTAAAATTCGTGTTAAAACTGCCCATACTTACTGTTGGGTCATGAAGTCAAACCACCCAAAAAGAGCGAGAATGATAGATGGTTTTCCCAGCAGCATGGCTAGAAAATCTCTGATTTATCAATCTTAGTTGAACTAGCTGTTGACCACTTTTCCTCCATTGCCATCAGATGGTCCAATGGTCGAGAAACTAGTAACTAGTCTGGTTGGTGGTTTGGATCATGACTTTCATTTTTCCAGAAACAGTTGGGAATGACTCATCATCCTAACTGACTTTCACTCCATCATTTTTCAGAGGGGTTGGTTGAAACCACCAACCAGTATGATCATATATCCCATCATATAACCACACAAAAACCCACTATTATTGGTATTATATGGTATTATAACCACTATTATGATATAATTCCCAACCAGTAAAAAGTCGTAGGAAAATTCCCTGAAATTTGGCGGTTTTGACCCCATGAACTCATCCAATCCTTGGAATTCCTCTCCTGTGGGGCTAGGATTCAAGAAGAAGAGGATCGCAGAAAACGTCCTTGGGCTCAGCTCACTTTTCGTGGCTCACGGAATTCGTGGCCAAAAAATAAAACTGCAGATGAAGTGGTCATGTTTAGTGGGCTCAGCCAACATTTTAGGGGATACCCGGCCTGGTAAACTTTCACATAACTATGGAAAATCACCATGTTGAATGGGAAAACTCACTACAAATGACAATTTTCAATAGCTATGTTACAAACTACCAGTGTGTAACATGGGAGAACCAACCTTTTTGATCTATACCCTGATGATAGTTCTGAGTCGACAGTCGCTGTTTCCGCCAGCACGACGGGTCCCGGTATGTCCCGGTGACCGGAACTGCCCATTTCGGTTCCGCTGCTCAGAACAGAAGAAGAAGTACGAAGAGACCATCAGCCAACGAGATGTGTGCCAGACCTAGGTCAATCTTGGATCAATGGGAATGACTCAGGATCCAATACATGGAGGTAACTTAGTAAGTACCATATTTTGGGCCATATGAATTGCTGGGATATTCCCTGCATTTTAGGCCTGAAAAAAATAGGCCAAACATATATGGAATCGGTACCTCCAATCAATCGGTCCCTGAAATGGCCATTGATTGGATGGGATCTTCACCTATTGGGGTACCCTATTGGGATATTGATATTAGCCGCCTATTGGGGAAAACAACCACTGGATTGGGGTAGTATTTCTCATCCAAAAATAGTCAACTGGATGGTTTTTTGGATTATCTACTAACTCACCAGCTCAGAATTTGTCATTTTTTTGGCCATGAGACAAACGCGTCTAGCGCTGCTGTGGATTTGGGGACTGGATGGCGAGCTGGGTGGGGATGACGAGCTGGATGAACATGAACAACACGTGACCCATTCAAGATCCATTGATTCCATAGCTATGGAAAATCACCATGCTATTAATGGGAAAATCCACTATTTCGACTGGGGCATTTTCAATAGCTATGTTAAATTACCAGAGGGTAAGTCCAGCATCCAGCTATTTCCACAGCTTCCACAACCACAACTGGTCGCACTCGATCGAGGTTGGGCACCCAACTGATCCATCGCAACGATGAGCTCGCCTTGCAGTACGAGAAGATCAAGTCCCATCCCCTGCTGCAGGGGTAGATGACGAAGTGGGACTCGTTGGGACGTGGGACTTGTTGGGAGCATGTTTCATGATCAACATGGTGATTTATATGGTGATTTATATTAATATTATTATATATTTATATGGGATTTGCCTCGAAGATTCTAGTTTTTAGATGTTTTTATAATCACCAAATACCCTCTGGTAATTTAACATAGCTATTGAAAATGGCCATTTATAGTGGATTTTCCCACTAAAAATGGTGATTTTCCATAGTTATGTTAGTTTACCAGAGGGTAAGCCCAAAAAAACTCAGAACTCCATCCCCCCGTTTTTATAGCTCCATGGGTATTCCATCGGTTTATCATCCCCAAAAACAATCCAACCACAGGTTGTAAAATGTTACCCTCTGGTAAATAAACCATAGGAAAACCATAGGAAAACCATAGGAAAACCATAGGAAAATGGGAAAAACCATAGGAAAACCATAGGAAAAATGGTGGTTTACCCTCTGGTAAATAAACAGTTCGACCCTGAAAATAGCCAAGTTTTAATGGAAACTAGTCTTCCAACCCCGATGACTGCCAGGGTCGAACTGTTAATTTACCAGAGGGTAGAACCATAAAGAACAGTTCACCTGTGTTGAAGAGTTTGCGAACATGACGACGATTCACAATGACAAAAACCATGACTTTCTAAAGAAATGGAGGTTTCCTAAGTCATAGGTTGCCCCCAGTTCTCATCCATGAACATATTTTCGGATTTTCCATGAACTGTTTACCATCCAGCTATATATTGGCGTACCCCCATGACTTAGGGTTTCCCCCCAGGGAACCCATCGGGACCGCCCAAGGATCCAGCAACGGACCTTGCAAAATGGTGAGCTCGCGTACAAGCAGCGGCTTGAGGAGGGGCAACCGTTGGGTTGAGAAAAACAAGGTAACGTCGTCCATTGCGGTCCCGTTGTTTTTGTTTGTTTTGAAAACAAGCATCTTGCTATTTCGATAACCCTTATGGCACTTTCTGTCACCATGGATTTTGCGCCATGTTCAAATGCCTTGCGTTTTACAGCACTTTGTGTCCATTTTGTGCTATTTCCAATCGGTTTTACAAGTCCATGTGCAAATCAGCGAAAAAAAAAACGCTTGGAAGCCAGCAATATGTTAGGATCGTGTTGCATACATGATAGGCCAGACATAGACACATACCTTGCATACTTGGACATGTACACTGATTCTTATATGCATATATGCAAGTATATATACAATATATTTATATCCATATATATATATATATGTGTAACCTGACACAAGCAGGCATGCACACACTGAGATATGGTTCCGTAAGGAACGCGATGAGATTCGATATGGTGATGAAGATGTATACGCCTTGATGAACCTAAGTGGCCTTACGAGATCGGACGTCACACGTGCTGACAGGGTGAACTTGCCAACATGATACACATTGCAGTTCAAAGGACTCTCAAAACATACCAAGGATGACAGCTTGTCAAAAGTTTCAAACTTCTTTGCAGGTACACAGTTGGACGTCTCCAACTGCTTCCCATGACATCACTAGCTTCGTTGGCCAGCGTCGTGATGCCATGCGCTGGCCCCCTGCTACTGGTTCTTAATTTATCAAAATTCGTATCCCGCAAACTGAAAGCTCGCAGAAATGAATTCTTGCAAAATTAATTACCGCAAACTGAATCTCGCCAAACTGACACACATAAATGAAATCCGGGAGATGCTACTGCCTCCAAGATCGAAGCTCAATACGACATGTGAATGACGACAAATGAATAACTTCGGCTTGAATGGATAGCCGTTTACACACACACACATATATATATATATATATACATATTCATCCCAACCCCACCCCACCCCAACCCCAACGGGCAGCGTAACATCATCAGCGTGCCATGAACGTTAACATCCCACCCCACCCCACCCCAACCCCAACGGGCAGCGTAACATCATCAGCGTACCATGAACGTTAAGATCCTACCCCACCCCACCCCCAACCCCAACGGGCAGCGTAACATCATCAGCGTACCATGAACGTTAACATCCCACCCCACCCCACCCCAACCCCAACGGGCAGCGTCAACATCATCAGCGTACCATGAACGTTAACATCCCACCCCACCCCACCCCAACACCCAACGGGCAGCGTAACATCATCAGCGTACCATGAACGTTAACATCCCCACCCCACCCCACCCCAACCCCAACGGGCAGCGTAACATCATCAGCGTACCATGAACGTTAACATCCCACCCCACCCCACCCCAACCCCAACGGGCAGCGTAACATCATCAGCGTACCATGAACGTTAACATCCCACCCCACCCCACCCCAACCCCAACGGGCAGCGTAACATCATCAGCGTACCATGAACGTTAACATCCCACCCCACCCCACCCCAACCCCCCAACGGGCCGCCGTAATATCATCAGCGTACCATGAACGTTAACATCCCACCCCACCACCCCACCCCAACCCCAACGGGCAGCGTACCATCATCAGCGTACCATGAACGTTAACATCCCAACCCCACCCCACCCCAACCCCAACGGGCAGCGTAACATCATCAGCGTACCATGAACGTTAACATCCCCCCCCACCCCACCCCAACCCCAACGGGCAGCGTAACATCATCAGCGTACCATGAACGTTAACATCCCACCCCACCCCACCCCAACCCCAACGGGCAGCGTAACATCATCAGCGTACCATGAACGTTAACATCCCACCCCACCCCACCCCAACCCCAACGGGCAGCGTAACATCATCAGCGTACCATGAACGTTAACATCCTACCCCACCCCACCCCAACCCATGTTTATTAAAAACTAGCAAATTCCCCGGGGCCGTATTGGACGACGTCAGCAAAAACAAGAATGAACCGTTGATCAATGATAAACATGGGTTGATGATGTTGATGTCATGTCATAGGAGGATCATGGGTTAAATATGAGAAGATACACATTCTAAGTGGAGGTTTGAATGGGAAAATACCTATGTTTACATGTAGAAACTCATCCTTTAGTATTTTGCTACAAATAGACACTAACCAGAACCAGCAACAGATTATGGATGTGAACTAACAAAGATCGACCAGAACACGGAAATCACATGTGGATATGAAAAATATTGATCTTTTCTGTTTGACTGGAATATCGAAGAAATTGGACAAACATTGGTTGAATCAATGTGGATATTATGGTGGATTGTGATGACTATCCTCGGTATCTTCGTATTGGAATGCTGTACTTTTTTGGCGAGGACGTCCATGTGAGAGTTCAATGTTTTTCTTTTGTAAGCCAGATTGAAAATCCATTCATCTGGGTAAATTTTAATGACCTCACTGTTCTCCCTCGTCACTGGAATCATGGCTAATAAGGGAAATCATCCCCAAATGGCCGAACTATTGAGGTTCGTGAATTATTTTAATTTACCCAGATATTATGTCAAAACCGGATAAGTACCCTCTGGTGATTCAAGATAGCCAGATTGAAAATCCATTCATCTGGGTAAATCATCCATTTTAATAGGATTTTTCATTATACACCATCTAATTTGAAACTAGAAATGCTGGACGGATGATGTTTGTTTGTTTGTTTGTTTAATATCTCCCTTCATGGCCGAAGTTCTTGGATTACCATTTCTCCAGAGATCAATCCCTTACCCTCTGGTAACGTTCGACTTGCGAAGTGGAAAATCACCAGTTTTCAATATATAGTTACAAATCAACTATAAATCTGGGAAAATTATAACGACCTCACTGCGACCTCACTGGAATAATGGTTAGTAAGGGGACTTATCCAAATATGGTCTTATTTCAGGTTAGTGAATTACTGTATTATAATTTGCCCAGATAAATGACCATTTCCAATAGCTTTTTGTATGTTTACCAGAGGCTATTCAGCCTTATTATGGACTTTGCATGATTTTGCTATATATACCTGATACGTAAATCATGCAAAAAATCCATCACAAATCCTCTAACTCTTGACCATTTTCTATAGCCATAGCAGTGTTATAATATGTTATAATCAGAGTGAACATTACTATGCTCCCATAACTATGGGAACTATTCTCCCAAACTATAATCCCATAGAAGGTGGTGCCCCAGTTCGTTAGCTAAAGTTGTTTTATAACTCCCATTTCACTATGGTTTATGGTACTTATAACTAGAGTTTTCATGGGGTTTATAAACCAACTTAGCTAACGAACTGAGGCACCACCTTGTAGAATAGGTAACAGCCATTTTCCTTGGCGAAAATTGGTGAAAATCCCATGGCTGTGATGATCCCATCGTTCCCATCCCAGTGAAACGTGGTGGCGAACTAGCCACGAATCGTAAGTGGGTTAGTTCACCCCAATTATAAATGGGATTTCGCTCGGGATTTCTAGGGATGGATAGGGATTTCTACTTGATACAGTACCCCCAATTATAAGTGGATTAACCCTACTTATCCCATGTAAATCACTGGGGTTATATCCCACTTACGAGCCGTGGGATGAGCCACCAAGTAGTCAAGGGATGTCATCCCGACCTAAAGTCGTTGCCGTTTCGCATGGTGAGAAACTCTATACTTAAGTGACATCCTTAGTCTATCTGGTCTATCTGGTCTATCTGGTCTATCTGGTCTATCTGGTTGGTGGTGACTGGAACCATGGAATGGATTATGATTTTTCCATATATATATATATATATTGGGAATTTCATCATCCCAACTGACGAACTCATTTTTTTAAGAGGGGTAGGTATACCACCAACCAAATATTATCGCAGCCCATATTTCACAAAAGGAATCGAAAGGTTTGTGGAAAAAGTACAACCATTATGTTATATAAACCACTTATGTTACCATCTGGTTATTTAACATAGCCATGGAAAATCACCATTTTTAATAGGTAAACCATCTATGAATGGGCTCTTTTCCATGGCTATGTTAAATAACCAGAGGGTATATAATTAGCCTATTGTTAGTGGTGAATCACTGGTCGATCTGGGTCAAAATCTGTCCTGTCAAGCTTCGCTTTGCGAAGCCGCAGGAGTCGCGTGCCCTTTGCATCAAAGTGGCACAGCTGAAACGCGAGTTACACATTGGCAAGCAGCAGGCGCGTCTTTTTTGCGGATGGCGAAGATGGCGAAGGGCGGCTACAGAAAGAGCGCATGGGTTTTGGCTAATTTGAACCTCACTTTTAAGTATCTAGTTGGTTTATAAACCATACACCAGTGGGATTATCGCTTTTAAGTATCTAGTTGGTTTATCACTTTTTAGTAACCAGTTCGATATAGTTACCATAAACCCTACTGAAATCAAGTGGATTTAACCAGTTATGTGCACCAACTTTGCTAACGCACTTGGACAACATTCAGTTTATGATAAGTGATACATATTCAGAAATGGTGAATTTCCCTTGTTATGTTTAGTTTGCTGGAAAGTCACACAAAAACCCACCATTCTTGGTAAATTTCATCACGACCTCACTGTTCTCCCGAAGCCTGGAATCATGGTGAAAGTTAGGGGAAATCATCCCCTTTTATGGCCACTGGATTTGGAGGGTAGCCAACCTGGTAAACATACAAAAAAACGATGGTTAAAATCACCATTCCCTTAATGGGTAATTTTTCACTATTTCGACTGGGCCATGACTTCAATAGCTGTAAGAAATTACCAGAGGCTCAACCATGACACAGCGATCGATCTTTCCACACCTTGTCGTGTTGAAAAAAGGTGCTGAACATCGACGATCTGAAGCGCGAGGTGGGGGATTTTCACGCCGGAAAAACCACCGGATTATGATGGTTAAGCCCGGTTCAGGCCCGGAAGATGAGGACTCAGGCTTCATGGACTGGTTGGTGGTGACTGGAACCATGGAATAATGGCTGATGATTAATGATGGTTAACAATGATTAATGGGGTAGGTTGAAACCACCAAGCAGTGGAGTTTTTTGAAAGGGATGATTTGTTTGGTACTTTTGTAGTTGACTCAACGTCTAAGCCTATTAAGATCTATTAAGCCTCTAGCACGGATGGTTGAAACACGGATACACCATTCGTCTCTGTGTAGAAATCCATGGCCAACAGCAATCCCAGCCCAGATTTAAAGCTAGTTGACCATGCCAAGACCAGCGGGGTGTGTGTTCGGCAAATGGAGCTACTGTACTTGGTTGGTGTTTCCTGTTGTTTCAAGCATTTTTGATGTTCGACCATAGACGTGGGATGATGATGATGGTGGTGATCAATGGGAGATCTTCAGGAACCTAAAATAGAGGTACGTTAGTACCATATCAGACCATATATTGTGGGATATTGTGGGGATATTTCCTTACATAGGCCTTATATAGGCCTTATACATGGTAGGTGATGATGATGATGATGATGATGATGATGATGATGACCAATCACTCTCGTCTTTTCGATGTGCTCAAACAACCACAGGCCATGGCCATAGATTGCTGAGGATTTTTCACCGATGGGCTATCCCCACGAGATAGTATAACAAGACTGTAGGTAGACACAATTGAAAACCCTCTGGTTATTTAACATAATGATACATAGTGGAAATTAGTCAATTGATACGTTTTTTGGATGATTTATACATTTACACCTGGTTGGTGGTTTCAAGATTTTTTATTTTCCATAATATATGGGATAATCCTTCCCATTGACTTTCATATATTTCAAGATGGTCAGTTTACCACCAACCAGATACGCTTTACAGATAATTTATGATGATTTGCCTGGACCCACCTGGACTTTGAGCTATGAAAAAAATGGTGATTTTCCACGATGGGAATCCTCTTAATCAATGGGAGATCTCCAGGATCCTAAAATGGAGGTACGTTAGTACCATATTTTGGGCCATATTTTGTGGTGATATTCCCTTACATAGGCCTGAAAAATAGGCCTTATATATGGTAGGTACCTCCAATCAATCGGATCCTGAAATGGCCATTGATCTTATCTTCACCCAGATGGCCGGCGACAGGTCTTTCAGTTGCAGCGGGAGTTGCTCCAGGAAAGGACCAAGGCAACCTGGGCCCACGAGTCAGGGGGAGCCTGAAAAATCCAGCAGACTTACGTAGGAAGCTTTACGCTATAGGTTTTTGATATGGGGGTTTCCTGAAATCATCCATTTATAGATGGAATAGATGGATTTTCCATGAAATAAACCATCTAGCTATTGGGGTAGCACCATTTATGGAACCCCCCATACCGGAAATGATGGGAAACTGATAGGTTTCTGAATCCAAAGGATGGGATTCGACTCACCAAAGTTATGTGGATGTTTTCATTACTCATGGTGGTAACAATTTCATAAACCATCCCTCAATTTTCCCACTTTTATAGGTGGTATCTTTACCATTCCTAAATATGGGTGGTTTTATGGCATGGTTTTTCCCACATGGGTTTTTATCCACCAAGACAGGAGATTTAAGCAGCAAAAGATGTTGTGGAATCCGCCTTACTTGTGGAATTTTTTGAACAAACATGGAGAGTTATGCAGGAACACTCCACCCTCCAACACATGGGTTTGGAAGGTGCGACATAGCACAAATACACCTCCCCGAACAGCAAAACAACGAACAGCACTTTTCGGGTCACAAGGTGTTATCAGCCAATAGATAGAAGGGGGACGGACAGTTTTTCTCAAAAGCACAAAATTCATTGAGAGTCAGTACTTTGGTCCTGCGGTTGATCAAACACATTTTTCAATGGGAATTCCAGGATCCTAAAATGGAGGTACTGTACCATATTTTGGCCCATATTTTGCTGGGATATTCCCTTACATACACCTGAAACATAGGCCAAAAATATATGGAATCGGTACCTCCAATCAGTCGGTTCCTTTGAGTCATGGCCATTATCATTATCATCAATTTTCATGGTTAAATTGGTTAAATTGGTTAAACCTCAATTTTTTATGGTTAAACCTACATTTTTCAGATGTTGCTTGCTCAGTTAGCGCGCTGAATTTTTCCTACGACAAAGATCTCCATCAAAGATCAAAGCGATGAGAACTGCAAGCAGTACCAAATCCACTGGTTAAGTTAGAAGGGAGAAAAACAGTTGCCTAGCCATGGTTGTGTTAGATGGTTATGTAACAAGTTAGTAAGTTACCATGGTTTTTCTATTTGTTACATAGCCATGGTATAGATGGCCCATAGAAATAGATGGTTTACCGAACTTAAAAATGGGTGGATTTTCCATGGCGAACTGTGAATGTCATAACCAGAGGGTAGAACAAACGTGGTTTTAATGTAAATGTACCCCCATCCCGAAAAATGAAAAACATATTTTTGGGTCTCCCAGACCAAACATGTTTGTTTCTTAGATAAGAGCCAATTTAGTGGGTCAACCTTGAATGGCAGTCTAAGTCTTTTGCGATTAAAATGGGACTGTTATAACATATTTTTTTTTGACCCAGACGTAAAGCAGGGTGTCCAAGACTGGCAAACTGTTGAATTTATACCCTGAATCTGTGAAACAACCTTTGGATCCACAACTGCAAAATGAACTGCATGAGATCCACACAGCGATCAGGTGAAAGCTTTGTCCGAGGACACATCTGCGACTCTGGGGGGAGCGGTTTAAGGGAGTTGGAATTCCGCTCAAAAAACATCTGGTTGGTGGTGACTGGAACCATGGAATAATGGTTAATGATGGTTAATGATGGTTAATAATGGGATTAATAATATGGTATTATCTGGTTGGTGGTGACTGGAACCATGGAATTTTATGACTTTCCATATATTGAGAATAATAATCCCAACTGACTAATATTTTTCAGAGGGGTTGGTTGAAACCAGCAACCAGACATGTTGGAATTCCGCGGTTGTGTTATGAACATGAAACTTGGAGATGTGATGATCGCGAAGCGGTAAATGATACAGAAACCATTTAAGATTCTGGGGATACGATGGGGATAATCAATGGATTGGTTCAAGGGAAAATCTTAACCGGTTTCACCATAGACTTTCCCATGAAGATCATGGGGCTTAAAGCAGGTTTCAATTATAACAAACCAATCCATTCTGAATCCAACATATCTCAATAGATCCCAATAAATTATCCATTTTTTCATGGTGAATCCCAATTTTTCATGGTAAATCCTCTGAATAAACTATCCACGCTGGCTTGGCGATTGATCGGTTGGTGCCATGGGGAAACAAAATCACAATTTCCCAATAGTTGGGATGATTTTAATGGGAATTCACCAACCAAAATGATGGTATCAATAGGAAATAGCCTCTGGTAATTTGTTACATAGCTATTGAACATGGCGATAGAAATAGTGGATTTTCCTATGAATAGCATGGTGATTTTCAATAGTTATGTGAAAGTTTACCAGAGGGTAAGCATGAGGGTTTGTGTTCATGCTGCGGATGGAACACTAATGATAAAAAATCCTGCACCACTTGGTAACTAATGGTAACTATGAAACATTCTAAATAGTGGGACTATAGTGGGATAAACTATCTATCAACTGGTGCAGGATTTCTTCCAGCCACAGTACAGTACAATGGCAGTAGTCAATGGATTGGTTTAAAGTTTAAAAGGGAAAATCCTAACCAGAAACAATGTCTTTATTGTCAAATTGGTTGGACAGTTCCTATCAATGTTCCCTTCAAGCC
The DNA here is from genome assembly GCA_947184155.2 of Cladocopium goreaui. Classification (NCBI taxonomy): domain Eukaryota; class Dinophyceae; order Suessiales; family Symbiodiniaceae; genus Cladocopium; species Cladocopium goreaui. The sequence continues at coordinate 644,544 of CAMXCT020000469.1, read as the reverse complement.
ATTCAATGATAGTAAGCCTGATCTCAACCATGATAGTGTTGATAACAATGTTGATTCTAATTCTTATACTGACTTCAATGATAAGAATGGACATCACTGGATGGTGCTTTCTAATTACTCTCCGGTCAACTACCAGTTTGCTACTGAAGCCATGGCCCATAGAAATAGTTGAGTTACCTATTAAAAATGGTGATTTTCCCATTAAAAATGGTGATTCTCCGAATTTTCCCATTAAACATGGTGGATCTTTCCATCGTTTTTTCTATGTTTACCAGGCCGGGTTTTCTCTTGGATTTTTCATCCCAATAGGGGGGAATCTGTGCTTCCAGGATCATCCCGCGCATCATGGATGGTGGATTTATACTGGAAAATCCCAATCGAAAATGGATGAGAACTGGGGGTACCCCTATGACTTAGGATACCTCCAAATGATGAGCTTCAGCCTGGTGATCGTGAGTCCCCAATTCGTACATAACATGTATGGCTTATAACATATCACTATGGCTACTAGCCAGTTATGGAAAGTGGGGGAACCGAAAAAAAGTACGAATGATACAGTATCGCAACTGTCCTCTTGGTAGACTTATGGGCCATTTTTTTAATGTCTATGGAAGTATCTATATCATTCTATATCATTTTTCTTGATGTGTGTCTGTGTGTGTTTACATGAACATTACCCTCTGGTAATTTAACACATCTACTGAAAATCACCTGTTTTAATATGCAAAACATCAAAGTCAATGGGCCATTTTCATCCATTGCCAGAGAGTTCAGAATTGCCAGAGAGGGTGTATCTCCGACAACTCCGATTGGAGCATAGGAGCTGGAAAACCCCATGAATGTTCATCGCTGGAGAAAGCTGGAAGGCTGGAAGCTGCTGGAAGCCATGGCCCATCCAGGATTTAAGGAGTTTAAAGATGTTCATGTTCCATATGTGAAATTGCCAGGGGGTATACGATCCATTGGTGAGTTAGGAGATCTATCCAGTGGTGAACGGAGGGAGTGATTGGGAGCGATTGGGGTATGAATAGATTCCCTTTTTTCTTATTTTTCATCAAAAGCCAGTTGGAGCTACGAATGGAGTTTCCCAACCATCTAATAGTATAAGGTACCCTTAAGTGATTGGAATTTTTCCAGATATGATTCGATCGGAGTTTTTACGGGCTCCAACTTCCGTTTTATGCAAACGGTACCATGGTACCCCATTTTGTACTCCCCCATTTTCAGTCAGACCCATTGTGGCGTTCTCCGTTCTCCGTTCTCCCATGCGCGCAATGATTAATAACTTTCCGTGGTGGGGATACCGGGATACCTATATTTACATGTTACATCTATTTACCATTATTTATCAACCAGTATCATGGGATGGGAGCGGTGTAATTTTCACGCTTCATTTGTTGCTGTCTGTGACGCCATCGCCGGGTCGCCGGAATCGGAGATCGCCATGAGGTGGAAGGTTTTGGAGATGTTTAACGAATATTCTTACAATGTGAGGCCCCCCAGTGATGTGAACGTTGGTTTAGATTCGCCCCAACTAGTTCGTTATAAGTACCATAAACATCCATAAACCATAGTGAAATTGGAGTTATAAACCAACTTAGCTATCTTGGGGGCCTCACATTGTACTGGTGCTAAACGTAGGGAATGGATGGGTTGCTGGGGGTTGCTGGGATGATTATTACTAGTGATGAAATGGATCATTCCCGAAAATTCCCTGCGTTTAGCACCAGTAAGTATTGATATAGTTATAACTATTAATCATATTATAGTGATTAACCATATTATAACTATAGTTGATTACCATTAACCATAGATTAACTATAGTTCTTCAACTATAGTTGAATCAAGTAACACTTCAACAAAGATGGCTATGCACTGACCTTCAAGATCTTTTCACCCCACACAAGCAGCTGCTTTTCCGCCGCCGTTTTAGCGGACCATGAATGCCTATAGCATGTGAATCAGCCCACATTGCCCACCCAAAAATTGCCAGCTTCCAACCCACAGATGGTGGGGAAAAAAAAGAAACACCAGAAAAAGGCCGAGAGATTTTGAAGGCCGCGGCGATGATATGTCAACGTCGCAAGAAATATGGAACAGCAACTGTTTTGACCCCCATTTGCTGCAAATTTGCAACGCTGTCTCGATGATGGATTGTGCCATGCCACGTATTCTAAGGTGGGAACGTTCGGCCGGTAGGGACCTGGAGAGTGGTGGCAACTAATCCCATCCTCGTTTCATACTGAACATCCCATAAATCATCCCCTAACCATGATTGCTTGCAGGTGTTTAATACGAGGGGAAGTGATTAGACTGTACTATATCTAATCTGGTTGGTGATTTGGAACATTTTTTATTTTTCATATATTGGGAATAATCATCCCAACTGACTTTCACTCCATCATTTTTCAGAGGGGTAGGTTGAAACCACCAACCAGTAATGTTGAATGGAATAGTAGAATCCTACTAAAACAATGAGTCGGACTCTACTTGGTGGCTCATCCCACGGCTCGTAAGTGGGATATAACCCCAGTGATTTACATGGGATTTTTGTAGGCTTTATCCACTTATAATCCACTTATAATTGGGGTGAACTAACACACTTACGATTCGTGAGATGAGCCACCAAGTGGGTTTGTCTGAAAATGTTGGGTTAATCTTCCCAATGAAATAGCCATTTAAAAACGGGATAATGATCATTACAGTAACCATTGGGTACAATGGGGTACACGACATTTTCAGACACACCCAAGTATTGATTCCATCTGTTTCCGAGGGTGCCATTAATGGTGACTGTCCTGAAATTTTCAGGGCTGAATGGTCTCTGAGAATCCATGGGATTTGCATCGCTTCCGAAGCATGGCATTGATGTCGCTGAGGTTTTTTTTCCTTTGTTTTGTTGGGTAAACCTGACATTTATATACATTTATCTGGTTCTTTTGGTTTCGAAGATGTTTTATTTTCCATAAGATAATCCCAAGCCCATTGACGAACTCATATTTTTCAAGATGGTTAAAACCACCAACCAGTTATGTTGGTTAAGAGCCTATTCTTGAATATGGGTCTGTCTAAAATGTTGGTATACTCCCAACTTGTGCCATATGAGCCAATTTTGATGAGGACTATTTATGTTTATGGAGTTTTCCCAATGGTTTTTCTCAGACTAAACCAGCAATTTCAACAGCTTCGAATGGTCGAATTGCCGATGTTTCACTGGTTAAATCCTAAGATGTTGGTTACTTCGATTCCAATTGTCCTATAGATTCACATTCTATGGTGGTTTGGAACATGTTTTTTTCCATTCAGTTGGGAATGTTGACAGATCCCAAGTGACTTTTCGTAAGTCCATCATTTTTCAGAGGGGTAGGTAGGTAGGTATACCACCAACCAGTTATAAATCCCCATTCATAATCCCCATTCATAATCCCAATTCATAATCCCTATTCCCAAATCCCTAGATCACCATTTTCCTATTCTTTTCCATTGGGTTTTTTACTCATCATCCCAACTGAGTCCATCATTTTTCAGAGGGGTAGGTTGAAACCACCAACCAGTATGATCATATATCCCATCATATAACCACAAAAAAAACCAACTATTATTGGTATTATATATTATAACCTCTATTATGATATAATCCACTATTATGATTCACAGAAACTATGCCCAGTTTCTAGGATCAGAAGCCCCATTTTTCCATGCTTTCGAATGCCAACCTCGCAAGCTGTTGCGGCTGCACCAGGCTCTTTCTAGCATTCTTGGTGCTGTTGCAGGGCCAGCAAGTGGATCCGAAAGGGGACGAGGAGGGGATATGATTTGATATGATGGGTAGCGGTGAAAGGTTGGTACTGTGGGAAAATCATAGGAAAATCATAGGAAAAACAGGAAAATACACTATAAATGGATGAATTATCCCATGGTTTAGTCACTAATGTGGGTAAAACAATGCCATTTTTACCAACCATTTGGGAATGGTTTCTAGGTTAATCAACTGGATGGGTACTTTAATTCTGTAGTCTTTTGGTATCAATGGGATTATCTACGTTCACCAGCTAAGAATTTGATTTTTTGCAGAGTATCTAAGATTGGCCATGATGATAGATTATGTTATTTTTATTAGCCCTGAGATTTCTATAATAGGAACTTAATCTATTTCTTTCTATTGGCCACTAATAATTGATTAGTCCCTATAATTGGCCATGGTTTATACCACCTATAAAAGTGGTGATGGCTGAGGGATGGTTTATGAAATTATTTACCCACATTGGAGATTTACCAGGTGCCACCCTGATGGCGGTGATGGCGATGTTGGGGAAAAAAATCCCCATCATAGATTACTATACTAGATTATACTAGTATTTATAGTGTATTATAGTGTATTTTCCCATCATTTTCCCATGATTTTCCGATGATTTTCCATGTTGGTTTAAAAAATCCCATCATAGAAACCACCTGATATTTTAGTCCATCATCTGCCAAGTTCTCCTTTGGCAGGTTTCTGGAGGGCCCCATATATATATATATATATGTATATATATATATATAACGACCAATGCCTGCTCTCCCGAAGCCTGGCCATGATGGTAAATTTCTTGGAAATTATCCCCCGAAAGAGCCAACTATTTAGGTTAGTGAAATATTATAATTTACCCAGATATATGTATATTTAACAATGATGATATGATGTTGTTCCATAGCAGACTCTTAGTGAATTTTCAGGTATGCGGTTCCCATAGAATAGACCGACATGTCGTGGGTTATCCCTTTTAGAATTGGGTGAACTGACGAACTAACTGGTTATTGACTAGATATGATTCGTGGGATGATTCTCCAAGTATGGGATGTACCACATAATTCATCCATTATTGTTGGCTATAATTACCATGTTATACCCCATTTTTAACTGTTGAAAAAAACATTGTTTTTTTTCTGGCGAATTTCACATCGAACCAATGATGATTTGGAGAATGCCATGCGAAACGCTAAGTCCATGGATTGGAAAATAAGCATTTGATTACCTGAGGGTAGTGGTTAGAAGCTGGGGCCCCAGTGATGTTTTTTGGTTTATAAAGCCCATTACCCTCTGGTCAACTAACATAGCCATTGAAAATGGCCATAATGGTGATTTTCCATGGTTTCTTGTATGTTTACCAGAGGGTAACTATAGTTGTAATGACCATTGTATACGTATAAATCAACTTTCTAGTTATGATCATTAACTATAGATCTACTATAGTTATAATATGTTATAATATGTTATAATGACCATTAACTATAGATTAACTTTCTGGTTAAACTACGTTCCATTACTGACCCTTTTTTCCAACCCAAGTAACGACCCTTGGAACTCCAATTTACTCGGCGAATCTCCCAGGATACAAAGAATGCTGGCATCCGCATTTCAGTGAACGGAGCCTTGGACGGTTTTAAGAAAACTCCCGCTGAGGTTTTCTGTAAAAACTCATGGTAAATTCATGGGTTATTAATGGTAAATGTTCCCATCGGATTTTCCAAGGAGATCATCCATCCAAATTTGGGTCAATCCTAGGGATATTAATGGGAATCCATAAGATTTGTGGAGATATCGTGGATTTTAAACAACACAATATATATATAGCCTATATATAGCGCTATGATAGTTGGGGATATGATGCTAGGTAAATCTTGGATGGGTAGAAACTAATCCAAAAGAGTCTTTTGGTATCAATGGGATTATCTACGTTTACCAGCTAAGATTGACATAGATTGACCATGTAATGGGATATTAATGGTAAAATAAGATTTAACGGGATATGAATGGTGATCATAGGATATATCACCAATAAAAGTCAAGTTACATGGTTTACTGTATATTGGTTTATTTTCCCAATTTGAGGAGTTAACAATGATTTTTCTCTGGGTGTTAACCACCAAGGTTACCAAAACCTTGGATTTTTCCGATTGCTCCACCAACAATGGGGCATCTACTGTGATGAATTGTGTTTTTTTTAGTGGTACCCAAAAAACGCAAATCTAAGACATAGAATGTGGAAAAAGAACGGATTTGCGTACGAAAATGACAAAAATCATGGTGGATTTTGCTATCTCTAGTCAATTGACTTGAGGGTAGGACTTCCGATCACAATTGGGTTCCTATCCTGTTGGGTTGGTCTTTTACAATGGGGGATACCCCGAAAAAATGCAATTTTCATCAAATTTGAATCAAGTGATGTTGGTGGGTTTATCACTGGATTTATTTTTCTTCCGTATGATTTTCAGGTATGATAAGGCTGTAAACATACAAAAAGCTATTGAACATGGCCCCGGTCGAAATAGTTGATTTGCCCAGCTACATAGCATGGTTATTTTCCCATAAGTTTCTGGCAAACGTTTACCAGGCCGGGTAACTATAGTTGTAATGACCATTCTATAACTATAAATCAACTTTCTAGTTATAATGACCATTAACTATTATAGTTACTTTCTAGTTATAAGAGGCTAATGTTTGAGTTTGAATCACATCATCCAAAAATCTTCGAGATTTTCTCCGGTCACTCTCCCCATGGAACCATGGCTTCACACGGCAGGGGAAGACACGGCCCAGTTCGTGATGTTGGATTCCAGATGGAGTGCCTTGGCGATCTGACAGGGGGAGATTTTTATCAGGTGGTGATATGATGTGTATGGGATCTATATATTTGTATGGGATTTATATGGGATTTATATGATTTATATGGGATTTATATGGGGTCTATAAGGATCTATAAGGATCTATAAGGTATATTGAATGGGATCTATAAGGATCTATAAGGTATATATGTATAATTAACTCATTTTTCAGATGTATGTATATGTAATTCACTATAATTCACCAACATAAGAAACATGGTGATTTTTCATGGTGTATCATATACTAACACATAAGCATAATCCCCAATAAACCAATTAGTGCGTTCTGATCACAGTTGACACCACACCCCAGGTGTGACTGACCAAGGTGCGCTCTTCAGCCGTACCAGTATAGTGTCCCCTTTACTACTATCGTTTCCCCTTTACGTTTTTTTTTTTTTTTCTGGTTTATTGGGGTGGTATACAGTATCATATCATATGTCTTCATATTATTGGTTTATGATATGATAATATGTTTATCATAAACCATTAATATAACATATGTATAATGACATATATATAATAATAATAATATGATATTTACTGGTTATCATATGTTTATTGGGTTTACAAAGAGCCGCTGAGGTAATATCTTGCTTGATATGTATCCCATATGTTGATGGTCTTTTTTCTAGCCACGGATAGCCACGGTTTTCCATTTGGGATGGTGGATCCGATTTTGCTTTACTAACATTAAACCAGCAAGTATAATACCCTCTGGCAGTCATCGGGGTTGGAAGATTAGTTTCCATAAAAACTAGGCTATGGATTCAGGGTCAACACGTTAATTTACCAGAGGGTAACCCATAATAGGGATAATAGGGTATTATAATAACTATAGTTACTAACATTAACCCATATTATTAACCCATAATTACACAACTATAGGGTTACTATAATAACTATTGGTTAACCCATAATAGGGATACTTATGGATACCTATCAACCAACTAAATCCAACTGTTGTATAATCAGATTAGGCTAGCCGTAGCCGGTAGCTTGGATTTTTTTAAGGGCTTCACATCCGGGATAGCTAACTCACCTTAAAATGACGATATTTTTCAAAAAAGGTCAATGGCCATGACTCAGGAACCGATTTATTGGAGGTACCTACCATATATAAGGCCTATATAAGGCCTATGTCAGGGAATATCCCCACAAAATATGGCCTTATATGGTACAGTACCTCCATTTCAGGATCCTGAGTCATTCCCATTGATATGGGATCTATAGTAAGGAACATGGTGATTTGTCATGTATGATGGGGACCCTCCAGTAATGACCAAAAGAGTGTGCGAACTGGACGTCATGTCCTATGAATGTTCGATGATTTACCTATTCAAATTGATGATTTTGCATAACTGCAACACATTTCCAAAGGGTACTAAGGGTACTTAGAATGGATAGAAACTAAAGATTGACATCCGCAAAACCCAAACAGTTTTAAGAAACGCCCAACTGATTCCGGAGCGCTCCCAGGATGGCTCTACAACGTGGATGACAAGGACTGTGCCTCCCTGACAGACGATGCAGCGACACTCGAGAGGTGCAAGTGCTGTGGTTTTTTTTTCACCAACGGGGGTTGACCATGACTTTAGCATCGATAATATCCACAGATGTCACTATGAAATCACTCCAAAATCACCATAAAGAAAATTAATCGCCAGAAATCGCTATAAAATCACTTGTATAAAATCACTATACTTGATGGCTCATCTCACGAATCGTAAGTGGGTTATAACCCCAATTATAAGTGGATTAACCCTACTTATCCCATTTATAGTATCATCATTATAGATGATTTTTTTTTGTCCAGTCGTCGAATCCGGGAGACGATTCAATTCTGCAGGTGCTACTTGCAAGGTCTCCGGGCTTCCAAATACGCTGTGCCTTGGAGAGAAATGCTCCATGCGGATGCTGGATACTATGATTAATTTTGGGATACCCTCTGGTAAACTAACATAACTATGGAAAATAACAATTTTTAATGGAAAAACTCACTATAAATGGCCATTTTCAATAGCTATGTTAGTTTACCAGAGGGTAACCATATTCTGGGTTTGTTTGGTCGGTGATTTTTGTTATTTTCCCAATGGACCATCCACCAACTGGGGAATCGATTAAGTGAATATTGTTTATTTTTTGGGGATCCCTTAAGCAAATCCAAGATATGATTTCTATGGATTAATGATTGATTAGTGTTTATAATTGATTTTCGTCCATGATTAATAGTCATAAATCATCAAACACATGAATTTTTATGAATCTCTTTGAATTGCCAAGTAACTCCCCGAAGAATGTGGCAAAGCCAATGCACTAGCAGCTAATGGTATCCATCCAACCCATAATTTTGGGGAGGGTGAATTTTCCATTGGGAAATCCCCAATTTTTAATGGGGGAGTTCATGGGGACGTGGGGTCGCCACGCCGGAAAATCTGGATCCATCCGATTCGGAAAAAGCAGCTTAGGACTGGGGGGAACTGTCCCACAAAGGCTGATTTGGCAGGAAATTACTACTATGTATCCACCATCATGCGCCGTAGTTGCCCATATGAATTGGGGTAGTTGCCAGTATCTAGTTCAGACCAGCTTAGAATTCGCTCACAGAGTCTTCGTTCGAAGCGGTTCTTCAGAAATTTGCGATGGAACCTGTGACAGGTATCACCTCAACACCGCCAAGAGAACATGAACTGACCTGCAGAATAGCAGGGTTTGTTATGAAGGGTCATAGGATCACCTTCATCACACATCTTGTGCGCCCCTAGTTAAAGGCGAGGACAATGACGTCACTGGAATGATGATGAATGTGAGGGGAATCATCCCCATAGCTGAACTTGAAACTCAGCCGGATCATATGAGGCTTGATGATCAAACATCGGAATATGATTCAAAGCAGTTTGGTTTGTGTCAACATTAGTTGTGTATCTATTTGGTGCCGATCTATCCCACATTTTTCGTTGAATATCCAGTCATATTCCCTCAATATTCTATGATACCATGAAACATCCATTGAAAATTCCACTAAATCTCAATAGAACCCATAAATTTCCATAGTTTCCTTCTAAATCCCAGCATTTTCACATATTTTCACATATGTTCAGCCGATTTTTCTTTAACGTTTAAACAACAACACACCAAAAAACCCAGGCCGGGTACGGCGTCTTGGTGGGAACTCCCAACAATCGCGCCCTAACGCTGCGCTATGCCACGAAGGCGCGGCAAGAAAAACGCGGGGGACTGGGGACATCTGGGGACTGGGGGTGACCCATAGGAAAAAAGCCCGAGTTTCACCATTTTTTTTGAGTTACCCTCTGGTTATGACTAACATAGCCATGGAAAATCCCTTATAAATGGAGGTTTATAGATGAGAATGGGAATATATATACCCTCTGGTTATGACTAACATAGCCATGGTATAGATGGCCCATAGAAATAGATGATTTTCCCAGCGAACGAAAGCTCCATTTATTTACGGGATTTTCCATGGCTATGTTAAATAACCAGATGGTATAACCAGTGTATGTAATACATTCCAGGTATGGAAAGTGTTAACAATTATTTTTAATGAGTTATAAGCACTTTATATGCCCATTTATGGAAAATTATGTACAAATTGTAAATTATATAAGTACTTAGAAGCCCATTTATGGAATGTAGAATCCCATAGAACTAACCAGCACCATTTAGAATTGGTATTTCCGGCCATAACTGCATGGGGAAAGCTTCAAGAGAGGGCTGTCTTCACCCAACGAGTACATGAGATGGGAAAACGGGTGGTATTTTGAATGGCTCAATTGATAGATGATAGGGGATTATAAAACATAAATATGGATTGAATATGGAATGAATGGTGGTTTTGTACAGACTATAATGGGATTTTACTAAAGTCACCATGGGTTTTTAGTAGTTACCATCCAAATTTATGGTATCTAATTTTGATCCATACCCATATGAATCCACATGTTTGCTATGGATTCGCATATGAAAATTATAGGATTTCTGTGGGATAATCATATGGGTTACTGGGGATATGATGGTGTATAAAGAGATTTTTCAATACATCTACGGATCGGATTTTCTATGGCTTTACCCATGGAGATGAAAGGATGATATTGAACTATGGATTTACTATGGATTTTATCGGTTTCAAATATGTTTTGACTATCCAATCTGAGGGCTAGTGGCGTCAGATTCATTTCACACATTTTCTCAGAAATTTATGGATCCATTGTCGTATGATGTGGTGCTCCTCAGCTGTAAGTTGCTTGCTTGTACCCACCTTTGTCATCCCATGTCTAGATATCACCCATTTGAGATTTTCCATGAAATAAGTAGCACCATCCGGCGAGCTTGGGGGTATCCGCATTTTCAGGAAATCCACATGTTTGTTACCCTCTGGTAAACTTTCACATAACTGTGGAAATTCACCATGCTATTAATGGGTAAATCCACTATATATATATCTCTATGGCCATGTTCAATAGCAAACTGTTAAATTACCAGAGGGTAAAACCAACTGAGCAAAGCGTCAGACCACCAGTTGTCCCAGATGTTCGCCGTTCGTGGCAGGATGCCGATTCACCTTCGCCCAACTATGGTTCCCGTGTCTACCTCACAGATGGTGCCCTGGTTGGGTCGGGCATGGGAATTCTTGGAAACTGAAGGCCAGGGGCAGGAATGGTAAAATCGGTATAAGATATATTGATTTTAATAGGTATACGTTGGTACCTAGTTATACTATGATTTACTGTAGATTACGTAGATCATATTGTAAATGATCGATAGCTATGATTGTAAAACAATTTAGCTATCGATGGGGGGCCAGGTGCAGTGAAGGGCCTGATTTTTTTTTTCAGTGATGGGACCGACCAAATGGTCGCCGAGATGACGAGAATTCGCATAAAACCGATTGGAGATTTGGGATTTTTTTAAGCATCAAATCCAATGAAGAAACAGGTGTTTTTACTGAAGTTCAATAGGAATATGAAGTGGTAGATCGGGAAAAAACAGACCTCTATCCGATGGTGAACGGAGCGGTGAAACGAGCTATGGTTGTATCATGTTGTATCCATATTCGCATTTTGAGGGTGCCAGTTGGAGCTACGAATCAAACCTGATAGTAATGTAAGTTGGATTAGATACAATGCATACCCTTACTTTCCCACAATATCCTCATAATATCCCCACTATATGATAGTCATTGCTATGAAGGACACGTAATTCCCCAAGGCATGAGACCAAGTTGGGGCCCCCTAATGTGTGTTGGTTAACCTATCTATCTATCTATCTAATCCAATCTTATCTTATCTTATCTTATTCTATTCTATTCTAATTCTATTCTATTTTATCTATTTATCTATCTATCCGCCATTAAAACCGCTGTTTTTACCTATTTATACTATGAACGGTAGATTTGCCATGCTGGATATATCGATACTCAAACCCCACCTTCCGAATTGCGGAAATGTTGCTCATCCCTACAAGGTGGTGTGATGCTGCCGCCGACGTTTAATGTACGTTGCTTTAGAACCGCAAACGTTTACCATCTGGTTGTGACTAACAGTTTGCCATGGAAAGGTCCACCATTTTTAAGAACGGTAAACCATCTATAAACGGGCCATCTATACCATGGCCCCATGGCTATGTTAAATAACCAGAGGGTAACTAGTTTATAGTCACTAATATAGTCACCAAAAATTCCAACTCACCCTTAAAACTCAACAGTGAAGATCAGTGAAGTGTTTTCATCAGCTTAGCTTTTGCTTCAGGGACTCCACCCATATTCCAAGATATTATTGATACGATGGGATGATGGGTGGAAAATTCAGTCGTCACCATGGGATTCACGAACTGGGGGTACCCCCATGTTAGGAAAGCTCATATGGTTCCTAAGTCATAGGGCTAGCCCCTGTTCATCATCCATTTATAGATAGGATTTTTGATGAAAAAGTCACCATCCAGCGAGCTTGGGATAGCGGGATAGCCCCATGACTATGGAACCATCCCACAGATGGATCTCCGGTGTTGGTCCCACATTGGATGTGGGTTTTTATCCGGGTTTATCATCTATTTCTATGTGCCATGCTTCATAGCTATGTTAAATTAAAGAGGGTATACGGAAAGTATATGACAAATAAATCTCACCAACTTCTGAGTATGGGCTAGCAGCATTTTTTTCAACCTACCAGCCGACATCAGCCGACCAGGTGAGGGTTATTCCCTCTTTTCGCCCATGGCGGGGGAGATCTCTTTCGACATCGACATCTCACAGGTTCCTGCCGGAATGTGCCGACCTTAGAGAAGAGAAAGAGGGGATTTCAGGGTAAAACATGTTAAAACCCTACAATGTGAGGAATGTGAGGCCCCCCAGTGATGTTGGTTGGTTTAGATTCGCTCCAGTAACTAGTTCGTTATAAGTACCATAAACCATAGTGAAATTGGAGTTATGTGAACCCCAACTTAGCTATCGAACGGGGGCCTCACATTGTAGGGATTCATTGGGATTTTAAAAACATCAAATCCGTCGTCAAGAAAAAGGTGTTTGATCTTAATGAGCCTCTGGGAATGTGTTACAGTTTACTACTGAAGCCATGGCCCAGAGTTAAATAGTTGATTCAGTTGATTTACCAAACTTAAAGATGGTGATTTTCCAGTTCGCTTTTTGTATGTTTACCAGAGGTTAATGACATTCAATAGGAATATGAAGTGGTAGATCGGGAAAAAACCGACCTCTATCCGATGGTGAATGGATTGGTGAACTGAGCTATGGACATGGAATTTCCCATAGCCATTTCAGCTCATTCTTAGCCGACCATCAGACCATCATCCCATGTTTTCCATAGCTTTTCAGTGTTTTTGGGTAAATTCAGGGACAAAAACAACATTTTGGAGAGGTTCACAGTTGTGAATATGTGGGAAAACATCCAAAGATGTGGGATTTCGGACAAGTAAAACGAATTTTCGTGGTCCCACGGATCTTCACAATTTTAATCATCCCAGCACCCTTCGGCCCTTCAGCTTGGTCGCCCAGGAACGCTGCCGTGTACCTGGTGTCGATGAACAGATATGGGACCCGACTGCTGGGAAGGTTCTACTTGAGCCATTAAAAATACCCTGGTTAATTGATTGCTATAGGGGATTATACTACCTGGTTTACTGGGGATTATGATAACCCATAGTAGGGGTATTTTTAATGGCTCACTTGAGGGTTTACGCCATGGAGTGAGTTTTCCTCTGGTAATTTGTCACATAGCTATGGAAAATCACCACTTTTAATAGGTAAAAATTAACTATTTCTATGGTCCATTTTCAATAGCTTTTTGTATGTTTACCAGAGGGTAGTTTTCCTCTGGTAATCAAACATGGCAATAGAAATCCCGCTGAGGTATTGTAAAAACTCATGATAAATTCATGGGATATAATGGCAAAATAAGATTTGTGGAGATATCGTGGATTTTCGACAACACTATATATACAGCACTATGATAGCTGGGGATATGATACTAGGTCAATCGACTGGATGGGTCGAATCAATTAGTCTTTTTTGGTATCAATGGGATTATCTACGTTCACCAGCTAAGAACTTACTTTTTTGCAGGGTATCTAAGATTGGCCATGATTTATTGAGTTGCTTTTCCCATTGAAAACGATTTGTGGTGGATTTCCCATTGCCACGTTTGATTACCAGAGGGTAACTTGTCAATAAAGGGATTACCCTCCAATAAATTAACATAGACCCTGGCAGTCATCGGGGTTGGAAGTCTAGTTTCCACTAGAAATTGATTACAGTTTCAGGGTCGAACTGTCAATTTACCAGAGGGTATCATGGAGATATAGTGCTTTATAACCAAGTTATAACTTGATGGCTCATCTCACTTAGTAAGTGGGTTATAACCCCAATTATAAGTGGATTAACCCTACTTATCCCATTTATAACTGGGGTTATATCCCACTTTCTAAGTGGGATGAGCCACCAAGTAACCAAGTTACCAGGAATCGGAAATCTCAAGGCCAATCGAAAAAAAGATGAGACCCGCTACAGGTGCGGTTGAAATCTGAACACCAATCCTGCGGCAGAGAGAAGAAATATCAGCACTCCAATTACCCGGCCTGGTAAACGTTTACATAGCTATTGAAAATCATCATTTTTAACGGGTAAATCAAGTATTTCTATGGCCATTTTCAATAGCTATGTTAAATTACCAGAGGGTACTGTAAAAGGATTGATTCGGATGGTTTTTTGACTACAAGGTGAGGCCCAATATTTTTCCCGCGACGTGGACTTATAACATGGTTAACTATGGAGGATAATTAACTCTATGACTATTATATATATATGTGATATATGATGAGTCATCTGATGATATTATATACTGTAACTATAATCATGGTTAAGGAGAGGAATCATCTCAAAATGGCCTAACATTTCAGGCTAGTGAATTAACCCAGAATCATTCATTTTTGTTTCTTCTTAACTGACAATACTTATAATAATTAGAATAACGGGTATCATAACTGTAGTTATAATACCCATTCTTTGTCAGTTTACCCAGATATTAATATGGATTATACATGATTCTCACTAAATATGGATAAGTTATAGTAGCCATAGTAAGATATGAAGATACATTGACCAAAAGGAATACAGCTTGGTGGTGCCTAAAACTATAATTATTGGGTTTATAAACCGACAAACATCACTAGGGCCTTACTTTGTATGGTTTCTAAGAAATGTACACGGCGTATTAAAACTGCACATTCTCCCTCCATTGTTACACCAGGAATATCGCCATTCATTGATTCTCCCACTATATTCCCATGAACATATCCATTAAATGCCATTATCATACCATGAAAATGTCCCAAAACCCTATCAAATCCCATTGAAATATTCAATTTCCCAAGTAATTGTCCCCTTGAAATCCAAAAAATCCACCAAAAATCCCTGCTGATGGTACCATGTTCAACCTCCATTTCCAGACCTTCGCATCCCATGGGAAAATCCAAGTCACAACAAATCCCTATTTGCTGATGGTTTCAACATCTCCATTTCGGGCTTATCATCTTACTGGTGCTAAACGTAGGGAATGGATGGGTTGCTGGGGGTTGCTGGGATGATTATTGATAGTTATTGTGGATCATTCCCTCATTCCCTTCTAAGCACAAGTAAGTCATCAATGGGAATTCCAGGATCCAATACATGGAGCTAACGTTAGTACCATATTTTGGGCCATATTTTGGAGTTATATCCCCTGAAATTTAGCCATTACATAGGCCTTACAAAATGGTAGGTACCTCCAATAAATCGATTCCTGAGTCATGGCCATTATCATCTCTTCATCCATTTTTCATGGTTAAATCATGTTAAATCTCCATTTTTCATGGTTAAACCTCCATTTTTCATAGGTTAAACCTCAATTTTTCATGGTTAAATTGGTTAAATCTCCATTTTTCATAGGAAAACCTCCATTTTTCATAGGAAAACCTCCATTTTTCATGGTTTCAACGAATCTCCTTATTTCGGGCTCCAGGAACATCGCTAGTATCAGCAACAGCGGCGTGATGAATGTGGCGGGCTGGCGACGGGGCTTGGGCTATTGCGATGCGCAGTGTCCCAAGGATTTGCGCTTCGTCCAGGGCACAGGTCTGCAACCAGCGGAGGGTGGACGTGCTAAATTCACACGTTAACAATAGTGGGAGAATGTGGGTGTCCCAATATATTCCACTATATTCATTGATTCTCCCACTATATTCCCAATATTGGTGACCAAAAGATGACCTGGGGGGTTTGGGTGTCCCCATTTTGTAGAGCCAAATCTGGCTTTTGGGGCTTAACATGGCCTCTACAGAATGAGGAACCTGCCACGAATCTAGCAAGGGGTTTAACATATGAAAATATGAAACCCTCTGGTTATTTAACATAGCTATGGAAAATCCATTATAAATGGAGGTTTTATACTGTAGTAACATATGAAAATTAATAGTTATAGTGATCATAGTCCATAGTGTTAATTTACGATATATATATATATATAGATAAACCTTATAGATAAACATATTACCCTCTGGTAAACATACAAAAAACGATGGAACATCACCATGCTATTAGTGGGTACTGTAAATTAACTATTTCTATGGCCATTTTCAATAGCTATGTTTGTTTACCAGAGGGTAATTAATGTCTACGGATATAACATATTAATAAATAATATTATAATACTATACAGTAGATATTATGATACATGATAGGTACATAAAAATAGATAACATCCTGAGATTTTGATAGTTAATGTCAACCCCGGATGAATAAACCATGGTTTCTGAAAATTAGGGGGGGTATTCCCCTGGTATGATTTGATACTTGAATGGTACTTTCCCAATGGAGCCAGATACCCATAGACCTGGGCTTGTTTGGTCGGTGATTTGTTATTTTCCCAATGGAAAATCCACCATGACTGGGGAATCGATTAAGTGAATATGTTTTATTTTTTGGGGGACCCCTTAAGCAAATCCAAGTAGATACCCTGCAAACAATGAACAATTCTGAGCTGGTGAACGTAGATAATCCCATACCATCCAGTTGACTATCTGGATGAGTTTCTAGCCATCCAAGGATTGACTTAGCTATATCCAAATGAACCATTCCTTCCCCTCCCAATGTTTTTTCCCCAATAGGTTGATATCAATATCCCAATACAGGATGGTGCCCCCCAGTGATGTGTGTTGCTTTATAAACCATTATAAACCCCCATTAACTAGTTCGTTATATCTACCATAAACCATAGTTTTTCCGCCACTTATCAGGCAACTGAACGCTATCCAACGGGGGCCCCCATCCTGTATCTGTATCTAGTAATTAATCTAATTATAGTTAATAGTCAAATTATAACTATAGTTAATCTATAGTTGATCTATAGTTAAAGTTCATTATAACTATAGTTAATCTATAGTTAATGGATGTTAATGGTCAATAACTATAGGTACACTCCGGTAAACTAACTAACATAGCTATTGAACATACCACATTTATACTTTATTTACCTATTCAAAACGGAGATTTTCTATAGCTATGTTAGTTTACCAGAGGGCAATATGTTTTAACTAAGGAGTTAAGATTGAACATGAGGATACAATGGGATTTTTTCATGCAGATCGAACATGGGGATTCTATATGATTCTTTTGGGATATTTTTTGGGCAATATTTTGGACATTTTATGGGATTGTTCACAGTGATTTACAGTAGATATGGGTGTGGTTGAAAACAGAGTATGCCCACCCAAGTGACTAAACGAGAGAGAAATTGATGATAATTCATCTTTTTTTTTGTTGGGTACCATTCTTGGAGTGGATCGTAGAATGAACTTATAGCTGTGGTTTTTCAGTGAAATTGTAAAGTACTCAATGTAGTCAGGTTGTACTAATATATGATGTATTGGTTCTTTTGTACTTTTAGATGAGACTTTTAGTAGATAAGTTGGAGTTATATAATGAGTTGAAGTACTTGCAATATTTGGAGATGCCTGGAGATACACCAGGGATATGATGATTATATGGGGTGTGTTGCTGTCGGAGAATGGTATTTACCAATTTTCATGGGAAAACTGGGAAAACTATGATGAGAGAACATCGATGAACCATGCAATTTTAGGTGTGTCCTAAACATGTTCCTTCAAAACCATGAACGATGATGAGCAAACCACTGACTACAGGATGCAAGTACCCTCTGGTAATTTAACATAGCTATGGAAAATGGACCATTTGCAGATGATGATTTTAACGATGTTTCAAGTCATGGGCGGCTCCACTGTGTGGCCCTTGGATCCCTTGGAACCAGCAGTACGTGGTTCATTGATCCAGTCATCATTTCATCAATGGGTTTTCCAATAAAAAATGGAGGTTTCACCTATGAAAAATGGAGGTTTAACCTATGAAAAATGGAGGTTTAACCAATTTAAGCATGAGAATGGATGAATAGATGATAATGGCCATGACGAAAAGGAACCGATTGATTGGAGGTACCGATTCCATATATTTTTGGCCTATTTTTTGGGCCTAAATTTCAGGGAATAGGATCCTGAAATCCCCATTCATCATTAAAACAGGCATTTGGATGGATGCGTCTTTTCTTGTCAATGCTTTTTCACTTTGCTACTGATTTTTTCTGGGTAAACCCTGACTGGATGGCTAGTTTAGTACAGCTTCATCTTTGGCTGAACATTAAAAAAACACATGCTTTACCTAACCAGCAAAACACACAATCTGCTGTGGTTTCCCCTGTCTTTTTAGACCAGGGTAGTTAGCTAACATGGCCAAGTTTCCGCACGAAATCTCATGGAACATCCCATCAAATCCTAGTCATCATGGTTTAGATATAGGGAAATCATCCCCTTTTATGGCCGAACTATTCAGGTTAGTGAATTGTTATAATTTACCCAGCCCAATATAGTAATTTCCATGTATAATCATCCATTTTAATAGGATTTTCCATTATATACCCAGATAAATGGATTGTCATGTTTAGTGAATTGTTATAATTTACCCAGATTGTTTCTTGGGTTTAGCAGCTCCCTGGAATCCTGTAGATTAGCTAAACATCATCCATATCATCCACATGTTCCCGTTAACATCCACGTATTTTTCCATTAAAATCATGAATGACATCCATATCAATGTTCCCATATTTGATGGCCATTAATATCATCCCATTAACATTTATCATTTTTTTTCATCCCATATTATTGTTGTCCCATGGAAATATCCCTAAGCATATCCCAATATCCAGTGCTACCCTTTGGTAATTGTTCACACTTTGCGAACTTGAAATTAGCCCATAGAAATAGTTGATGTATCAATAGCATGGTGATTTTCCATGATTGTCCCATCCGTTTTTTCTATGTTTAGAGGCTACCAACAGCGCCGTCGTCAGGCTACAACAGCGACAATCGCTATGCCTCCTGCTGTCCCGAGATGGCTGCTCGACGGCCGATCCGGAGACGATGGACGGGGGGATTTTTCTCAAGTCATGGGACGAAAATCGCTGAAATCCATAGAATTCTGCTTGGTGGCGAACTACCCACGGCTCGTAAGTGGGATATAATCCCAGTGATTTACATGGGATTTTTGTAGGGTTAATCCACTTATAATTGGGGTGAACTAACCAACTTACTAAGTGAGATGAGCCACCAAGTGGATGGATTTGCAAGTGAAAATTCGAGGACACCTCCTAACATGGGTTGGATTGAACTCCCCCAAAATCCACTGGTTAACATCATCAGTTTCCCCATGAAAAAAAGGCGTCGCCCTTCGCATCCGGCCGTGAAGTGGCAGGGCCGGGGCGGCAGGGCAGCTTTCCTAGGTCAATCCTGGGAACTTATCAATGGGATATTCACCTATTGGGGTATTAACCTATTGGGATATTGATAATCCATGATAATCCCTTCCTCCTAATATTAAACACCCCTAAACGAAACCATGGTTTAGATGGTTTTTTGGGAAGGGAATTTCCACATTTTTTTGGGACCATGTATGGGGTGTTTCATATTAGGATGATGAGATCATTATGACAAAAAAACACTGGGAGAGGAAGGAATGGTTCATTTGGAACTAGGTCAATCCTTGGATGGCTAGAAACTCATCCAAAATAGTCAACTGGATGGTATGGGGGTATGGGATTATCATGGATTATCTACGTTCACCAGCTCAGAATTGTTCATTGTTTGCAGGGTATCTACTTGGATTTGCTTAAGGGGTCCCCCAAAAAATAAAACATATTCACTTAATCGATTCCCCAGTCATGGTGGATTTTCCATTGGGAAAATAACAAATCACCGACCAAACAAGCCCAGGTCTATGGGTATCTGGCTCCATTGGGAAAGTACCATTCAAGGTGTTTTTTGCAGCGCAGGAGGTTTCAAATCAGCAGGCTGATTCCCCAATGAACCATCCATCTGAGCTACGCCGTTTTTCATCCTTTTTCTGGAAATCCTAGCATAATTGGTATGTAAAGCCCTATGAAAGGATAGATGACCATCCCCCCAATATGCCCATATGCTCCATGCTGCTGGAAAGTTCACCAACATTTACACCATTTTTATGAGCCAGTTTTGTAGGTAAATATACTATACATGGAGCATCTGGTATGTATATATACCCTCTGGTAATTTAACATAGCTATGGAAAATCACCATTTTTAGTGGGAAAACTCACTATAAATGGCCATTTTCAATAGCTATGTTAAATTACCAGAGGGTATATATATATACATCATTATACATCATTGTTTGCCGCCTCGAATTTCTTCGTAAGGACCTCTTTGAGGCAAATCGTTTCGTGTCGGCCCTCACGGCGCATCCGTGCAAATCCGACCAGGAGGGCGGGTCGGCGGGTGTTTCGTGGGATTTCTCAATGGAAAAAATCGATGTATCGCGAGGATATAGATATTGAATGATAGTAGTACTATAGATCTGGTTGGTGGTTTGGAACATGACTTTTATGACTTTCCATATATTGGGAATGTCATCATCCCAACTGACGAACTCATATTTTTCAGAGGGGTTCAAACCACCAACCAGAGATAGTATAGGATATAATTCTATATCTATTATTGGACTATAGTAATATATAGATATAGAATGGACTATTGAATGATGACTTGATCATGGGATATTACTGGGAGATTACTGGGATCATGGGATATGGGATATCTGTAATGGAGAATATATCATGGGATGGAGGATATGAATGAGATTTAGAGCCATTATACTGACATTCGGGCCCTGGGATTAGTGGCAAATGGTTTTTTTTTAACTGGCGAAAACAACTGACACTCGGTACCGTTTTGTTTTTTTATCCGCCAGTGACAAGTACTAACGACTTGTCACTAATCATACTACGCCCATCTAAGTAGCCCAATAGCAGGACGATGGCCGGCTAGCCATGCTACCTGGTTTTTTTGGGAAAAAAACGTAACCCAAAAATTGGGGAACCGATCAACCAGCTAGGTATAAATGACCTGGTTTTTGGGGGATCAAAAACTACAGTACCCAATCTGTTTGGTGGTTTGGAACATGACTTTTATTTTTCCATATATTGGGAATTTCATCATCCCAACTGACTTTCATATTTTTTTAGAGGGGTAGGTATACCACCAACCAGTATATATATATATATATCTATATATATATATATCGTATAGCCTTGATTTTCGCAGCTTTCATGGAGGAAATGAACGGACATGATGATTAACCAGTGGAGTGCATGGTGAAAGCATCGATGGTTTGACAGGTGAAAACAGATTCAATTGCAGCCTCTAGTAAACATACAAAAAGCTATTGAAAATAGCCCATTTATAGTGGATTTTCCCATTAAAAATAGAGATGTTCCATAAAGTTCCATAGTTGTTTGTATGTTTACCAGAGGGTAGCCGGAGGGTAAGCCCAAGCGGAGCTTCCCACATCTCCGACGCAATCTGGCCTCAGGCGTCGGTCTGCGACAGCAGCACAAATCCCGACTGCGGGGCCGAGTGCGACAGCAATGGCGGGGATATCAACACCTTCCGCGACGAAGGCGCGGTCGTGTTCAGCGGTCCGGATGTGGGGTTGCACGACAATTTTGTTGGGGATATCCTAAGAGGAGTCAACTATAGGAATTATGGGACATTGGGATATCTTTCAAAATGGCGGGTTTATCCTTATAGATGTCATTGAGATATAGTGGGATATCAGTGGATATCAGTGAGCAACGCAATATGTGACAATTAAGATCCATTAAGCATCAAACATAAGGATTTCACCATCAAACGTAGGGATTTAGCCATAAACAATTTGGATGGGTGCAGATTGTGGGCCAGATCTGGGTCATAGGTCATAAGTTGGTTCATGAAACAATCTCAATCTCTTGAAACCTAGCGATATGTATACATACACCTTAAATCTGTTTTATATCAGTCATCAATAAGAAACCAACTTACCTATCTCAGGGGCCCCTTCCTGTAGAGACTCAACACCCAGACATGGTGGTTTTACGATGTTTTACGCGCAAAAGATGGGGAAACAAGTTCAACCTCAGGAGTTTCTGGAAACTTCTGTAAAAAATCGCTAGTGTTTGACTTGAAGAGGCAAGAAGTCAGGAAGCAGTTGGCCCAATGAACGAATCCGTCGCCGGTCCCTACTGGTCCTACAGAGCGATGAACTGCCTTGTTTCGCTTCTGGCAAACATATGAGAAAACAGCACTGGATAGTCCTAGATACAATGTAATCCCCCCACAGTTATAAATTGTAAGTTACATCGATTTGACAACCCCTGGCCTGCTGTAATAAATGTATGGCCACCACAATTCCAGTTGGATTTTCGTTTCAGCCATTCTGGTCGAACTGGGGGGACTTGTAGAGTATTGGATTCACGAAATGGGGATTTCGCGCATCTTACGAGGCGGCCCCGGCCAGTAAAATGTTGGTTTAGTTCAAACAATATCTACCATAAACCATAGTTAACTAACCTTGTTATTTGCACCAACTTAGCTATCTATCATAAATCAATTCTATCAATCTCCAGAATCCCTATTCATTGCTGTGCTATTTTCGTTTTTCTCTTAGTTTAGTTTCACCCCATGATCTAGTTCGAAAAATACCTACCATAAACATCCATAAACCATAGTTAAATATAGTTTACGAACTTTTCACCTATAGTAACTCTGGTTGGTGGTTTGGAACATTTTTGTTTTTTCCATATATTGGGAATAATAACCCCAGCTGACTTTCATATTTTTCAGAGGGGTAGGTATACCACCAACCAGTAATGTTGAATGGAATAGTCGAATCCTACTAAAACAATGAGTCGGACTCTATGATTCCATCAAAACTGGTGCCATATATTACTGTGGATGGTTGCGAAATCCTGACCAAAAGGATGGAGTTGAAACCCCCAAAAAATATTTGGTGCCTACCAATCAATGCCACTCGCGACACGACAGGCCCGGGGCATGCGCTCTTCAATAACGTGGACCCGATGCTACCTTTTAGCGTGCCTTGGAAGCCTGGAAAATGAGGGGAATATGATGGGATCATGGGATTGATGAGATGTATTGAGATGTATTGAGATGTAGAAATACTAAGCCTACTAAACCTATAGAAAACTGGTATTAGAAAAAAGGGATGTTAATATAATTAATGGGGAAGTGGAAATCATTGTTTTTTTTGGATGGGAAATGACCTGGGTAAATGGAATGAGGACCGAAGCCTGCGACGTCGAATGGCCGATTTTTCCGGTGAACCAGATCCTATGAATCTTGGGGAAACAAAACCAACCAATCTAACTGAGGTATAACATCTGGGTAAATTTCATCACGACCTCACTGTTCTCCCTCACTGGAATCATGGTTAGCAAGGGAAAGCATCCCCAAATGGCCTTAATTCAGGTTTTGCGGGGAGGGGGCCGGCCAAAGGGAAGATCGGTGGCCTTAATTCAGGTTAGTGAAATATTATAATTTGCCCAGATGGTATAACTAAGATTAGTAGGTATGCATATTTTTTCACCATGTATAACCAGTATACCAAGCCAGAAAAAAGATGAATAGCAGGGTATATCCAACCAATCATCTAAGTGGGTATACCATGGTAGCCTATATTTACATACCCTCTGGTGAACTAACATTTTGCCATGGAACATCACCATGCTATTCATGGGAAAACTCACTATTTCAATGGCCATTTTCAATAGCTATTTTGACATAACCAGAGAGTAAATTTCCATTTTCTGATGGTTTTCCCATGGTTTTCCTATGATTTTCCAAGCCCAACTTCCCCTAACCTGAGGGTAACTGTCGTAGATCCAATACCTGAGCAAGCCATGATCGAAGCGATCTGTCCCAAACATCGGGGATTCTTCAAAAAACGCTACAAATCCCACCACAGTGGAGATATTATGGATTTTAAACAACACTATAAACAAATAAATAGATACATGATACATATACTGTATATATATAATATATTATATACTGTATATATATACTGTATATATATATACATGTTTATAGCACTATGATAGCTGGGGATATGATATCTGCAACTTATGATCATTTTAGGAAGGAGCATCGTGATTAATCATCGAATTGGGGGGTGCGATCAGCTGAAAAAGTGTGTGTTCGATGGAAATGGCTACAGGAAACCAGGACTTTAACATCTACATAGCTTCCATATATAGATGGTTAGTATGGGATAATGATGGTTAATGATGGTTAATAATATCTGGTTGGTGGTTTGGAACATTTGGACGATTTTTCCATTGGGAAGTTCATAATCCTAACTGACGAACTCCATCATTTCTCAGAGGGGTTGGTTGAAACCACCAACCAGATTATTATTAACAATCATTAACCATATAATAACCATAGATTAACGATATATTAACCACATATCATAATTTATATATGTTCATGTATTTTCCCATACAAATCCCCTTGAAGCAAGTGGTTGAGATGGGGATGGGGCAACAAAACGGATGTCAGTTCCTTGGTACCCGCCAAAAAACACAATTGCGGGCTGAAGCGGGCTGGGTTTGTCAGGCTGAACTGGGTCCCCAAGAATTGCTGCCCGAACGGTTGGCTCACTGGATTGGTTTAAGGGAAAATTTTCAGGAAACCATGGTTTTTACTATCAAATATAGGGCTTTCCTGTAATTTTTCCCATCATTCAATTCTTTCCCAACCAACCCAATCTTTTCTGGTTGGTGGTTTCAAACATGGCTTTTATTTTCCATTTCATGTATGGGATGTCATCCGAAACCCATTGACTATATAATATTTTTCAAGATGGGCACATTGCACCAGCAAGCAGAATGATCATATATCCCATCATTAATCACCATATATAACCACTATTATTGGTATTATAACCACTATTATAATATAATCCCAACCAGTTGATCATTAGATTTGTTTGTTCAACATCCAGATTTGATTTGTTCATACTGTCACGTTCGCCCCTCAGGGTCTCAGGTTCCTTCACGACCTTAGAGACTGCCATGGACCAGGGTGGACCCTCCAGGGCTCCAGGCCTCATCCAACCACCTGCAGGTCACTACACGTTTCATCACCAACAACGGATTCTCCAATGGAACTTTGATAGATGCTGGGCAAATTGTGATTTTCACACTAGAGATTCCACAGGAAAACTCTGGAGATACCATACCCGACCTGGTAAACATACGAAAAGCGAACTGGAACATGGCCATAGAAATAGTTGATTTACCCATTAAACATGGGTGATTTTCCATAGTTTTTTGGTATGTTTACCAGAGGATAACCATCCAAAGATAGAGGTCAAAAAACTGTAAATTTTCCCTTAACGGAAACCTATACGATGCTATACGCTCAATAGTAAAAAAACATGTAAGAACCTAGGGGGGTCAGCCATAATTTTATTAATTCTTCAGCCCACCCAATAAATAGGGTTGCTCCAACCGATTATAGAGAAATGATATAGCCACAATATCACTCATGTTGCTTCTATATTTACCAAACAATACCCACCCAAATCTACCTGAATCTTCCAAAAAATGCGCTCGGTAAACCCATGATCCATCACCATAAATCCATTTGAATACATAAATCCACCATAAATGATGCGATTTTGAACTCAGCTAAGGAAATCGAGCAGGAACTACTTCAGGTTCAAGGGATCTCGATGGCGGTGGTCAAAACTCAAAACCTTGAGGAATATACCTTGCACCCCCCAAATATCTGGGATGAAAAAAACATGTTGGGATTTTTCCATGGAAAATCACTTTACTACATGAATTTCTTGCCACGAAAAAACATGATTTTCATATATTTTCATCATTTTCCCCTGAAAAATTTCCGCAAGGATCTCCCGATTGGATGTGAGATCCTCCCATGTGACCCCGCGAAGGCAGGGCGCAGCTTCAAGACATCTTTGACTGACCAGAGCGTGGCGGAGTCTTCCAAGCGCTTCAGGTCAGTAGTACCATCTGGTTATGATTAACATAGCCATGGAAAATCACCATTAATAGGTAAACCATCTATAAATGGGTCATTTTCCATGGCTATGTTTATGTTAGTCATAACCAGAGGGTAACTGATGGGTAAAAACCAATCCTGAAGCGTTGATTGAAGATATTGAAGCCACGAAAAACGTGTGGATCATTAAGTTTCTTCGCCACGTTGATACCCAAGTGGTGATTTTGAATCAAGTGGTGATACTTGTCCGGGATTTTCCAGCACGCCACGTTGATGTCTGGTTAATCCCATAAAATATATCAACATATTCTCAT
This sequence comes from Cladocopium goreaui, assembly GCA_947184155.2. Classification (NCBI taxonomy): domain Eukaryota; class Dinophyceae; order Suessiales; family Symbiodiniaceae; genus Cladocopium; species Cladocopium goreaui. Next base: position 617,606 of record CAMXCT020000469.1, on the reverse strand, counting down.
TAATGTCCATTGAATCATATTGAATCCCCACTACTGGTGAACATCCCCAACCAATGGATGGGTAGAAACCAATCCTTTTAGTTTTTTTTTTGCTATGAAAATTCACCAGAACCAGCAAAAGATGACATGTTTTTTCTGGACAACAACAAAAATTGACCAGTACGTGAATGAATGGGATTGGACCTCGAATTATTCAATGGTTTGGTTTAAGGGAAAATCTTAACCGGAAACCATGGTTTTTACCATTAAATATGCTGTTTTCCTGTAAATTTTCCCTTATATAAACCAATCCATTGAATTATGACATTGATGCAGATTGGTTGAAAATCCCAGCATTTCTAAAGAGAACCCCCATGAAATCCTCATGAAATCCTCAAGAAATCATGGGGAAAATCCATGAAAATCCATGAAAATCCAGGATCATTCAACGAATTGTAACTGGTTAAGAACCAGCCAGTTGGGAGTCCGCAACCGATGGGAATCGAAATCACCAAACGTGGGGACTTGGTTGGTTGGTTCGCTGGTTTAGTTCATTTACATAGTTTAAAGTGTTTAAAGCAACTTGGAATTGATAGTTGATAACTATTGATAACTGATATATATATATATATCAGTTATCAATATATATATATATATGCTAGTTGATTCAAGGTAGGCAAACATCCAGTTGGCTTTATGGCGATGTTCATTAGTTGGATGGGCAAGTTGGTATCCTGCCGTCGCAGGAGCGCCAACAAATTTGGTGAAGTCTATGGTAGCTCGGATGAAATCTTTGGATACGGAAAATCATGGGAAAATCATAGCAAAACATGGGAAAATCATAGGGAAAACATGGGAACATCATAGCAAAACATGGGAAAATCATAGGGAAACATAGGGAAAATCATGGGAAGATGGAGCTTTCTGGCTAGGAAATGGCTGGGAAAATCATGGGAAAGTTGGTGGTTTGGAAGATGAATGAACAGCAAAGATAGAGATTTCATCGGAATTTCACAGGGATAATTGATGATTTTACAGGGATTGTACTACCTGATACACTGGTTGGTGGTTTGGAACATGTTTTTCCATATTAATTGGGACTGTCATCATCCCAACTGACGAACTCACTCCGTCATTTTTCAGAGGGGTTGCAACCACCAAGCAGTCATGGAAAATCATGGCTGAGATCTCAAAAGCTGGGAAACATCATCGAACTAATTACTAGGTCAATCTTACATGGATACTTTAATCCTTTAATCTTTTGGTATTAATGGGAATATCTACTAACCAGCAAAGACTTTAATTTCTTGCAGAGTATCTAAGATTGGCAAGGATTAGTTGGGCTATGTTCCAGCACGCCATGAAGCTGACACCGGAGCGTTTTTGGAGCGACTTGCCATCCTCCCAACAACTAACATCAACGCAAAAAGTTGAGCCTTGGAAGATTAGTCCTTTCCTCCAAAAATACGAGTGATTCGAAAAGGGTGAAACTGCGAACGTTGGATGGCAAGTCCCATTAATATCAATTGATATCCATTCATCTCCATGATTCTTATATGTATCATATCCCATTCACAATCCAATGATTTTTGCGGGTGGTAAATGCCAATCAGAAAACAAAATTCACCTCAAAAATCCCATTGAAAAAAAACACCTGAAGAATTAGAATCTATATTATCTATATTATCTAATTATCTATGTATCTAGAAAGCTTGCCCTCTGGTAATTTAACGTAGCTATGGAAAATCACCATGCTATTCATGGGAAAACTCACTATTTCAATGGCCATTTTCAATAGCTATTTTGACATAACCAGAGGGTAATCAAGAAAAAAACTTGGAGGATCATCCCAAGCATTGACAAAGTGTTTTTTTCCATGATTTTTGTCACGTCATTTCATTTTTGTATGTTTACCAGAGGGTAAATCCCATAATCATATTCCATAAAATTTCTATAGTTGCTACCCGAAAGTCGCTGCCTGGGCCTTGAGGAAAGTCCGCCAAAGATGTTTCCCTAAAGTGTTTTTTTCCTCCAAGAATCACAGCAATTTGGATGTATTTTCCAGCAAAAAGACTTGTACAACTTGTATATTTCTGTATTTTCCAGCAAAAAGACTTGTACAACTTGTATATTTCTGTATTTTCCAGCAAAAAGATTTGTATAACTTGTATATTTCTGTATTTTCCACCAAACAGACTTGTATATTTCATGAACATTGTGTTTGAAAAACGTGTATTTGTTGTAGCTCGGGGAATGAATCTCCCGCCCCAGCAGCATCTTCTAAGGCGGTCTAAAGCAGATGGGCAAGGTGGCAATTGAAGTCTCCGGGTTAGTTCGGGTTAGTAGTGTTCACACATCCCCAGGAGAAATGAGATTGACAACACTTCTAGCAAGCCAAAGCCGATATTGCTGGTTGGTGGTTTGGAACCATGGAATTTTATGACTTTCCATTCAGTTGGGAATATATAATCATCCCAACTGACTCATATTTTTCAGAGGGGTAGGTATACCACTAACCAGAAATTGTTGTTTATTGTTACCCTCTGGTAAACTAAGAGTTTGCGAACTGGAATATCACAATTTTTACTAGGTCAATCAACTACTTCTATGTGCCATTTTCAATAGCTATGTAACAAATTACCAGAGGGTATTGAATGGTTTTGAGTGTCAGATGTTTATTCCACGGATATTCCATCCTACCAGGGAAAAAAAACACCACGAATCATGCTTGGTACATACCCCGCTAAAAATGGCAGGGTTGGAAACTTTCAAAGAAAGAGGGTTTAGTATTGCGATGGTTACTGTTGTTATGTCATCAGTCATTGTGTTTAACAGTTTAAGAAGTGAATAGTCACTTAGTCCAAATCCGCATTGGTCTATACTTTCTGTTAAACAGTTACCTTAGTATGTTTTTACCAGTCGAAGCAAAATCCCAGTTTTACAATATAGTTTTACCAGATGAAGATCATTGAAGATCCCAAACAAATACTTGGAGGATCATTCAATGAATCGTAATTGGTGAACGTGGCACGAATCGTCAATGCTTGGGATGATCCTCCAAGTTTCTTTCTTTATTAACCTTTATTAACCAGTATTGACTAGTATTAGCCACTAGTTTTTTCAGTTATAATTTTTTACAAACAAACACTATTAGTCTAGTAGTAAGTTATATACTATTCACCACTACTGTATGAATAACTATATGAACAACTATGAATAACTATATTAATATATATTAATTATAATTATTAATAACTATATTGATAACTATTTTCATGACAATATAGATATTACATCAATGAATCGAGTCGTGCCCTCCGCGGCGCCAGTCCCTGCGCAATGGCATGGTGCTGGTGGTGGCATTGTGGTCTGATCCAGGTCCGGACGGTTTCACCATTTTTCACCGTAGAAAACCGCCACTCGTTCAACGGTGTTTTTTTTCAGAAGGTACCCTCTGGTAAACATACAAAAAACTATGGAACATCACCATTTTTGATTGGTAAATCCACTATTTCTATGGCCATTTCAATAGCTATGTTAAATTACCAGAGGGTAAACTAAGGGCTGATGATTTTTATGACTTTAAAACATTCAGTTGGGAATATATAATCATCCCAACTGACTCTAATCTTTTCAGAGGGGCTGGTTGAAACCAACTAACCAGAAATTGTTGTTTATTGTTACCCTCTGGTAAACTAAGAGTTTGCGAACTGGAACATCACTATTAAAATAATAGGTAAATCACCTATTTCTATGTGCCATTTTCAATAGCTATGTAACAAATTACCAGAGGGTATTTATTGTTATTGAAGCTATTCTTGTTATCTGGTTGAAGTGAAGGTAAAATCCGAAATGATCGAAATGGGCATTTGGAAATAACACAGGTTCTAAGAGGTTCTAAGATCTGATTGGATGGCGACAGATGGGCTGGTGAGATCTGGAGGCGGAAAACTCTGTGGTGAAAATTCAAAGCACCAGAAAAGCCTATGGATGGTACCGCAAGCTCGCTGGATGATGTATAATTCACGGTTAAATTTCGAAAATAACATGGATGATGCAATGGGGTACCCTCTGGTAAACTAACATAGCTATTGAAAATGGCCATTTATAGTGGATTTTTCCATTGAAAATGGTGATTTTCCACAGTTATGTTAGATTACCAGAGGGTACCTCTATTTTAGGACACCACCATATCTGAAGAAACAACAGACCTGAATCCACGTTTAGTTTAATATCATTGGTTATCCATTGGTTAGCTGTGGTGAACGGCGGGAGTGATAGCGATTGGGGTATCCATACCTGAAGTATTCCCTATTCAATGGGGAGCCAGGGAGCTACGAATGGAGTTTTCCAACCATATGATAGATATGATAGTTGGGCAACATGTAAAATGACTAGGAACTATCAAGTGGTTGGAAACCTGGTTTGTTGCCAACATAAGTTGGACAACTACATGATTGGAATGCCCAGGAGTTTTCCCCATCTTTAGTGAACATGTATAGGAACTGATTGGAATCCTGGATCATGGCAATTCACCAAAACTCACATCCCGGTGGTGTCTCTTTTTGGTCGTCGCCTCCGATGATTTCCGAAAATGATCACGAAACGGAACTGTCCGCATATGCTCCATGTTCCATGGATTCCATTGCTGTGGTTTTTTGGCAAAAGAGGGCACGCACAATTTTTCAATGGTGTCTGGTATGATTATGAATAGTTGTTATAGATCATTCCCCCATTCCCTACTAAGCACCAGTAAGTTGCTGTGTTTGTTTTGCAAAAGAGGGCACACCCGGATGTTCTCTCGTTCAAAAGGCCACCAGTCATGTCCATTCAAAGCTCTTCCGAAAGTGAAGGGAAATTCTGCAGTTGAAGCCCCTGACTACAGTATAACAATAATAAAGCACCCATTTAAAAGAATGTTTCATACCACCTATAAAAAATGGTGATGACTGGGGGATGGTTTATGAAATTGTTTTACTCACATTAATCTCAATGGATTGGTTTAAGTGAAAATCTACAGGAAACCATGGTTTTTACCATCAAATATAGGTCTTTCCTGTAAATTTTCCCATCATCCAATTCTATGATAATCTCCTTAGCTTTGCAATTTTGGCCCATTTTGGATCCGGCATTGCCGGTACCACCATGAGTTGTTCCGGCCAGGTGGAAACATGAACTGGCAGCTTGGCAGGAAGCTGCTGGATTTTTTCCATAGAAATGGTTGGTTTGCTCATAATACTACCATTATAATATCTCATTGTAATATACTCCCATAATTGTGTATAATATATATATATATTATTATTATATAATATACATATTACATATTATTATCATATATTATTAATATTATATATATAATATTATACATATTATATATAATATTATACATATTATATATATTACATATTATATATTTATATTTATTACATATAATATAATATATATATAATATATATAAATATATATATATATATATAATATATCCCCATGTAATCCACGTCGCAAATGGTGACTTTCCACTTCGCAAAGTTTTTTTTGTTTTCACTTCGGATGGGTAGAGAAGGCCGAATGAAAAAACAACCAAAAAACAAAGAAATTGTTGAGTGTTTCCTCATCCCCTTAAAATACTACTTGGTTATTTAACATAGCTATGGAAAAACACCTTTTTTGATGGGTGAGTCATCATAAATCCTCTATAAATGGACCTTTTCCATAGCTACCCTCTGGTAAACGAACAGTTTGCGAACTGGAAAATCACCATCTTTAATAGGTAAATCCACTACAAATGGGTCATGTTCAATAGTTATGTTAAATTACCGGAGGGTTACATGGGATTTACCCTCTGGTTATTTAACAGTTCGACACTGGCAGGGGTTGGAAGATGAGTGGTTTACCACTAAACATGTGTTATTTTCAGGGTCTATGTTAATTTACCAGAGGGTAAATAATTGATTGCTATAGGGGATTATTAGTATACCTGGTTTACTGGGGATTATGATAACCCATAGGATTGTACTACCCATAGGGGTTTTCAGGGTCTAACTCTTCATTTGGAGGCTCGGCTGTATCCCGTGTTTTGTTTTTTGTTCCATTTTCCCAAGGATTTTCTTGAAACCAAAATAGATGATATCATCAAATAACCAATCTATTGATGTTCTTAGTTTTTTTTGAAAGTGGTAAACCCAATAATAAACCTCCCATTGAGTGTACCACTGGATCATAAGTTTCCCAAAGAGAAAATGGGTGTGCCCCATTTTCAGACACACCCATATTAACTAATCCCATCACCCTAATATTAAACACCCCAATTGCATGGTCCCAAAACAATGTGGAAATTCCGTTCCCAAAAAACCATGGTTTCGTTTAGGGGGTGTTTTTCAGATATTGGGGGGGAGGGATTACTGTACAATCAATCTTGGCTGTAAATGGCTATGGATCAATACCTATACATACCATTTTTAGTGGGATGAACATCCATTTACCAGCTATTTTGGGGTTCACTAGGTACCAGGGTTTTGACCCATCCCCAAATCAAAAATCAGGATTCATCATGATCATACAATGTGAGGCCCCCCAGTGATGTGAACGTTGGTTTAGATTCGCCCCATGAATACTATAGTTATAAGTACCATAAACCATAGTGAAATTGGTAAATCATGGTTAGCTATCGAACTATAGTGAAATACTATAGTTATAAGTACCATGTGAACACCAACTTAGCTATCGACCGGGGGCATCATGATCATCGTGAAAATCCATGATGAAAATCATTGGATTCCTGGGTAAATTTCCATCACGACCGAGCCCGTCGTTCTCCCGGTTCGCCTGGGAATCATGGTGTAGATATAGGGGAATCATCCCCAATTTATGGGAAATCAAGATTCAGGTTAGTGAAATATTATTTCATTTACCCAGATACTTGATAAAACATGATAAAACAGTACTGGTTGGTGGTTTCAAACATGGCTTTTATTTTCCATTTCATATATGGGATGTCATCCTTCCCATTGACGAACTCCATCATTTTTCAGAGGGGTAGGTTGAAACCACCAACCAGTATGATCATATATCCCATCATTAATCACCATATATAACCACTATTATTGGTATCATAACCACTATTATTATATAATCCCGACCAGTTGATCATTAGATTATGAATAACCATCCTTAACCACCAACCAGAGTAGCTCTACCTTCCATTAGTTCCATCAATGTTCCAGATTAGATGGCATAAACTATCCCCAAACATAACGTGTCATCCCTACATGGGTTAGTTATACCTCATTATATCCCACACAATTCCCATTATAAATGTGGGCAAATCCAGATTTACATCCCACCTCCCCTCCAGTAAATTAACAGTTCGACCCTGGCAGTCATCGGGCTTGGAAGATTCGTTTCCACTCAAAATTGGATAGTTTCAGGGTCTATGTTAATTTACTGGAGGGTAATCTTCAAACATCAACCAGAATCATAGCTGAAATAATTGTCTGTTAATCCATAGTTGATAAACCCATAGCTTTATCTTCCATGATTAGAATTGAACATCTACGTTTCAATACATGGAACGTACTTAAGAAATCTTCCAGATTTCGAAGTTTTATCAATGGGTATTTCAGGATCCTAAATTGGAGGTACCTACCATATATATAAGGCCTATATAAGGCCTATATAAGGCCTATATAAGGGGATATCCCCCAAAATATGGCCTTATATGGTACTAACGTACCTCCATGTATTGGATCCTGGAGATCTCCCATTGATTTTAAGCCCGGATCAGGTTTTCCCAGGCTTTCTAAGTCGCCAAGAGTTTTTTTTTAGGTTGGACTCCTGCGATGCCAACAAGACCGTCTACGATTGCCCCTTGCGACCGAAAAGGGGGAGAAAATTGAACGCAAGGGTAGGGAAATACCACCAACCCGAAAAATATCAAGATTCATAGGTTTTTTTTTGATGAGATATTATGGATATTTACTAGGTCAATCTTGGATGGGTCGTTGAATTAATCCTTTAGTCTTGGATGATATCAATGGGATTATCTACTAACAACCAGCTAAGTTTTTTTCATTTTTTGGAGGGTATCCAAGATTGGCCATGTTTACCAGCTGCACCCTAAATGGGGCGATTATAGAATTCTAATTCTAATATTTCCTAAGGGGGGATTAGACATATTAGGAGGCACCTGCAAATTGATGAGGGATTAGACATATTCGAATCTCTGTAAAGCCATCATGAAATGTACTTCCAAATATAGACTCGTTGGTGGTTTGGAACATTTTTTTCATATTTTGGGAATTTCATCATCCCAACTGACTAAGATTTTTCAGAGGGGTTGGTTGAAACCACCAACCAGTAGATCCAAGTTGGGGATGACAGTTCATAGCTCAATGGCCATGACTCAGGAACCGATTGATTGGAGGTACCTACTATATATAAGGCCTATGTAAGGCCTATTTTTTAGGCCTATGTAAGGGAATATCCCCACAAAATATGGTACTAACGTACCTCCATGTATTGGATCCTGGAGATCTCCCATTGAATAGTATTTGAATGTCATGTGAGATTCACCCAATGCCATCTGCACCATCGGTTTTATTTATCGCCATGCTTATCGCTGATACCAAAGGAATGACAGCGGAACGGTTGGGGTTCACCACAAACATTCAACCAAAATCAAAGAAAACAATAGGATGGGGATAAGAATCAGAGACTAATTTCTATGATTCAATGGATTGGTTTAAGGGACCATCTTAACCGGAAACCATAGGTTTTCCCATTAAATATGGATAAATATGCGGTGTTCCTGTAAATTTTCCCGGGAAAACCAATCCATTGAATCATAGATTGCGGACATTTCGTCATATCTGTCAGTTGATCTTTTTTCGTTCGTTAGTGATCCACGGATTTCCTCGGCTTTTCAGAGTAGACGTAGTTTAGAAAATCGGAAATCCTGAGATATTTGCCTTACCAAAACCATTTCATAGATGTCCTTTTCCCATTGGTTGGTTGATGAATAGAGGGGTTTGAACGTTTACCCCTTTAACAACAGGTTTCTTTGATGATAGATGGTATACCAGCTCCCAGCCCCTCTATTTTTACCAAAGGGACACTATTGATATGAATCGGGCGTGCGAACCTAACATAGCAACCCTATACGAACCATATATACCAACCATATATTAACCATCGACTGAGGTATATCAACCATACATTAACCATATGTATATGAATACTTGATGGCTCATCTCACTTAGTAAGTGGGTTATAACCCCAATTATAAGTGGATTAACCCTACTTATCCGATTTATAACTGGGGTTATATCATATATCCCACTTACGAGCCGTGGGATGAGCCACCAAGTATGTATATGAATAGTGACCATGGTCAAATACAACATCAACAGTAGGAAATCCTTCCGGAAACATGTCTTCCAACGCCCAGATGTCTCGATTTCCCCTTCCCAGAATTTCTGAGGTCAAAAAAACTGGGAGTTTAACGATAGCGTCTGGGAGGAGGTCACCCGACGCACCCGAGCCCCGATGTAGCTTGGGATGTGGGGTTTGGAGTTGATATTATTCCCATATGCTCCATGGTGCTGGTATATTTACCTGCAGTTGGGATGATGATGAAATTCCCTATGCAAAAATAAAACATGTTCCAAACCACCAACCCTGGATTAACAAACGGCTGTTTAATTGGGAGGGGACCATTTATGTACCATATTGTGACTATTTGGAGGGTACCCCCTAATTAATAAACCATGGTGCTGGTATATTTACCTACAAAACTGGGTGATTTTGTTCGGGCAAATGTTGTTAAATATTCTATACATGGATATTATTGTAATGTCAACCCTGGATTAATAAACCCCAAACGGCTGTTTAATTGGGAGGGCACCATTTATGTACCATATTGTGACTATTTGGAGGGTACCCCCTAGTTAAAAAACCATGGTGCTGGTATATTTACCTACAAAACTGGGTGATTTTGTTCGGGCAAATGTTGTTAAATATTCTAGCACCATGGAGCATATGGGATTGTAATCTAAGATTGCAATGGAAACCCCTCATCAATATCGATTTGGCCTGAAAAGTTAGGGGAAAAAAAGCACCAAACCAGTGGTTTGTTTCTCGCGATATTCCCTTAAGATTAATGATTAGTAGAGGAATTATTCCTAGCTTAATGCCTCATTTTCGGACACACCCATATGCAGTGAGCATGTGGGAAACATAACTGGGGGGCACCATCTTTTTTCACCTTGGCATTAAAATTATCATCGAACAGCCACACCGACTTTTTGCTTGGCCTTGGTCCATCTTGGTCCCAGCAACTCAGCCCAGAACCCATGAACTGAGGCGAATGAGGTGAAGCCCGGCATTTGGAGAGGACCCGTGGATTACTACCCCGACTACGCGCCCTGGCGAACGCAGAATTTGTACGTAGATATTGGAGGTGTCGAGCTTGGGATGGTGCATTTTGATTGGAGATCCGAACATAAAACAGATGATTTGGGGCTTCTATTTCAGGAAACCTCTATATGAAGGTTTCCGAAGTCATGTTGGTACTCCAATATCATCCAAAATCATCCAAAATTGTTTATTGATCAATGGGAAAACCAATGGTTTGGGGTAGCCATATTTTAGGTCAACTCCATATTTTGATGGTTTTGACCGTCAAACATATGGAGCTATTTTACAGCGGATATAATTCAGAGATCATGGTTGATACTGATGACTCATCCGATACAGCTCCAGTGTATTTAAAACATTGAACATAATAGTTTTGGGAAAATATGCTTTCCCAAACACATTTGCATGTATTTGCTTAGATTAATCACACACCATTGTATCATATCAGTAAGATATCCAATAATATCACCATTAAATCCCATTATTTGCTCTACGGATTCTTTCTCCCATACATATTTAAATTATACCATATATATTATCTCATTACTATATTATATAATTATATACATAAGATTGTATATGTTTTATTGTATATATTTAATATTCTATCTATATATTTATGATATTATATATATATTATATTATATATACATATATATATATTATTAGCTCATATATATATATTAAATTAAATCTTTTATATATACATATATTAAATATATTATATTGTATATATATATATAGTATATTTTATATGTATTAAATTATATATATATATATTATATTTTATATGTATTATATTTTATATGTATTATTTAAATTATATTTATTATATTTACATTATTTAGATTATGTTTTTATATTATATATATATGATATTATATATATTATTTATATATATAATAATATATATATATATATTATTTATACTATATATACATTCTATTATTTATAAATTATATATATTATAGAATTTATAAATTAGATATATTCAAGATTATATATATATTATATATATATTATATATTTTTTAATATATATTAAATATATTATAAATATTATATTTTATATATTCAATGATTGATGTGTAGTAGATATAGGAGTATAGATATATATTGTATATATTATATATATTATATTATCTATATTATATATATTATATAAATTGTTTATTTATATTACATTCTATTTAATATATATATAATTTTAATTATTTATATCATATATATTTTATATATCATATATATATATATATTATCCTTTTTTTTTAAAAAAAAACACATATTTTCTTATATATATATATATTTAATACATGTATATTAATTAGATATTATATAACATTTATTATGTTACACAAAAATTGTTTATACATATATTTATATATCATTTACGTACTGGTTGCATCCCCGCATTTCACGGTGGTGAAATCGCCAACTTTTCAACCTTTTTTACACGTTTTTTGTGGCATCGTTCTAAGGGTTTCTTATGATCTAGCGGGTGAGCGATGTTTGTTTTTGAAGGTGGGGGCGCCAGCTGGTTTTGATGGACAAAAAAAACAGGGATAAATTTTGATGAATAGTTGGTGAATGGTTGGTGAATGGATGAATATATCATCGCAAACCATGAAAAAAACGGAACCATGGATTTCATAAAAACTTTCAGTCCTATGTTCTGACAAAATTTTTCCCACCCGGCTCCATCAACTCGGCTAGAATCATCCGTTGACAACTGTCCCAGCTATAATTTCTCCATTTAGTTCAGGGATTTTCCATTGGTGGTGCCCTCCCAGTGATGGAAGTGTTGGTTGAAAAAAACCATAGGAACTAGTTCGATGTTTTGAAACGTAGTTACCCTCTGGTAAACATGCAAGAAACTATGGAAAATCACCATGCTATCAATATTGATGGGTAATTTTTAATCACCATCTTCAATAGCAAACTGTAACAAATTACCAGAGGGTAACAAGGTGGTGCCCCCCAGTTATAAATTGGTTATAATCACCATTAACAATAGATATATCACCTGTAAACCATAGTTATTAGAGTTATAAATGTCCTTAGCTAATTATGGGCCACCACCTCGTTGCCACGTAAACGTCACCTGTGGAAGTGCTGGGTGGGCACTTCCCAAACTGCAGTGAGGCAACCTCCTTCCAGACGAAAGATGTCTACTGTCCCGGAAGGAAATGGGGGGGGTCTTAAGATGTCTTAACTTCCTTTAAAAATGACAATATGACAATATGATGGTTGTATAATTGGATGGATCCTAGGATTTTTGACTTCTGTGGTTAATAACTAGCGTACTATCCATTAATGTTGGTAAAACAGTAAGAAACCAGCCTCAATTTCACCAAAAAAAGTAGGTGGTTTATATAAACCATTCCCAGGAAAATGGGTGGTTTATCAGTATTAACCATCCAGCTGGATTTGCGAGTTCCTTGGGAATTTCCGGAGCAACTCGAAGAAAATGCTTGGTTTGAATGCAGGAAAGCAATTGTTTCGGGGTTTAATAGTCAAATGGGTATGGGATCAATACCTATAAGTACCATTTTTAGTGGGATGAACATCCATTTACCAGCTATTTTGGGGTTCACCAGGGGTACCAGGGTTTTGACCCATCCCCAAATGTATATCTGGAGATGAATGGATATGATTTCAATCATGGGAGCGCGTTCTACAGCGTTGAGTTGGGGATGACAGTGGGTTTGGCATCAGTTCATCATGCTTCAGATTTTCGTGGTCACAATCAGCATACCCTCTGGTAATTTAACATAGCTATAGAAAATCACCATTTTTAATGGGAAAATCCACTATAAATGGCCATTTCCAATAGCTATGTTAGTTTACCAGAGGGTAATTATATGAATCCATGTAGGATTTACAGCTTCATCTTGATCTTCATCTTGTCATCCATTCATCATTCATTCATTGTTTGGAACACTATCATCCTGATGCTGACCTGGTTTTGTTTGCATGTAAATCCCATGTTTGAGTTGTTAAGCACATAAAACATGTTCTTGTAACCGCCTCCTTTTCAATGGTTGAACCCCCAATTGAACTGGAACTTTAACGGCTAAGTCCTCAATATTATACAACGATAATCTCTGGATTTTATCAGTTATATCTCTGTGAATGATAGTTATATTAGATATTACCATATTGATATCACCTATCAGTTGCCATTTCTCAATGTCTTTGGATGCTTAAACACCTTAAAACCAAAAAGACTGGTGATTATTCATTCATATTTTATGAGTATAAAGCAATCATTATTCCATTATTATCCCTATAGTATGTATGACCCATAGCCATTGATCTCCACAAAAAACCACCACAATCATCCCATTCGTACCCCATTTGTTTTTGCATCAACTATACGTAGATACATCTACCAGAAAGCATATAGTTAACCATTATATATCATCTATATCTCATGAAATTTCCATGAATATCCCATATTCCAGTTATCATTGAATATCCCATATCCCATTCATATTATATTCAATCTATATACCATGTTAACCATTATCATAAAAAAATATATATTCATCATAATATATATATACATTATACATCATCATATATATATATTTATTTATCATAATATATATATATTATCATCGTGGTGAATAATATTATCATTATATTAACATTATATTAGTTGTTAACCATTATCGTTATTGATCTAATGTTAAACATTTTTTGAAATTATATCATATTATATCATACTATCGTTATTGATATACCATTACAATACCAATATCGTTAAATCAATGTTTAAGGTTTAAACATTATATTATATGATATTTTCCATGAATATTCCATATTCCATGATATTTCCATTGTATCCTTATGAAATATCACCATTTTTTTTAGCCGGGTCGACGTGTCAAAGGTTGCCTTCACTTGGTCGGGCATCCCTTTGCCCATCAAGCGACAGGTGAGAACGTTTGGAGGGAGCTGGAGGGAGCTACGGGTATAAACATATTCCCTATACACTCTGGTTATTTAACCGTTTGCCATGGAAAATGGCCCATAGAAATAGATGATTTTTCCGGCTAGAAACCTCCATTTAGAAGGGATTTTCCATGGCTATGTTAAATAACCAGATGGTATATTCTTAGAGTTTCCCAACCATCTAATAGATTATTATTTTGAATCATATTCATATGATTTGATATGTATATATATATACTTATATATACTTATATATATATATTATAGAAATATAGAAATATAGGCATATAGACATATTAATATGGGGAGAGAATTCAGCATGCAAATAGTTTACTAGGTCAATCTTGGATGAGTAGTTTGATCCTTTAGTCTTAGATGGTATCAATGGGATTATCTACGTTCACCAGCTAAGAAATTATTTTTTTGCAGGGTATCTAAGATTGGCCATGATGATAGATTATGTTATTTTTATTAGCCCTGAGATTTCTATAATAGGAACTTAATATATTTCTTTCTATTAGCCACTAATAATTGGTTGGTCACTAATAATTGGATATATATAACAATAATAATAACATATCAAATTATTAGTGACTAATAGAAAGTTAATTCAATTATTGTTTAATTGTTCTATCTAATGTTTAGTGGCTAATCACTGGCAAATGTAAATAGATTGCTGATTCGTGCAAGATGTTGGCTTTGCCAGTTCTTATTGCCATTATATGTATCTAGTAATTAGTGAAAACTGGCTAGTAACTGGCAAACATATGCATGCAGCTACTGAGAGTCTATAGTATGGTAATCTACTTTTAATCTTTACTATATATATATATATATACACATGCTCTATACAACAAAAGATATATATATATATATACACATGCTCTATACAACTATAGATATATCTCCCATAATCCAGTAATACGTATGCAGCTACTAAATCAACTGGATATCTACTTATTAATGGAGAAAAGAAACCATTGAGTTGGAGCAGGGTATGGCAAGGGAAAAAACATGTTATACATATATATATGTACAGTGACTCTGAAATAGATGGAACAGTTAGAAACCAGTGAATGCTATGGAAGCAGGGGAATAAGGCGCTTCAGTTGGCCATTTTTGTTGCTCGCCCATCGAGCTGATCTTCCATGATATCCCCAGATTTCCCTCCAAATTTAGTTGCCTTTTCGGAGGTTTTCCTATGACATGTCTCATGAAATACAGTGGATGCTTGCGAAATCCTGCATCAGTAAATACATGGTTTATCCCATTATTTATAGGCGTTCTACCATCCCAGGTGGTGCAGGATTTCGCAACCATCCACAGTATCACCATAAAATGAAATCAAGCATTGTAAGATCTACCCTTTGTTTGTGTCATCAAACATGGTTTGCTGGAAAATCCACTATGACTTTCAAATTGTTCCCATTGAACTATCCATTTATAGAGCATTTCCCAGTGCGCCACGTTTGATGACACAGTTGCGGGTAATTTTCCCTTTTTCTGACAACTGGGTTGTACTATGATTATTGGCCACTTATCTTTCCTATGTATATTCCCATTACTGTTTCATGACACCCCACTAATTTCTCATTAATATCCATTATTTTCCTATTGATAGTCTAATAGTCCATCAATATTCATCACATCATCCCATTCAATCTTCTGAATATTCCACAAAAATATCCATTACATAATCTGGGTAAATTTGATCACGACCTCACTGTTCTCCCTCACTATAATCATGGTTAGTAAGGGGAATCATCCCCAACATAGCCTTATTTCAGGTTAGTGAATTTAATCTTAATTTACCCAGATTAATTCATATGAAAATTCTCACGAAGTCCCATTGGATCTTTCCATGATTTTCCTCCTGGCGTTCCCATGATCTTCCAATGAGCTTCCCATTATTCCCGTGATATGTCCATGAATGTCCCATGAAATCCACTGATTTTGTCCACCAAAATCATCCCATGAAATCTCCACCAAACCATCCTGTATCATTGGATTGGTTTAAGGGAACATCACCGGAAACCATGGGTTTTTACCATCAATTTCTTGAGGTTTTTCCTGTAAATTTTCCCGTGACCAATCCAATGACTGTACAAAGTGGTGCCCCCCAGTTATAAATTGGTTTATAACCCTATTATAGTTCTAAGTACCATAAACCATAGTTTTCAGCAACTTATAAGGCAACTGAACGCTATCCAACGGGGGCCCCACATTGTATGGACAATGGCTCATGTGTAGATGATTTATGATGACTTGCTTATTAAAGATGGTGATTTTCCATAGTTACGTTCAATCACCTTAGGGTAGCTGTACATGGAGGAACAAAAAAGAATCCAAGTTGAGGAGAAATCACACCTGAAAACCAATGACTGTAGAAGCTCCCCCAGCCCCCGCGGCTCCCGCGGCGCTCTAGGTGAAGTTTAACTGCCAGGGCTGCGAGACCAAGGAAGCGCCCTGCGACTGCGCCAGTCTCTCGACGCTGAAGAGCGATCGGTGTTGTGCCGCGCGCGCAACGGGGCCGTGGACGAAAACCATAGGAAAACCATGGGAAAACCACGGGAAAATGGTGATTTAACCTTGGAAAATGGTGCTTCATAGGTGAAAATCATGGTTTCACCATGGGAAAAATGGTGGTTGAACCGAGTCAAATGGGGATTTCATCAAGAACACCCAGAAAAAATATGGGATTTGAGTAAGAACATTTTGGCTGATTTATGATAGCTAAGTTGCTGCCAATAACTCCAATAACTATGGTTTATGATACTTATAACGAACTAGTTCATGGAGTTTATAAATGTTTATAAACCAACAAACATAACTGCGGGGGCCCCACATTGTAGTTATAAGCTATAACCCTAGTTATCAGAATTATAAGCGGATGAACAGCAAAGATAGGGATTTCGGAATTTCATAGGGATGATTCATGTTTTTTTTGGGCAGGGATTGTACTACCTGATATACTGGTTGGTGGTTTGGAACAGGTTTTTCCATATATCGGGAATGTCATCATCCCAACTGACGAACTCCATCATTTTCAGAGGGGTTGGTTGAAACCACCAACCAGGGTTGATTGATGATTATTAGGGGGTCATATGGTAATTTTATAGGGATTTGAGTAGGGAAAAGCATAGAAACCGTCACCAAAAGCACAGCCTGGCAGGGATAATCTAGATGAATCAATGTTAATGAACCAAGTATGCGAATATATTCGATTATATTTATATATATATTTATATATAGATTAATTTGATCATGACCGCATGCCGTGATGTCAGTGACCGCATGTCATTTTTCACGTCATGGTCTTCGGGCCCGGGGCCGGGATCGCGGCCGCGTCGTCCCAGGTGTGCCATATGCTTTTACCGTCAGCAACATCAAGGTGGGGTCGGCATGAGTTTCGTAGCTGGACCCCGGGGTTGGTGAAAAGTGGTTGCAAAATGATGGTATGTAAATAACTACCCTCTGGTAAACTAACATAGCTATTGAAAATGGCCATTTATAGTGAATTTTCCCATTAAAAATGGTGCTTTTCCATAGTTATGTTAGTTTACCAGAGGGTAACCTGGTTGGTGGTTTGGAACATGACTTTTATTTTTCCCAATAGTTGGGATGATTTTAATGGGAATTCACCAGCCAAAATGATGGTATTAATAGGAATACCCTCTGGTAATTTGTTACATGGCTATTGAACATGGCCCATAGAAATAGTGGATTTGCCCATTGATAGCATGGTGATTTTCCATAGTTTTTTGTATGTTTACCAGAGGGTAAATAACTATATAGTAACTATATAATGTAAATAGTAACTATATGATTTATGTAAATAAATGATATGTAAATAACTATATGATTTACTATATGATTTACTATATGAATTACTATATGATTATGTCATATTTTCATTTTGCAACCACTTTTCACTAATATGTATACTTTTCTTATAACTGTATGATTTATGGGATTTATCGGGGTAGCTATCCCTATGGCTGGCCATATCCCATTCCGTTTGGTAAATTAACATCGCTATGGATGTATACCATGCATACTATATAATAATAACTATATGATTTATGGGATTTCATAGGGATAATTGGGATAATTGGCATAATTTTATGGTTCATGGTTCTTGTAGCTTTACTTACAACTTGTTGGTTAGTAAGTGGCAAAAAACATCTGGCCAAGTAATGGATTATAAGCCACTTGCTAATGACTAATCCCATGACCTATCGAAGTAAGGTTCTCAGACTTGGAAAGCCCCAGGTTTTAAAGGGAAGATCTGAGTTTCTTCACGGAAAATCAAACCAGGAATCCCGATTTCGGAGAGTTCATCAAACATGGCGGGCCGCAGGAAAGTCCCCGAACTCGAGGTTTAGTTCGCTGGAAAAATCCATGAATCCCAGAACCATCTGTGCACCCTCCCGGATGGCCGGCTGGAAAACCCATGAATCCATCATTTCACCAGGTGGTTGGTCCACAATTTTCCGGGAGACCAGGAATATGGAGTACTGTTTCTGGTTGGTGGTGACTGGAACCATGGATTTTTGAATGACTTTCCATATATTAGGAATAATAATCCCAACGGACGAACTCATTTTTTTACAGGGGTAGGTATACCACCATTAAGGGTTATATTTTCTTTGGCTTCTTCAAGCAGAATCCTGACATTTTCGAGTCATGTTTCCAAGTTTTCCACGGTTTTGCCCGGCCACGACTTGGGCCATGCCCCGAGGGTGGGGTTCTCTGAAGCCTGCTACACCTGGTCCATCATTTGACCCTTTGGCAATCAAACATAACTATGGAAAATCACCATTTTTAATGGGGAAATCAACTATAAATTGCCATTTTCCATAGCTATGTTTACCAGAGGGTAGCCTTTGGCAATCAAACATGCTTCGCTCGAAAATAATCCAAATTTAAAATCAGTTCGATGCCAGTTCGAGGAGTTTGCCATTTTGTCAGAAAACTCATGAAAACTCATCTGGTTGGTTGTTTGGAACCATGGAATTTTATGACTTTCCATTCAGTTGGGAATGTCATCATCCCAACTGACAAACTCCATCATTTTTCAGAGGGGTTGGTTGAAACCACCAACCAGGGTTGATTGATGATTATTAGGGTGTCATATGGATTTAAACCATGATTTAATTGTCATTTTATAGGGATTTGAGTAGGGAAAACTCCATATGAAAACATCATGTGAGTAGGGAAAATTCCGTGAATTATGGTTATCCACTTGTTATTATCAATTATGGTTAACTCTTAACAGTAATGGAGGATTTTTTTCCCATTCAAACCCCCGACTTCGATGATTCTCCCATCGTTTCGGATATAATCCCGTCAGAAACCCTCGGCAGGTGACACACACCGCGCCACCCGAGCGCACACCCAACGAGCCGTGCCTCGAAACGAAAAGACAGAAGGGATTCACCTGCAAGAAAAAATCATGTCATGATGTAAAACCAACTTACTACTTACCAAAATATGATGGAATTACGATGTGTTCATGAGTTTGACGAGCTTTGGAAGATTTGGAAGATTGATCACCAGGCAGTGATTTTTTTTTGGGTAAATTGAGTAACTTTTCGGAGGTCAAATCGGTGAAATCATGAAGATTTCCCACTCTTGTGATCATTTCTGACGCAGAAAATTGATGCAACCGTGGCATGGGGCTGTAAAAAAACATGTCAATGTAAAGCCGAATTTTTCCAAAGTAACTTGGCCTTTCTGGGATTGATGGTGGAGAAAAAGAAATAGTAACTATAGTTGACATACAACTGGGGGCGCAGGAACTGAGGTTGTAAATGGCTACAACAATGGTTACAACCCCAGGAATAACCGGATCCCTTAGGTCACTAGGTCTGAAACTACGCCCAATTTCCGGTCCCAAAATGTTCACCACCAGTTACCTGTTATGAAAAAACCAGGTTTTTCAGGATTCAATGTCTGAATATCGATTCTATCCCCAATTTTCTTGGTCATGAGATATCCTATTTGGTGAATGGTAATTTCAGGATCTTAAAATGGAGGCACGTTAGTACCATGTAATGCCATATTTTGTGGGGATATTCCCTTACATAGGCTTAAAAAATAGGCCTTATATATGGTAGGTACCTCAAATCAATCGGTTCCTGAGTCATGACCATTGATCTGGTGGTGAATGGAGGGAGTGATGAGCGGTTGGAATTTTTTCCCGACTTTTCGGAGCTACTTAGAGCCACAAGGCTTGCGTTTCCCACATGATAGGAACTTGGGTCTGAAATACATAGACAAAAATGCAGAGCCAACAACTTTCCTCATAATATCCCCATGGTATTCCCATGAATGTCCCATTGAACCCCAATTGAAGCCCATTAAATTTCATTAATATCCCATTTATATCCCATTTATATCCACTAATTTTGAATTTTATGACTTTCCATTCAGTTGGGAATGGAATAACATCCCAACTGACTTTCACTCCATCATTTTTCAGAGGGGTTGGTTGAAACCACCAACCAGCCATGAAATCCCCATTCATAATCCCAAATCCCATTTGAATATCCCAATAGATATCCCATGATATGATCCCCATGATATGCATATTTATATCCCATAATAATATCCCAATAAACCTCATTAATATCCCAATAGATATCCCATGAATATCCCCATGATCCTAGATCTAGGATAAATATGAATATCCTAGATTAGGATATAAATGAAGATCTAAGATCCCCATAAATGATAGGATATAAATGGGATATAAATGGGATATCCCCATAAATGATAGGATATAAATTATATAAATTAGAAAATTATTAGGATAATATGATATAGGTGCTAGGATACTTCTCCGTGTCCCTCAGCAGCCTTTCCTCACGACTCGATACGACTCGATGTTTGTCGCCGAGGGGAACCACTCCCGGTGGCGGTGCTGGTGGAGGCTCATCACTGGCATCTTGACGACGATGATTCACGAGTTGTTAAGGGCTTATTAACCAGCAAAGGACACTGGAGGACGAGAGGAACCAAAAAGAATGGATGTTTTTCATGGGATTTCATGGGATTTAAGCAATTTTTGTGGTGATTATACTGATTTTACGGATTTTATGGTGATTCATAGGGAATTCACCAACCAAAAATTACCCTCTGGTGTTGGAAAACGCAGGGATTTCTGATGGAGATTGATAGGGATTGATAATGATATTGATGTTTAACACCAAGCTGTGGCCAGCTCATTGATGATTAACCAATGCTGCTTTAATGGATTTTATGATGATTCAGAATGAATTCACTAACCAAAATGGCGGATAATTAGAAGTGGCCAGTGTTTTGATGATTAACCAACAATAATGCTGATTTTTCATGGAAAATATGATGATTTTAATGGGAATTCACCAACCAAAATGATGGTATTAAACGGAAAATTTAATAGGAAATACCATCTGGTAGTTTAAAATAGTTAGTGCAAATGGCCCATTTATAGTTGTTTTACCGATTTACCTATTACAAGTGGTGATTTTCCATAGTTATGTTAGAAGATTACCGGATGAGTTTATTTCATTGGGGTTGTAAAACCAACTTATATAATATGGCTTATGACTTGGCTAACTTGGATTTATGGTGGATATATCTACACGGTAACGGCATTTAAACATGTGGAGGGCGGGCCAGACTGCGAGGCCCCGGAGGTAGTATGAAACACCAGTTCCATCCGTATAATATTTAAATGGCCGGGCCTGTTCCGCATATTTAAATGTCGATTCAAGCACAGTTGAACCATTAGCTAAGGACCGCCCAAGAAATTTTCAGCCTACCCTGGAGTGCGTAAAGTACTATAGGCTATAGGTGGGAATATGGGGATTGTAAGTGAGTACCACCACAAAACCCCCCACAAATCCACCACAAAACCGTACCCACCGCACCCCCCATCGTACCCCGTACCCAACCCGCAGTACCCCCTGACCGTACCCCGACGGCGCATGCGTCTAAGAAACCTACGTATGTTTTTATATGTTTTGCACGATAAATATAAATCCATACTTCAAGTGGGCGCGCCACGGAAAATACCAGTTCGTATATTTTGAATCCGTATGGTTAAATTATCAACCAAAATATGTTACCCCTACATCTACTGGCTAATCATCACCTTTCCTACAAGTATTTACAATACAATATATTATATTGGGGCGGGGCATGTGACGCAACAGAAAACGACAGGTTGTTAATGAGCCATTAACAGTGGTCACAACTTCAAGCACTAGACTACTTTGAAATTAAATCTCTGCACAAAAGCTGCTATCAGAAGGTTGTTGCTGGGTATTTGGGGGTGCAGTCACAGTCATCAGTGGATATATATATAACCATAGTCATAGGAGGTTATATCCCAAGTTGTTGGGTCTCTTTCACCAGTGTTATACCCATTTACACCCAATTGCACTACTGTAAATACATTTAAATATACGGATTTTTAAATATACGAACTTGTATTTTGGACTACCTCCGGGAAGGTTTTCCGTGGCCCGCCCGGCCTTGTGGATAATCATGATGTTATTGAATTCCTGGGGATATGCTGTAATGGGGATGTAGCGGGTATATACCGTTAACCATTATTAAACCGTATTAACCACTCTTAAACAATACCAACCACTATGAATCACTTTTAACCCAAACTAATTGCACACTATTCACACTATATACTTCGATGGGCCCTGGGAGTAGTGACTTCTGTGGTTAGTAACTGGCTATTAATGTCACTATTAAAGACTACAAAGCGATACAAATACCACTATCAACCACTATTTATTATTTTTTTAAGAATAATTTTTATTGTTATGTAACCAGCATTTTCATCATTTTCACCTACTAACCACTATTTCACCACCATTATCATCTATTAACCACCATCTAAAACCACCATTTTCATTTATAAAGCACCAATTTCCAAGGTTAAATCACCATTTTCCCATGGTTTTCCCATGGTTTTCCCATGGTTTTCCCATGGTTTTCCCATGGTTTTCCCATGGTTTTCCCATGGTTTTTGTCCATTTTCATCCGCATTTATTCTTCGCGTCCCGAGATGATGACCATCCTGGTGCCCATGGGAATCGCCCTGGCGGCCCCTTGTATGCGATGAAAACAAAACGGAAGAAGATGTGGTGAAGAATGGCGAATTTGAATGTTTACCCCTTTAATCAATGGCCCATTTATAGTTGATTTACCGATTTACCTATTAAACATAGATATCCTTTTCCCATTGGTTGGTTGATAGAGGGGTTTGAACGTTTACCCTTTAACAACAGGTAAGTTTGATGATAATGTCAACCCCGGATGAGACTAAACCATGGTTTATCTCAAATAGACAGCCAAATCTAATCAACCTTTATAGCGGATGGGTTCATTATGTCAATGGCCATTTCAGGAACCGATTTATTGGAGGTACCTACCATATATAAGGCCTATTTTTTAGGCCTATGTAAGGGAATATCCCCACAAAATATGACCTTATACGGTACAGTTTGATGATAATGTCAACCCCGGATGAGACTAAACCATACTAAACCATGGTTTATTCATTGGGGGGGTAATCCTCCAATAGTCATAATCTGATACTTACATCGTACCCTCCCAATTAAACAGCCTGGGGGTTTCTTAATCCAGGGTTGACATTAGATGGTATACCAAACCGGCCCTCTGTTTTTTTTACAGGGATTGTACCACCTGATATACTGATTGGTGGTTTGGAACATGAATTTTATGACTTTCCATCTATTGGGAATAGTCATCCCAACTGACTAACCACATCTTCTGGTGAATAAGAATGAGCATCTGAAGTGTGAATAAGCATCATTAATCCATCAATAGCTAGCTGGGAAATCAAACATAGCTAGCCGCAAAATCTCCAATAAATACCCTCTGGTAGTTTAACATGGCTAGTGCAAATGGCCCATTTATAGTTGATTTACCGATTTACCTATTAAACATTGATATCCTTTTCCCATTGGTTGGTTGATAGAGGGGTTTGAACGTTTACCCCTTTAACAACAGGTAAGTTTGATGATAGATGGTATATCAAACCGGCCCTCTGTTTTTTTATGTTTTTTTTACAGGGATTGTACTACCTGATATACTGATTGGTGGTTTGGAACATGAATTTTATGACTTTCCATCTATTGGGAATAGTCATCCCAACTGACTAACCACATCTTCTGGTGAATAAGAATGAGCATCTGAAGTGTGAATAAGCATCATTAATCCATCAATAGCTAGCTGGGAAATCAAACATAGCTAGCCGCAAAATCTCCAATAAATACCCTCTGGTAGTTTAACATAGCTAGTGCAAATGGCCCATTTATAGTTGATTTACCGATACCAGATGGTAACCATCATTAATATGGTGAATGTAAGAATGGTGAATAATGGTTAATGATGGATTAATCATGGTGAATGGTGAATTATGGTTAACCAGTTGTTTTTATCAATTATGGTTATTTTTTTGTAATATTGGTTAATCACCATCATTAACCATCCTTGTTAACAAGTAAAGTATGGACCAGTATTAACCTTAATAATGTGGTAATTTGTGAATGTTAACCATCATTAATATATGGAATGTGAAAAATCATCAGAAAACTTCTTAATCCATCATGAAAACCATTGTTAAAAGTTAATTGGTTAATGGATGGATTTTACATAATTAACAAACACCACATCTTCCCCGCGATCTTTTTTAAACGCAACAATGGTTTTTCTAATTGGTTAACAATGTGGTGTACTGTAAAAGTGTTGTTTTTTTTTAATGGTTGGCTTGATGAAAAGAAGAGATGGTGAAGATCAACTTACAGAATTCATTTTAAGAATCGTGAATGGTTAATGATGGTCAAGAATGGTTTATGATGGTTATTTACTGATGGTTATTTTAATATTAATGGTGAATGTGTTGGTTGGTATTCATGATGGTTGCTAAATGATGGATTATAGGATATTTTTTTGGCAGATTATAAATGGGGTAATATATGGATGAAGACATGGGGTTATTTATGGTGGACAAAGCAGTGATTACCCTCTGGTAAAGGTTAACAAAAAACTGTGGGAACATCACCATTTTTAATGGGTAAATCAACTATTTCTACGGCAATTTTCAACCACCATAGAATGTGAATCTGTAGGAAAATTGGAATCGAAGTAACCAACATCTTAGGATCTAACCATTGAAACACTGTTAAAATCACCATTTTCAATAGCAAACTGTTAGTTTACCAGAGGGTAGTTACATCCCTTTTTTCTTGATCCCCGTGATTCCCCTATGTTTGTTGGTGGTATGTTACTGTATGTTAGTTGGTTTAGATTCGCCCCATGAAACCTATAGTTATAAGTACCATAAACCATAGTGAAATTGGAGTTATGTTCACCAACTCATCCATTTATGGTACTTATTGGAGTTATAAACCATAGTTATTGGAGTTATAAAACAAACTCATCCATTTATGGTACTTATTGGAGTTATAAACCATAGTTATTGGAGTTATAAACCAACTCATCCATTTATGGTACTTATTGGAGTTATAAACCATAGTTATTGGAGTTATAAACCAACTCATCCATTTATGGTACTTATTGGAGTTATAAACCATAGTTATTGGAGTTATAAAGCATAGTTATTGGATTAACTCCATTTGTGAATCCATAAGGCGGGTTCTGAAGTCATAAGGGCTACCCCAGTCGTCACCATGGACGAGTGAAAATCAAGATCGACCATTGGTCGACCATGACGACTGGATGATAACTGGGGGGTACCCCATGTTAGGCACCCTCCATGTACAGGAACCTGAACATGTGTGTTGATATCTTATGGATCTATGGGATGAATTAGGATGTTTTAGGAATGTTTATGATGA
Source organism: Cladocopium goreaui (assembly GCA_947184155.2). NCBI lineage: Eukaryota > Dinophyceae > Suessiales > Symbiodiniaceae > Cladocopium > Cladocopium goreaui. The sequence goes on along the minus strand of CAMXCT020000469.1, from coordinate 591,367 downwards.
TTTATTATGATGATGTTCGATGATTTCTGATTTTATGATGATGGGTTTTCGCTTGTCTCCACTCTTGGGTGCTAAATGGTTGGTGAATAATGGTAAATAGATGCTACATGGTGGAAATCGCGGCTCGATTTCTGTGGTGGCAGCTCAACAAAAAACACCAGAGTTTGGATCCCAACGTCCGGGGGAATGATTGGACTTGGCGGGTGTAAATATGTTCACATTTTTAGAGGACTACCCTCTGGTTATTTGTTACATAGCCATGGAAAATGGCCATAGAAATAGTGGATTTACCCATTAAACATAGTGATTTTCCATAGCTATGTAAACGTTTACCAGAGGATTAAAAATGGTGATTTTCCATGGCTATGTTAAATAACCAGATGGTAAATCAAACTTCAAAACTGTAGCTAAATGAGGGTCAATTCATCATCCAACTTACATTCGGAGGTCAGCTTTGCTATAATGGTATGCGGCAATGGTGTGATTGGTGAAGATGTGCCACTGTCTATTAAACAAGCATAACAAGGAAAAGCAAACGGATGGATATTATGGCACCCTGGGATAAAATATAACATAGACGTGGAAAATCAACCATTTCTAGACCACTTTCCTGGGTTTTCATGGTTTTTCCACTATGATAGTTTACCCTATGAAAACATCTGCGGCCTAGGTTGCAGCGTGTGTGGCATTCCTCTGTTGCTACGTTTGCAGCGAGGATCGGCCGTAAATCCATGCGGTTCTCCTCATAAATGGTGGTGCAGTACTAGTCATTAATGGTTTAGTAAGTGGTGAACGAAACTGGGGTTAGGAAAAAACCATTTGGGGGTTTCCTAAAATGGGGGCACCCCTAGTTATCATCCATTTGTAGATGGGATAAAAACCATCCAGCTATTGAGGAACCCCCATGACTATGGAAACCTCGAAACCTAAATAAAAGAATTGGGAAACTATGGAAACCTCGATGTATAACTGGGACCCACCGACCTGAGGAGACCCACTCAGTTACTTCAGCCATTTGTCAATGGAAATCCCACGTTTTTTTTGGGGAATCCGATCAGATTTTCCGTCCTTCTGGGTCAGATTTTTTTGTCAGATACGAACTATGGCAATACCATAGTAACAATAAAATATTATAAAGATTATTTTTTACCATCATTATTAACTATAAAGATTATTAATCTTTTATTGGCTTATCATTAATAATAATGTTAAGTAACTACTTTATTATTAATCTTTAAAATCTTTTGCCAATGGTGAAATGTACTCACCAGCTATTTTTTTTTTTGGCAGGTATCTAAGATTCACCGACCATGCATGGGGGAAAACCGAAAGCTTTCCAGTTTTGAGATGAACACGGTGATTTGAGAATTCTGGGTGTCTTTTGAGACAACCTCATAGTATCTCGTAGTGGTTCCATGTGCGTTTCAAGCTGTGTACCCTCTGGTGATTTGAGAGCACCATCGCGATTTTTCATCTGTAGATGATTTTTCCAGTAAAGCTGGAGACTTGTTGTCTTTGATTTCAAAAGCAGAAAACCATATGGGGTTACCCCAATAGCTGGATCGTTTTTAATTAATGGAACACATCTTAAAATGGATGATTTGGGGTGGCCACCATTTTAGGAAACCTCCACTTGGATTCCCAAAAACATACAAGATGAGCAGAGAACATGATGATACGCAATTAGATGTACAAGATGAGCAGTTTTCACATGATGATACGCCGATACGCAATCAGATGTTGGGGGGTTTCTCCTTAAATTTTCAGACAAACTCACCCTACGAGACATTACATCCCATTACATCTCTATATCTCCCCATGATTCCGCATATGTTTGTTGGTCGTCTATATATAACATCTATGCCATTCATCTACCATTAACGTTCCATCAAGATTCCATTGGATGTACCCTCTGGTAAACGTTTACATAGCTATGGAAAATGGCCCATTTACAGCTGATTTACCATAAAAAATGGTGATTTTCCATAGTTTTTTTGTATGTTTACCAGAGGGTAATGGTAATAAAGCAATAGGATCCACCATCCCACATTTACGATTTTGATGGATTTGTAACGTCGCGGTTGCTGCGGTTGGATTTTAATTTGTTGGAATCAAATGTGGCGCATGTGGCGGCACGTAGTCATTTCATATCATAAATGGGGGTTTCCATAAATGGGGGTACCTCCAAATGGCGATTTGGGGGTACCCCATGGTACAGGAAACTTCCATTTCATGATAGAATGTCAGCTAGCGAATCCCGGAAAGGTTGGGTACCCATGGTACCCTCTGGTAAACCTTTACATAACGATGGTGGGTAAATCCGCTATAAATGGCCATTTTCAATAGCTACGTTGAATTACCAGAGGGTAACATTCCATTGGTTTTTAATGGACAACACCTCTTGAAAAAGCGCGTCGATTGCTGAAAGCATGTCCTGTGATTGACATCAAGTCTTGCCAACCATTGCTGATCGCTTGCTTCCAAGGAAAACACAAGAAAAGGAATTACAACATAAGCTAGGAGATATGCTAAAAAGTGCAAGAGAAAATCTCACAACGTAAAGACAAGAGCCGATGACGCAACGTAACCCAAAACACGTCACAATGTGCTAGTGCAAGAGAAGATCTCACAACGTAGCATTCCCTGTCTGCAAAGATACGAGAACGTACGTATGCATACCATGTATATTATAAGCATGACTAACCATGACTAACCACTATTAACCATTACTCGTTGGTGGTTATAAACATTTTTTATTTTTCCATATACTGGGAAGAATCATCATCCCAACTGACTTTCATACTTTTCAGAGGGGTAGGTATACCACCAACCAGATTAACCATTAGTTTACCCATGTTTACCCTAGGGTATCTCGCTATCTGTCGTTTAACGTTTCATCATCACAGCGCCCGGCGCCAACGTTTCGCTCGTCCAGGATGACGTTGAGAATGTGCGGGCCAGTGCCTTTCCGAAAAGCGGTTGGGGTGTGTGGTCACTCCGAGGTCATCGTTAGGTCAGCGGAAACTTAAAGAGGTCGTTAGTTAAATGGGATTTATGAAAAGACGGAGTAGCGGAAACCTAACCACTAACTATTATATTCTATAATATATGGGAGCCGTCCAAAAACCCCAGAAAGGTTTTTAGTAAAGGACCTATTTACCCATTTTTCCCACGGTCTAAAACCTGCATCGCGCAAGTTTCGCGCAAGGCCGGCCCAAGGTACGCGCAAGTACTATTGTTATCATTATTACAAGTACTATTTTTAATTAACACTTTGATTACTACTACTACTACTACTACTACTACTACTACTAGTACTACTACTACTAGTACTACTACTATTATTATTACTAGTACTACTAGTACTACGATTATTACGATTGCTACTACTACTACTACTACTACTACTAGTACTACTACTATTATTATTACTAGTACTACTAGTACTACGATTATTACGATTGCTACTACTACTACTACTATTACTACTACTACTACTACTACTAAGTTGGAAACGACGGTTGTTGGAAACGAACAGCTGCCGATGGTTCCTGCGACGGCTGCCACAAAGGCAGACACTCTCGAAGCAGCAGTGGAAAAACGCCTTGCCATGTTAGGCGAAAGGTTTGGGCGAAGTGCGGCCCACGAGATACTTTCTAGATCCATCGCGATTCTAGAACGGTACCATTCCCAAGAATTACAAGTGCCACAGGAAATCACAATCTGGTGCCTCATATCACTGGCCATCGCGATGTCTGGCTTGGAAGATATCGATGAGAAGCGGAAAGTGCTCCTGCAGCGTTGCCCGCTTGGAGTGGAAGCGATGAGGAACCAAGAGTGTTCTTTGATCATGACTTTGCCATTTGACCAAAGGTCCGGGCTGTAAGAATTTATCCGTCTCTTGCTTGCAAGACATGAACCCAGCAAGCAGTTTGGAAAAAAAACACACGGCGGAGGCCCGCTTCATAGCTCTTATATTCCTGTTGGCCACCCGGCTGTCCCAGTCGGTTATTTGTTTTGGTTGCCAGTTTGCAGGCTCTCCTTGTTTTCGAAGTTGGGAGTAAAGCCGAAAGACGTCTGAAACAGGTCTGAAACAGGTCTGAAACAAATATGTTCTTTGCAATTCCAACCACACAGCCAACCAACCAAACAACCAACCAACCAACCAACCAACCAACCAACCAACCAACCAACCAAGGCAGCCAGCCAGCCAGCCAGCCAGCCTAATTAGTTATCTAGTTGCTGATCGTAAGGGACAGCTTGAGCTACGATTTTTTCTTAGAAGAAATACTTTAATGTTATGAGGCTTGTTTAGTTATCCATGATCGCCAACCAGTATGAATTACCAGTCATCATTATCATTAACCTTCTGGGGCATTATGAAACCGCGTATCGTTGGTCATTACCCATTCGTCACAATCATTTTCAAACCATCATTGTTGGATATATTATTAGGATGGTCTCAATTGGTTACTGCCCATTTTTGACTGACCATCATGAATCTCCATACTTGAAGCATCATCAATCTCCATACTGACCATCATGAATCTCCAATATGGGTTTGTACAAGAATGGTGTGCCCCCAAGACTAGTGGTTTCCCTATCAATAATGGTGATGAAACATGAACTTGGATGGTCAGTAAGTATTACCACCTATGGGCAACCCCGATTAACTACCAATGAACAATTAACCTTCATAATTCAATGGTCTGTAAGTTGGAATCGGCTGCCCGATTGGTCTGAAACAGGTCTGAAAAGGGTCTGAAAACACGGAAAAGTGCCATACATAGAGAGTGTATGTAAGTGAATCCACACAGGAAAGTAAGCAAACAGAATAGTGCGAGGCAAATTAAGGAGAGAAAGTAACAAACCAGAAAAGGTAAAGTAACAAGGTCAGTCGAGAATTAACAAGAGAGGTTTTCAAGTAAGCAAGTGAGTAACATAGGTATTGCCCGTAAAGTAAGTAAAGCAAGTAGGTGAATAAGCAAGAAATTCATACATGTGAAATAAAACAAATAAGCCAAAGAATTGAAACCGGTGAGTGGATAATGCGTAAATTAAAAATAAATCAGCAAAAACAATCAATAAGTACAGTACCAGTATTCAAATTAATAATAATAGTAGTAGTAGTAGTCGTAATAGCAAAAGTAAAAATAGTAGTAATAGTAATAATAGCAGCAGCAGTTGTAATATTTGTGATAACAATAAAAGTAGTAATAGTAGTAGTAGTAGTAGTAGTGGTAGCAGCAGCAGCAGCAGCAGTAGTAGTAGTGGTAGTAGCAGCAGCAGCAGTAGTAGTAGTAGTAGTGGTAGCAGCAGCAGCAGTAGTAGTAGTAGCAGCAGCAGGAGTAGTAGTAGTAGTAGCAGCAGCAGGAGTAGTAGTAGTAGCAGTAGTAGTAATAGTAGTAGTAGTAGTAGTACTAGTAGTAGTAGTAGTAGTAGTAGTAGTAATAGTAGTAGTAGTAGTAGTAGTAGTAGTCGCCAAAGAAATAGTAATAATAGTAGTAATAATTTTGAAAAAATCACACCCATTATAAAAAACAATAATAATTTTAGTATTAGTAATAGCAATCAAATAAGAATAGTAGCGGTAATACTAACAATAACAACACCAAGAATAGTAGAAGTACATTAATATTAAAAGTAATATTGGTAGTATTAGTAGTAGTCATAGAAAGCTGGGGCTACCCTGAGTCTGTAAATTGGAAGCGACTGCCCAATTGGTCTGAAACAGGTCTGAAAAGGGTCTGAAAACACAGAAAAATGCCATTCGCAAGCCCACCCACATACATAGATAGAGTAAGTTGTGAGAGCCAGTATGAAAGTGAATAAATACGAGAAAGTAAGCAAACAGAATAATGTGATGCAACAAAAACGAAAATAAAGGAACCAGAAAAAGTAAAGTAACGCAGTCAATATAGAATTAACAAAAGATATCTTCAAGTAAGCAAGACAGTAACATAGTTATTGCCCGTAGAGACAGAAAGAAAGTAAAGTAATCAAAGCAAGTACGTGATTGAGCAAGTAATCAAAATGAATAAAATAAGTCAAGTAAATCAAATACATAAAATGAGCAAGTAAGTAAGAAAATAAAAAACAGTTAAAAAACTAAATCGAAGTAAAAAAATAGAGTAGGATAAAGTAAAATAAGTAGAGTAAAGTAAATAAAGAAAATAAAATAAGGAGACTAAGTCAAAAACAAGTAAAATAAGTAAAGTGAGTTAAGCAAATTAAGTAAGTAAGCCAAACAAAACCCGTAAAAATAGATAAAGAAATAGACTAAGTGATAATTAAGTGAATACTAAATATTAAACATTCGAAAACAAGTATGAGAATAATAATGAAAAGCAAATGAAATGATGAAAGTGATCCGGGAGTGTGGTCGCGCAAGAAACGCGCAAGGTTGGCGCAAGGCCGGCCCAAGAGGCCTTTGTGGGAACAATAATTTAGGACAACCTCCATATATATATATATCAATTATATATCTATAACTATAATATATACAGTATATAAATATAATATATATATGACTTTATATATATATATAATTCAGGTTTTATAACAATGGATTCATAATAACTATTCATGGATTGTCCATGATGAAAATCACTACTATTAATAGACAATCGCTAAATCCATTTGGAGGTTTCCCTGCTGGTTTTTTACAGAAACCTCCAGAAAAAATCATTTGTTGTAACTTAGTAACCCATTAAAAGATAGAAGAGTTATGAATATCACTATTTTAAAGTGGGATTTTACATTTCAGTTTACTATATCCATTATCTTAGGATTCCTATTGGATGGATTATACCATGTTTTGAGCAAAAGGTAGAATGGGAAAGGAATGGAGATACTATCAGTGGTCAGGGAGCTGAGGACCTATGAGGAACTATGCTTGTATTATGTTGTATTCATATTCCCTTTTTTTCAATGGGGAGGAAATTTTGGAGCTACGAATTTCGTGGGACCCAACCACATGATTTCCAGCCAATCGGTAGAACATGTTAGAAAGCTGGAAATCATAGGAACATTTTGAGATAATTTGATATGATATGGCAAACGCAAGATTATCAAAAATCGATTCATGCTTAATTCCCACCCGTTTCTGGTGATATTGGGGATGCTTTATGGGTTACCACATCTAGTCCCATGGCATCCTGGAGTTGCTGAAAGCGTATGATCGGGTGATCGGGGTAGCTATCCCTATGGCTGGCCTTATCCCATTCCCTCTGGTAAACATACAAGAAACTATTGAATATCATTACTTTTAATAGGTAAATCAACTATAACTGGGCTATTTTCCATAGCTATGCTAAACTACCAGAGGGTATGGTGTTTTATTGAACAATTTATCTACCTGTAATGATTCGCACGTCCATCTCAAGTCTGAGATACACGGTGTATCTACCTGGTAACGACTAGCCTCCGGTCATTTAACATAGCTACTGAACATGGCACATAGAAATAGTTGATTTACCTATTAAAGATGGTGATTTTTCCAGTTCGCTTTTTGTATGTTTACCAGAGGGTAACCGTTTGCTAGGGACAAATCATCATGCTATTAAACACTGTAAATCCTCAAACTGAATGGGCCATGGCTTCCGGCTTGCAAACTGTTAAATTACTGGAGGGTATGTCCCCATTAAATCCCATTAAAGCCACCATTCCTACTTGAATCCCATCCAAAATCTCTATATAAATCACCATTTCGATTATAAGTTGGTCTACAAAGCCATTATACAACTATAGATATATTTACCATAAACCATAGTTAACTGTTTTTTCTTACATTCCAGTGAATATCACCATGTCTCTTCGTTAAATCCTACCGCTGGACTGAGGAAGAAGAAGAAAACGCTTGGTGAAATGTCAAGACTCCGAGAGTAGCAGTACGGACTGAGTCTTTTGATTTTCATTGCGCCACTTTTTCGTAGTGACCAACTTACGGTGATGGCCACGGGTTTTTCAAGGTGGCCTTAAAGTTTTCATGGGATGTTACATCAAAGTTACAGTAACATACAAGAATAACAGTAACAATAACAGTAAATGATAATATTTACATTAATGCGTGGTATCATACATATACTAATAATCTAGAACATCATCTAATATTGTAGCCACATTAATAACAGTTACGGTTACTGTAAGAATCTATTATAGTAGTATATTCACATTATTATATATTATACACTCATCATTATTACATTAGCGACATTTGTAATCAATACAGTTACATATTTGTTAATAATATTCACCATCCATCATCATATACATTAATACGATTCATACACATAGTATATTCACCATATTATGTCATATATGATATTAGTATATAATATTAATAGATGATGATCATGTCATAAATAACCATAGTATATTCACCATACAGTTTTATAACACATTATTTTATGCTAATAGAAGTGTTGACAAAAAATACTTAACCATTATGTTATTGACATAACCATATATATTGCCATTATAATTGTTATTAACCATATTATAACCATATATAGCCATTATAACCATTATAACCATTATGTCATTTATAACCATATTATTATATATGCATCATATTATGTTATTAACGTCTTATTGACTGCCACATCTGCTTGAACGGAAGAGGATCCGGCAACTTTCAGAGGGATGAGAACTGCAAGTCCCCCCATTTCAGGAACCTCCCATATATATATATATATTATCATATGTAATATACATAACTTTATATGTAATATACATAACTGATCATAACTGGTATACATATAGTGCAACTATGATATGCTATATATATACACTGATATGTTGAATATATATATATATATATTCAATATGTATCATAAGAGACTTACACATAAGTTATTCTTTTAAGTACACCCAAATTAGACTAGTAACAGTTATAACCCACAATTACAACGGGCCTCAAACGGGTCTGGTCGCTACGTGTAGCGTGCAAACACAACCCGCGAGCCGCTGGCATGGCCTCTGCGAAGGCATCGTGGGTGATATCTATGGCGCCTCTGTATAGTCAACAGTATATGGACACGAAAATCACCATTTTTTAATGGGAAAACTCACTATAAATGGCCATTTTCAATAGCTATGTTAGTTTACCAGAGGGTAAATTGAACAGATTCTTGCATTCAAACATTGGGACCACATTTTCGTTTGCATTGATATTTTCCAATTTAAGGAATCGTTCTTTTATAAACATTGTTGGTTGGTGGTTTGGAACATCAATTTTATGGCTTTCCATTCAGTTGGGAATTTCATCTTCCCAACTGACTTTCACTCCATCATTTTTCAGAGGGGTAGGTTGAAACCACCAACCAGATTGGAAAAAAAATCCATCAATTTAAAACGCTTCTTGCATTCCGATCGGCCGAGTGGGCCTTGGACATGTGCCGTTTTGGGAGTTTTCACTGGTTTTTATGGGGATTTTGGGAGGTGGTCGGTTCAAACATCATGTGAAAATTGTAGGTTATGTGATACTAGAGCTACAATGTGGGGCCCCCCAGTTATAAGTTGGTTTATAAACCCCATTAACTATAGTTATAAGTACCATAAACCATAGTTATGGGAGTTATAAACCAACTTAGCTATCTTGGGGGCCCCACATTGTATGGACAATGGCTCATGTGTAGATGATTTATGATGACTTGCCTATTAAAGATGGTGATTTTCCATAGTTACGTTCAATCACCTTAGGGTAGCTGTACATGGAGGAACAAAAAAAAATCCAAGTTGAAGAGAAATCACACCTGGTTTGCTGGAAATGACGCCAGTTTATTGATGGTCTTCCGATTTTCCAGCTAGCCATGTTTGAATTAGTGATGGGTAAGCTCCAAAAACCATGAGCACGTCCGGAGTTGCGGAGCCGTTAGGATTTTCTGTGGGTTTTCTCTTCATGTTTGGCCTAGGACATCCTAGGACCCAACTGGGGCGCCAACCAGATCTGAAGAAATGAGTTCACGACCTCACTGCGACGTCACTGATATGAAAGTTACATAAAGTTACTGGTTGGTGGTTTGGAACATTTTTTATTTTCCATAATATAAAGGATAATCATCCCAACTGACTAATATTTTTCAGAGGGGTTAAAGCCACCAACCAGGTTAATAAGGGGTAACAATCCCAAATGGCGCCTTATTTCAGGTCAGTGCATTCTGGATTGATTTATACCAGTAATACCCTGTGGTTATTTGTTACATAGCCAGATGGCCCATTTATAGAAGATTTTCCCAGCTAGAAACCTCCATTTATGAGGGATTTTCCATGGCTATGTTAAATAACCAGATGGTATATATCATACGTATGCATACAATTACCATTATCCTTGCCGATGATGCTCCCCACAACTCCCTTATGTTTGATAGTTGAATCCTTATTTTTTGTTGAGATATTCCAATTCTTATTGGTGAGACTCCCAGTGTGTACTCTTCATCAACCTGGAAGATCATACAACTTCCCACGCGCCTGCGCGGTGTTTGCAGAACTTATTGCTTTTGCTGTGGCCGAACGCCACGATTCGTCCGATTCCGTGAAGCCAGTCCGATTCGTCGCCAAATGGCCATTAAAAAATAGGGAACATGAGGATCATCCATTGGAATTGGGGGGAGTTCCGATTCACCCCGACATTTTCAGACGAAGAAATCAAATTATGCCATGGAAATTTGGAGAATTTGTTGCTTCAATTTGTTTTGGACGATCGGCGTCAGAAGATGTTAGATCCAGTTTCCATGTTGCTGGTGAATCATCGTGAAACGCGGAATCTGGCCGTTTTCCCACCATTTCACCCATGGATCTGCTCGAGGCTAAGGCCAAATCGAGGCAGATCAAATCTCGCCAAGCACGCGCAATGCTGAGTGGAGATCGTATTGAAACAAGCGATTCATCGACTTGTACAGGATGGTCTCCTCAAAGAAAACAGGATTCAGAATGTCCTTCCTAATATTGAATACACAGCTAGAAAAACGTGATTTGATCATGTTCAATGTTGGATTTGTTCATGCAGGGGGTGGAATTTAAGATTATGAATATTACAACCTATCACCGGGGAGGGCTTACAAGAATGAGGGAAACAATTAGATGGAAATGTGGCAATGGCAAAAACCATGAAATAGATTGAACAGAGAAGAAACATGCATGTCAGTCATGTCAGTCTATTTGATGGTAACCGCATACCTTTTGGAACACAAAAACTAACAGTTTGCTATGCAGCATCATGGCTGTTCATAGGGAAATCATCGAACTAAATGGGCCATGGCTTCGAGTTCGCAAACTATCATTGCCAGAAGGTCATCATGAACGAGTCCCAAGTGGCTGAAACAACAAAGGTCCTGAAACCTAGGTTTCCACCCAGGCTTTGCTTAAAAAGTCTTTGGACATATCTTTGCCTTACAATATCTTACAATCATCGTGACATATCTCTACTTCATCTATGTTCTAGCATGAAAAATCGTCCGCTTTGTAGCTTCTGAAAGTCATGGCAGCTATTTTCCATTGATGCGTTTGGTTTAGTTTTCTGATCTTTCCTAAAACGATCTTCCCAAAAAAAATAAATGGTAAGGAAACACCTGACTTTGGTGGCCTTAAATATCTTTAAATCACCTTCGGCCTTGATTCTAACTGATCAGTTGCTGTAGTTGCTGCTTTTATATGTACAATATATATATATAATATATATATATAATGTATAATATATATATATACATACAATATATATATATATGTATGTATGTTTGATATATCCTAGGCTGAACCTAATATAGATGTGGAGTTACCCATGGCGAAACCCGAGAAGTCAAAGAGTCATCTACAAATCCTTGGTGAAAATCACTCACATATTTTTTCGTTGATGAGAGGGTTGTATGTGCATATAATATCATATAATGTAATCACACATATGTATAGTGTATATTATTGATGATGTTCATGGGATTTAATGGGATTTAGTAATAATATTTATTGGGGATAATGAATCATATAATCATCAACAATCATGTGCATGTAGTGCATGTGTGTGTATATATATATACATATATGTGGTGCATGTGTATATATTTACATAAAATCCACATCAATGTTAAGATACATGTATATTTGTGCAAATATATATATATATATGTAACATTATCCACAGACGCCGCGTGTTGCCCAGACATTAACATTGAGGATGTCGTGTTGTTGAAGAAGATAGGAGAGATTGCAGAAAATACATGAACATACTGCATATACACAGAGTTTTCTGGTTTAGGATTCAAAGTTTTCAAAGTTTCGGTTTTAGGGTTTTTGGGTTTAGGATTTAGGGTTTAGAGCTCGTCGTCTAGGAAATCTCAAAACACTGGCCCTGCGCAGGTGTTTGAGCATGTTGAAGGATAATGCGTAAACGCCATGTGAACTTTCCGGGCAACACGCAGCGCCTGGCCGTTTAATTTATGACCTACCATTAGCCTAGTGAATCATCATCTAGACCGAAATGCTGACAGAACTGCGTGGTTTTCAGCGTTTGGCTATTTCGAATCTTTTGCCCTCCACCAGCATTGCGCCAATTGGATCACCGTCTGCGCCAACTTCGAAAATGGAGTCACCGTGGCAGGTTGGATCCGCTAAGATTTGCTAGGAAAGGGTCGATTTTTTTCACCAAAAATGGGGGATAGCCTGTGGTGTTTTTCAAGCGAAAAAATGGAAAATCAGCATAGCTATCATGCCAACTTACTGTAGAAAGGTGTGATATATCTCAACAGTTCGCCATGGGGTTTATCATACATAATGGTTTATAATGATCTATAAACCAACTTAGGTTTACATATACTAGTAGTAATAATTACTATTATAATGGTTAGTCTATATATATATATATATCCCATATGCTCCATGTATGGTATATTTACCTACATTTGGGCGATTTTTAGGGCAAATGTTGTAAATATTCCATACATGGAGCATATGGGATATATGTAGAAAGCCATTTCCGTGGTGTTTCCTGGGTGACCTCGTTGTCGTTGAGATATTTGGAGGCTCCGATCCCAGCACCTTCGAAATGATGCAGAAGGAGCGGCGCAGCGGCGCCGAAATCGGGAGATCTGCCGGGCGGGCGCGGTAGCCATTTTTGAAACTGGCGCCCTGATAGATTCCCATCATAGATGGGAATAGATGATTTTAATCGTGGTTTAATGGGATTTTATAGTGATTTAATGGGATTTTATACTGATTCAATGGGATTTTATACTGATTCAATGGGATATTAATGGGATATACCCTCTGGTTATTTGTTACAGTTCGCCATGGTATAGATGGCCCATAGAAATAGATGATTTTCCCAGCTAGAAAGCTCCATTTATAAAGGATTTTCCATGGCTATGTTAATAACCGGAGGGTATATATTATATATTAGATTATTATCTATATTAATAGATGGGGCAGAATGGGGATAGAATGGGATAAGCATATGATTTCTTTGGATTGATGTTTGATTACACCTCTATAGATGGGAATATATTTTCATCTCAATAACTTAATAGTTTGCTATCAATGGCAAAATGATTCCTAACCTTAAGAATTATATTTTTTGGCAGGCATCTAAGATTCACAATGATTATACTGAGGGGGCCAAATATATTTGATGTGATTCAATTGGGGATTCTAATGGGACTTAATTATTCATATTATTGATTTAATGGGAATAGCCCCAGTTCGCTAGCTAAGTTGGTGCAAATAAGTATGTTAACTAGGGTTTATGGTAGTTACTATAGTTAGATGGCATTATATACCATCTTACAACTGGGGGGATTGTATGGTTTTCCTATGTTTTCCCTGGGCATGAGGACATATTATCCCGACTTTATTGGAACTTACATCCCCATGTGAAGGGGTGCTCCAACCTATTACAGGTACATGATAGCCACGAGGCTTCGAAATTCCTAGTTTTTTTTTAGTTCTACCCCTTTGTTTACTGTGTACATTTTTTGTAATCCCTTGGCCCCCTAACATTTTTCACAGCCCTCGATGGGGCATGTAGGGGATTTACACATACTGGGATCACCATGGGCCTGTTTCATATGAGAAGGATGGGATTTACCCAAGATTTTTTCCCATTTTTCAGACCATGGGGGTGGCCTGGGAGCAACCACATATCAATATCATGCAATATCATTTTCTACAGATCCCAAATATTGTCCGATTTTCCAATTATTTTCCATGATGCACCCATGATATCCGATGATTAGAGTGGCATTCTGAGCACAAATGAATGGTAAATGGGCTTTGTCGCAGGTGAAAACGCTTCAGAAGCGCCTGATCTCGAAGACTGAAGAAGCTGTCGAGAAGGAGCTGCCTCGAAGCTGCAGATTTGTCGTTTTTTGGGATTTTCGATGGGGATTAATGAGGACTATCATGGTATCATGTGTAAATTTGATCACGACCTCACTGCGACCTAACCCTGGAATCATGGCTAATAAGGGAAAACATCCCCAAATGGCCCAACTATTCAGGTTAGTGAAATATTATAATTTACCCAGATGGTATCATGGGTTGTGGAATATGATGGTTAATTAATTATAGGGAAGGATTTACCACATAAAACCAACAATTTTGGCATTTTACGGCTGGTTTAATGGGATTTCGTACAAAGTTAAGCATCAAATCCATCAACAAAAGGAATTTTGTGTGATTTCATAGGAATTAGTGGGGATTAAAAGAACTGTAATATAATGGTATAATGGGTATATTACGGAATATCATGTTTAAGGATGATGGTTATTCATGGTTTATAATTGTTGATAATGAGATATAATAGGGAGTTTTAAACATGACATATATATATATATAGATTCAATTAATTAATATCAATTTAACAAGAGTTGACTGGTCATGTTTACAACAACAGTGGGAGAATATGGGATATATAATGATATATAACCAGCGATATTTTATATCATTTTATCGGGATATTATCTATGGGTATATCAATGGGATATAACATCGGAATAATATTATAATGGTATGATATGTGTTTATGATCTGTATATATGTATATAATCTCTATAAATGTATACATCTATATATATATATATCACCAACAATGTGACAGTTGGGTGTGTCTGAGAATAAGGGAATGCAATAACAAAAATAGGCTTTGATTCTCTAGAATTGGGGCGATTCTCCATTTTCACATTAGTACATATTGTATTAAACCCATTATATATATCCTATGATATTGGAATCCCAGAAAATAAAGCGTGTTTCATAGGAATCCCAATAGAAATCCCAATAGGAATCCCAATAGGAATCCCAAGTAGAGCAGGATGGTCGTCTTTTTGGTTTTTACATAGCGCCACCTTTGGGGACGATGACCATGATGTTGGGATGACCATAAGCAAAACATGATGAAACATCAAGTTGTGTCCCTATGATATCACCATATTTCCTAGTGTTGGTCAACTTCCCATTTTAGCCGGTTGACTCCTTATATTGAATCATACGAAGTTATTAGATGCATATATACACATATGTATATATATATATATTATTAAATCCAACATATACAAGTAGATAGATCATATATATATATATGTATATTTATATGTACATATATAATTTATCCTATCCCAATAATGAACTGGTTGGTGGTTTCAATCATGAATTTTATTTTCCATAATATATTGGGAATAATCCTTCCCATTGACTTTCATATTTTTCAAGATGGTTATTGCACCACCAACCAGTAATGGGATAATGATGGGAATATCTTGAGATCATAGATAACATATATATATATAACTTATCCTATCCCAATATTTATATTTTTAAATCCAACATACACAATTATATAGATCATACATATATATATATATACATAAATAACTTATCCTATCCCAATAGTTAAAGGTTTCGCTCCGCCATTCTTTGACTTCAAACATCCTTCGCTCCGCGAGATTTTTTTCGGATGACAGGACCTGGCTCTCCAGGAGAAGGAGAAATTGTACCTGGAGATGAGGAGCCGCATAAAAGACCCGGGGGCACGGGGATTGGTACAATGTGAGGCCCCCGTTCGATATCTAAGTTGGTTTATAACTCCAATAACTATGGTGTATGGTACTTGTAACTATAGTTACTGGGGCTTATAAACCAACTTATAACTGGGGGGCCCCACATTGTATATATAGGTTTTCGCAAGAAATGTTGGTTGCTAAACCAATAACACGGGGATTTCATTGGGGGGTTAGCCCTTTCTTAAACCAACAATCATGATGATGCAATGGCATATATCTGGTTGGTGGTGACTGGAACCATGGAATTTTATTTTATGACTTTCCATTCAGTTGGGAATGACTCATCATCCCAACTGACGAACTCATATTTTTCAGAGGGGTAGGTATACCACCAACCAGATATAGGGTTTTACGAAATGTGTGGGATAATCAATTCATATATGGAAATATCAATTTATATGTGATTATATTGATATGGGAGAGCGCCTGGGGGATTGTTTTTTTTTGGCTGATTTCACTGGAAATTTTCAGATTTTATGATGGAATTTTAGTTTTTTTTCAGATTGAATAGATAAAAATGGCAGATTTGACTGATTTTCATGGGAATCTGTTCATTTTTTTTGAAATAATAATGATTTAGCTGGGAATCTTTTTATTATCCTCAAACGGCAGAACTTTTCAGCACTTTTCAGGTCAGTTTTGTTTTTTGTAATTCAGCCAGAATGGTGGACCATGGTGAATTGGTTTAAGAATGAAGAAATGGCTAAATATGGGGAGTGAACTCCCCAACTGTCACTTGTACTTTTTGGAGGTTTTAAGTGGAAAATCATGGCACCAAATGGGGATTTTTTCATTGGAAAATTGATCGATAAATGGTGTTTTTTTTTTCCAGCGAACAATGGTTGATTAGAGGGTCACCATGAAATTTTTGCCATGGTGGATTTAATCATGCACAATGATGTTGTTATTATTATTTATGATACACATTGTAGATGTAAGCAGCACATGTGACCTGAAAAATGGATAACGAGTTAACATGGCGAAGCCTTGCGTTTAAGGCCATGGATGACGATGGCAGAATTTCCATGTGTGTATTATCCCTATGAATCTCCCTATCAAATCCTCCAGTGTTGCCATCCCATGCTTTTCCAATCATCCACTTAAGATATGGTTATTGTATCAAAGTGGGTAAATTTCATCACGACCGAAGCCTGTTCTCCCGGTTCGCCTGGTTCATCTTAGTTTTTATAGGGAAATCATCGCCTTTTATGGCCCAACTATTCAGGTTAGTGAATTATTATAATTTACCCAGATCAAAGGATACACACTATATTACAGTCATTATATGTCTGGGTCAATCTTAAAGAATCTTAGATGGGTAGTTTAATCTTTTAGTCTTTTCGTACCAATGGGATTGTCTACTAACAGCTAAATTCATTTTTTGCAGGGTATCTAGCATTGGCCATGATGTACACACACAATACTAAGTATGCCTTATGTATACTACATTTTATGTATAAATAATCATCCTGGAGTAGATATAGACTATGGATTTCTCAATAATCTTTCCATGTTGGTGATGATTTTTTGAAATGCACATATTCTATCCATTCCAGGATTATTATACTCATGCATATTTTATACATATGATATTCATGCATCGTATGATACACATGCAACTATTATAAATTTATTTCTGCTGGCTGATTTACCATATTTACCCCCTAGTTATTTAACTTAGTTGTGGGAAAGCAGCTGTTTTAAGTTCAGTAAATCATAACTGGTTGGTGGTTTGGAACATTTTTTATGTTTCCATATATTGGGAATAGTCATCCCAACTGACTTTCATATTTTTCAGAGGGGTAGGTATACCACCAACCAGTCATCATTTTTATCATCTACACATGGACAAATTTCCAGAGCAAACTGTAAAATGACCAGATTGTACCCTCTGGTAATTTAATATTTTGCAATGGCCATTTATAGTTGATTTACCCATTAAGAATGGTGATTTTCCATAGCAAACTGTTAGTGTACCAGAGGGTAATGTGGGTAAAACAATGTCATTTTTACCACCCATTCGAGGTGGTTTTCCATTAAAAATTGTGTTTTTCCATAGTTTTTTGTATGTTTACCAGAGGGTACATACCATTATACACCATTATATGCCACTATGGTATTGATTTTCCAACGTAAAATGACCAGATGGTTTTTACCTCATCCAGGAGTCTTAGGATTCTCCCGGCAGGAATCTGCTCTCCAAACAGCCCGGCCCGGAGGTAGTTCTGGTACTCAGAAGAACGTGGTTCCACAAAAGGTTTGAACATAGCTATGCAAAATCAATGAACATCAGCATTTTAACAGGCAAATAACCTATAAATGGGTCGTTTTCCATAGCAAACTGATACTTTACTGAAGGGTTTTTGTTGGGAAAACATTGGATTTTCACCAACATATCTTGGGATAATTTGGGATATCTAAAGTTGATATACTTGGGAGTGCAGTTGAGTTTTCAAATAGCCTCCGGTAATTTAACATAGCTATTGAAAATGGCCATTTATAGCGGATTTATCCATGAATAATGGTGATTTTCCATAGCTATGTTAGTGTACCAGAGGGTAATGTGGGTAAAACAATGTCATTTTTACCACCCATTCGAGGTGGTTTTCCATTCGAGTGCAGTTGAGTTTTCAAAGTAGCTATAATCATTAAGTTATGACTTCCATAAGTCGGTTCTTTTTGGTGCCCTTTTTTTCTTTGGTGATTTATGACTATATTTACTCAGATCGCTGGAACTAAACACAGCTATGGAATGGGTATTTTAAGCAACACACATTAGGAATACCCGGCCTGGTAAACTCACATAGCGGAGGATATGAATGGAATATAGATAGCTAGTATATATATATACACCCTCTGGTAAACGTTTACATAGCTATGGAATAGATGGCCCATAGAAATAGTTGATTTACCGAACTTAAAAGTTGTGATTTTCCATAGTTATGTAAACGTTTACCAGAGGGTACATCTGGAATCTTATGGGCATGTTATGTTTTTCTTAATGGTGGGAAAAAGTGTGGTTGCTGGTATACCAACCAGCAACAAGAATTGATGCTTAGCAAGCCTAAATTGAATCAATTTATCACCCAATTGCGATGATTCATAATTCAGCTGTAACCATGTAGCAGGTGTAATTGAGTGTGGTTTAAGATGGTTTGACCAACCAAACATATTAGTACAAGCTGCACAGATTCAGGTTGAAGCATATGACAGTCAAGAAGTGGATGGTATGCCCATATTGGGGGATGGTCATCAATCCATTTTCATCCGGATTGATATATTCTATACATGTGCATATTATATATATATGTGCATATTATATATATATATATATACATATATGGTACTATACATGGTACTACGCCTCGAAACTACTTAACTACTGCCAATACCAGTGATACGGTGTTGAAAAGGTCGTTTTTTTTGGGGGGGGATATGTGACCAGGGGCCCTCTGAATCCCATGTAACTTGACGGTCGATCAATCCATATAATAAACCAATATGATTCCAATACACATCCCTTATGAAACCAATATAAATCCCATATGAATCCCATATAAATCACATATAGAACCATATTGATCCCATATGAATCCAATATTGATCCATATATAAATCGCATATCAAACCCACAAACAAAGCATACATCCTTAATAATCCTGTCTCGTAGTAATCTCGAGATCCCTACATAATCCTGTTTAGAACCACAGAGCTCCATATTTTTTCCGGCTTGATATGAGGTGGAAATCCATTGGAAAAAAACATGTGTACTTAGATGGGCCCTGGGATTCGTTAAGTGATTATAGTAACCGGGTTATAATCCATTACTGAGTTTGTTTTCTTGCACCAGTTCCTAATCACTTGTCACTCCTGCCAGATATTGGGATAGTATAAGAATGTATGGGATAGATCCGCTGCTGATGGTGAAGGGTTGACATTTTTGCGTTGTTTGCCAGCAGAGACCATGAGCTGTACATGGGGATGTAGCTGGGCTTTTGGAGATCTGAAGCCCACCGAGGTTGAAGAGGTTGGAAAGCAGCAGAACAATCTCAAGGACTGACCAACTGGGAACTAATTGCAATACATTTTCTGAATCTTCGGTCGAAAGATGTCGAAAGTGTGGCGATGACATTGCTGGCTTGAGTGCGTGCTGTTTTTCATTAAGACTTGGTTGATGTTCTTTATTTCATTTGGTTGGTGGTTTGGAACATGAATTTTATTTTCCATCATAATTATATGGGATGTCATCCTTCCCATTGACGAACTCCATCATTTTTCAAGATGGGCACATTGGACCACCAACCAGTCATGGCTGTTCAAAGCGTCGGGATTCTCAACTCTCGAGGAGAAAACCAAGCAGATGAAGGTGCCATTCCTGGGGCAATTTTCGTCATGGGGTATCCCCGTCATGGCCCGCCGGCAATTTCAGAGTTGATGAGGAGCTTGGGGTTTTGGGATAATCAATGGATTGGTTTAAGGGAAAATCTGAACCGGAAACCATAGATTTTCCCAGTAAATCCGCCCACACCGCTTTGGCGGTGAAGGCGTGCTTATTGGGGGGCAACAGCAACACTAAATGCTCAATGACATTTGTTAATATAGCAGTCGCTATATCAGCTTTAGCTGGGGGGGGGGGGCCAAAAACGGTTTCGCACCGAGACCAGACCCCAAAAACGGTTTCGCACCGAGACCAGAATACGGTGGTGTTTTCGACATTTTTCGAGGATTTTTGCGTGTCTGAGCGCAAGAGGGTATTGAAATGGAATTTTGGGTCATTTTGGTAGCTTTCCGGCAATGGAAAAACGGCCAAAAATGAAAAAAACATTGTACATAGCAAGATTTTGCAGGGTTTTTGGATGCCAGAGCATTGAAAACACTGCAAAAACAAGTGTTTTGGACTGACGTTATAGCAAAAAACGTGTAAATTACCGTATGCTTGACTGGAAACATTACAAAAACACTGTCAAAAGCAATGTTTTGGAAGGATTTACTGCCTTTATGGCAAAAAACGTGTAAATTACCGTCTGTTTGACTGGAAACATTGGAAAAACACTGTCAAAAACAATGTTTTGGAAGGATTTCTTATATATATGTTGGAGTTGGCTACCGGCATTGGCACATGGAAAAATTGAAGAAAACACTGTAAATAGCGGTATTTTCAACGGTTGGGGAGATAAGGGAATTGGAAGCATTGTCGAACATGATGTTTTCGACCGGTTTTATGGCGACAAAAGTGTAAAGTACCGTGCTTTGAAGGAAACCATTGCAAAAACATGGAAACACATTCAAAGAACACGGGATTTGGGAGACTATCTAGGCGTCGTTGTCTAGCTATTTGAAATTCCGCAGCTTGGAGAGCCTCCAAGGGAGGGAAAAGTGAAAATTCCATAGCTTGGGAAGCTGTCACGGCGGGGAAAAGTGAAAATTCCCTAGCTTGGGAAGCCCCCACGGGGGGGAAAGTGAAAATTCCCTAGCTTGGGGAGCCCCCACGGGGGGGAGCCCCCACGGGGGGGAAAAGTGAAAATTCCCTAGCTTGGGGAGCCCCCACGGGGGGGAAAAGTGAAAATTCCTAGCTTGGGGAGCCCCCACGGGGGGGAAAAGTGAAAATTCCCTAGCTTGGGGAGCCCCCACGGGGGGGGGAAGTGAAATTCTTAGCTTGGGGAGCCCCCACGGGGGAAAACCACCCTTAGCCCCTCTCACGGACCGAAATAAACCTGCGGTGTGGGCGGCCACCCCACGCGAAGCGGGGTGAATATGGGGTTTTCCTGAAAATTGTCCCTTAAACCAATCCATTGAGATAAGGAGTCCTATGCCAAAAAGATCCCCAAAACTGCAACTGGATTGATAGTTGAGAGATACCGAGAGGATACGTTACGTTAGATGCTTGTGAAAGGTGCCAGATTGAGTACCACCACTATTTGGCCATGTTCGCCTTCCAAAGCCCAAGCTTTGAGAGCTTACCCGTGCTTTCCTCTTCGACTGCAGCTAATTCAAGCCCCAAAACTGCCCACCGCCATCACTTTTTCTGCGCCAGATTCATCATGAAGGTGGCCACGGTGCTTAGCTTGTTGGCCACATGTGCTGCAGTGGACTACCGTCCGGGTTGCATGACTCTTCCCAAAAAGCGCCACTTCGACAACGACATGTGCGTCGAAAGGATTGGCGAAGCCATGCAGTCAGACTTTGCCTTCCGTATCGTGGTTGATGAACAGAATGTCTTTGTGTGGAACGAAATTCTTGCCCTGGCGAACAAGTATGACTATGAGTTCAGCAAATCCTACAAAACCACCCAAGCGCTGCAGCGTGTTGCAAAGAACGTGGCTGCCACCATGAAAGATTGGGCCGAAGCAGGTGCAAACTATGGCGCGCAGCTTGGATTTGCCGCATGCTTTGCCACGCAGCTGCTGGACAACGAGAAGTGTGGATTAGGCGGATTGTGTCATATCAAGGAGGCTGTCATGGATGGATGGCAATGTGCAGCTCTGGGCTACTTTCAGGGCGGCTTGGCTGGCGGAGTCTTGGGAGTTGGAGTAGGCCTTGGAAAAGGTTTGATCGAAGCCTATGAAGAGAACGGCCAGATCCATGTTAAATTCAAGCCAGCAGGCGGAGATTTTTAAGCGCTCACAAGTAAGTAGTGCTACAAGATGCTTCAAGCATATGCAATCATCACCCTAACAGACAACAGGGTAGATGATGCTGTGATATTTACAGTAAATCAATTTTGCAGTTAGAGGCAGATGACGATCCGTCTTCCATGTCACTGCTCTTGACCCGTTGTGACAGTGCTTTTGCCTGTTCACGACAGCAATTTAAAAAGATTTCGCGCGGTGGTAGAAGTTGTTTCGTCGCGAGAATTCAATGGGTGTGACACAGACAATTGCAGATCCGAAGTGTTGAGTCTTCACTTTGATATCATCACATTTTACCATATACTGCTTGGTGCTTTGGAACATGATTTTTATTTTCCCCAAAAGTTGGGATGATGATCCAATCTGACTTTCACTCCATCATTTTTCAGGGGGGTTGGTTGAAACCACCAACCAGTATAGATCCATATATCTGGGAAATTATAACGACCTCACTGCGACCTCACTGGAAATCATGGTTAATAATGGAAATCATCCCCAAATGGCCTTAACTCAGGTTAGTGAAATATTACAATTTACTCAGATTGATACTTTGAGGCTATAAAAAAATCACCATATTAGAGACCATGACTGTCGACGTGAAATCCACCATAGCACCATATATTTATGCCCGTGAAGTTCACGCAGTTCAACGGCCGGAAATACCAATTCTCAATGGTTAGTAACTGGTTCTTTCTATGGGATTATAGCACTTATGACTGAGATTATAATATGTCTATGGTTATTTCTATGGGATTATACATTCCATAAATGGGGTTTTGTTTGTTTGTTGTTAGTACGTACTTATAACTGGGCTGGTTGGTGGTGACTGGAACCATGGAATTTTGAATGTCTTTCCATATGAAAATTGGGAATTTCATCATCCCAACTTCAACTGACTCATATTTTTCAGAGGTGTAGGTATACCACCAACCAGCTGGTATTTCGGGCCCTAGCAGGCCATGGCCGCGGAGTTGAACATGTACCACGCGCAGCTGAACGACTACAAGGCTGAACGACGGATAATTTTTCAGGGAGTTGACGTCCAGTGAAAAAAAGTGATGGCTGCGCCCACAAATCAACATAGCCATGGAAAATCACCATTTTTAATATCAACCATCTATTTCTATGGGCCATCTATACCATGGCTATGTTAAATAACCAGAGGGTAAGTGATATGAATTGTAAAAGGGGAAGATGAGGTTCTGAGCGGGTGAAATTGGCTTCTCTGTGTTTTTACAAAGAACCCCCCAAAAATACCCTCTGGTAAACTATAACATAGCTATGGAAAATGGCCCATAGAAATAGTGGATTTACCCATTATTAGCATAGTGATTTTCCATAGATATGTTAGTTTACCAGAGGGTAAAAACTAGAATCTTCGAGGCAAATCCCATAAATATATATATATATATATAAATCACCATATAAATCACCATATATATTGAAAGTGTAAACTCAGCAAATGTTCCCTCCCAATTTTGCAACGATGCTTTGACATAATCCCAAAGGATTTTTTACGAGGGACCGGAGCTCAGGAGCACTGATAGCTTCACCGGACACAGCTCGGAAGGAATTACCCGGCCTGGTAATTTGTAACAAAAAGCTATGGAAAATGGTGATTTATAGTGGGTTTTCCCATTGAAAATGGTCATTCCTCTGGTAATTTGTTACAGTTTGCTATTGAACATGGCCCATAGAAATAGATGGTTTACCGAACTCAAAAATTCTGATTTTCCATGGCTATGTTAGTCATAACCAGAGGGTACCTTGTTGGATGTTTTCCATCAGCTTGGTTCATGAGTGTATCATACGAAAAGGGTCCCGCCCAGGTTAAAGATGTTATAAGTTATAGTTTATATTCAATTCTAACTATGGTAACGACATATATATCATCATATATGTTCGAACCCGAGTTCGCCGATCGTGAAAAAAACCAACGCTTAACGTTATACCTATCCTCGGTTAAGTCAGCTCTCCGCAGTCGCAGTCCAACGCCTAGGATGAGATCGAACGGGTCACCAAAGACTTGCAAGACACCAAGAGGAGGCCACCGTGGTCACCGTGGTCAGCTGTTGAATCGGAACGGTTCATCTTAGTCGACTAGTCGACTTCCACAGTTACCCGAAACGGTAAACGAACTAACAGTTTGCTTTGGTATAGATGGCCCATAGTTAAATAGTGGATTTACCCATTAATAGCATAGTGGATCTTTCCCATTTACCCATTAAAAATCATGATTTTCCATAGTTTCCCATCCGTTTTTTGTTAACGTTTACCAGGCCGGGTAGCCGGTCGAAGAAAATGACTTCGTGACTGTCGAGGATATGGATGGAACATGAATGTTTTTCCCAGATTTGCTTCAAGGGAAGAGGTTTTTCCACAGCCTCTGGGCAATCATAGCTATTGAACATAGCAAACTCACTATAAATGGCCATGTTCAAAAAGATGTTTGTTCTATAATAGCTATTTGGGCTTAACCTCTGGCAATTTGTTACATAGCTATTGAACATGGCCATTGAAATAGTGAGTTTTCCCATTAATAGCATGGTGATGTTCCATAGTTATGTGAAAGTTTACCTCAGGGTAAGGACCATGATTTCCGGCTTCAATTTTCCCAAAGCTATCCGGCTTGAATTCTCAATATTGCTTGGTTTATGTTGGTTTCCTATTGCCACTGGATGATCAGCATGATCCATCATAATATCCACATGATCAACATATTAACATATCAATTCAAACGACCACGTCAAGTTGGTTCCCGTTTTCTATGGCAGCCAGCCAATCCCATTTCATTGAATCCCATGATTTTCCCATACATATCCCATACATATATTCCATATATTATATATATAATGTATATATGTATATATGTATATATGTATATATGTATATATGTATATATGTCTATATGTATATATGTATATATGTACATATATACACCGTATATATGTACATATATATGTATATATGTATATATGTATATATGTATATATGTACATATATACACCGTATATATGTACATATATATGTATATATGTATATATGTATATATGTATATATGTATATATGTATATATGTGTATATGTATATTTATATGTATGTATATGTATATAGGTATATATGTATATATATATGTATATATGTATATATGTATATATGTATATATGTATATATGTATATATGTATATATGTATATATGTATTTATGTATATATGTATATATGTATATATGTATATATGTATATATGTATATATGTATATATGTATATATGTATATATGTATATATGTATATATGTATATATGTATATATGTATATATGTATATATGTATATTTGTATATTTGTATATATGTATATATGTATATATGTATATATGTATATATGTATATATGTATATATGTATATATGTATATATGTACATATATATGTATATATGTATATAATGTATATAATGTATTTATGTATATATGTATATATGCATATATGTATATATATGTATATATGTATATATGTATATATGTATATATGTATATATGTGTATATGTATATAAT
The DNA here is from genome assembly GCA_947184155.2 of Cladocopium goreaui. NCBI lineage: Eukaryota > Dinophyceae > Suessiales > Symbiodiniaceae > Cladocopium > Cladocopium goreaui. The sequence continues at coordinate 565,141 of CAMXCT020000469.1, read as the reverse complement.
GTATATATGTATATATGTATACAATGTATATATGTATATATGTATATATATATATATGATTTATATATGTTTATTTATTCCTATTCTAGTTCCCATTATTTTAAACATATGATACTCCCATACGATTGGCATGGTTGTGAATCTCCTCCCGGCGCCAGGTATTTCGAGCAGAGACACTGGGAACAGCTGCTGAAGGCAAAGACTGGCGAAGAACTCGTGGGATTTTCAGTGAAAAACCATGGGCAGTGGTTGCTAAATCAGGGATTTAATGGGAGTTTTGTGAATGTTCCTGGGATATAAGTAGGATATAGGATTTACCCTCTGGTAATTTAACATAGCTATTGAAAATTGAAAATGGCCATTTATAGTGGATTTATCCATTGAAAATGGTGATGTTCCATAGTTATGTTCGTTTATCAGAGGGTAGTGGATTTACTATGGTACTATGGATTTATAATAATGTGTTGTGTTTTACTAAATAATCATGTTTTATATTTATGGAGACTTACTATGTTGGCTTTATGGATGTACTATTGGTTTACTGTGGATTTATTTGTTGATTTATTAATATATATATATATATGGGTTTGAATGGGTTTCGATTATTTGTTGTTTGAAAATGGGTTTGTATCAACGAATATGGGAGTGCGGCTGAGTATAAGCACATGGAGGGTATAATTTGTATGGATTTATGGGATCTGATTATACACGTTTTTTCCGGTATTGTTCCATAGGGATCTTATTTCGCCGGGTGTAACAATGGCGTAGAACCGACATAAATTGAAGTATAACCCCTACATCAATATGGTTGTATATTCACTCATAATTGATTAATTGGAACTGCGGCCAAGGGGGAAACCAAAAAGAGCCAAAGAAATTGGCGAAAAAAAGATTGGACAACCATTGGTTGGGGGATTGACACTTGAATTTCTTAAATCGAGATGTGATTTTTTCGGAAACCGCCATGGGGTAGACCCCCTCGGTGACCATGACATGGACTGGGGCTACGGGGACAACCTCCAGTGGATCGCCTTGAGAATCAACGAGATTCGCTCAGAAAAAACTGCGAAAGCCTTCAGTTTTGAGTTGGTTTACCCTCTGGTAAACCTACAAAAAGCTATTGAAAATGGCCATTAATAGTTGATTTTCCCATTAAAAATGGTGATTTTCCATAGCTATGTTAGTTTACCTAGTTTACCAGAGGGTATAAAGCCCATGGCTTGGGGATTTGTTTCACATCACTTGAACAAGTATTTGTTGGAGATTATATCATATTATATCCCCAATATTTGAGTGATGTGAAAAATGTAGGACATTTACCAACCCCTGATTAACATTGATTAACCAGAATGTGGTCTTACGTTAAAACCACTAATGAAACCTACCATTTGGGATGGTTTATACAACCTATGTATGATTGTGGTGATTTATTGCCACCATGATATGCCACCCCACCAATTAATTACTTAAATCGTTAGCACCCGGTTTACATCGGTTTACCATCGATGATTAATTTCTAGGTTTCTAGAATAAATGGGGGATTTGGAAGTGTGAAAAAGGCAGCTGCTTCCGGTGGCTCTACAGGATGTACCTGCATCGTTCTTCATTTTTGCAGGTCTGCTGTGTCTCAGACCCAACCGTTCATGAGTGAGACAGCTAGCTGGTGCATGGGGCCGTGAAATCGGCGCAGCTCCTGGCGCCTTTGGAGAAGCTTTTTGGAAGCCGGTCCTGGAGCCGATGATGTTTCGCTGGGCCAAGGGTGATTTCAATTCATTCTGGACCATTTTCCAAACGACGTCACCGACGTCATCCCGAAATAACGAGCGAATTTCAGAAATAATGAGATAAGCTCACGACCAATATATACCAATATAATATATAACGCATTATAACGCCTTCAAGCAGTCAACCTAAAGGGACTCGCGTCAGCTAGGGCTGAAAACTACCGTTCAGCCCCGGGTTTGTGCCGGCAAATGTTGGCTTGCAGCCCTGAGTCCTAGTCCTAGTTCGTCAAAATAGGAAACTGAGGTTTTCAGCGCGATCAGAAGTCAGTTCAATTACTTTCCAGCTTTTCCACGGGCAGCTAGGCCTGGAAAACTACCGTTCAGCCCCGGTTTGTGCCGGCTTGCAGCCCTAAAGTCCTAGTTCGTCAAAATAGGAAACTGAGGTTTTCAGCGCGGTTAGAAGCCAGTTCTATTACTTTCCAGCTTTTCCACGGGCAGCTAGGGCTGGAAAATTACCGTTCAGCACCGGTTTGCGCCGGCAAATGTTGGGTTGCAGCCCTGAAGTCCTAGTTCGTCCAAAAAAAAGTTCGTCAAAATAGGAAAACTCGTTTTTTGAGAGGTTTGGAAGCTTTTTCCTGATGAATTTAAAGTTTGGTATCCTCATAAAACAGAAAAAAACTACCGAACGGCCGGTGCAAGCACGTTTGTGGCTGCCGGGCTGTTTTCGGACCATTCATATCCCATTAATCATCATCACAATTCCATTCATCACCATTACCCTCTAGTAAACTAACATCATAACTATGGAAAATCACAAATTTTAATGGGAAGACTCACTATAAATGACCATTTTCAATAGCTATGTTACATTACCAGAGGGTAAATCCTATATCCCACTTATATCCCAGGAACATTCACAAAACTACCATTAAATCCGACAAAATCCCAATCCCATCAAATTCCCATTAATATTTTATTAATATCCATCAATATTCATCAATATCCCACTAATATCCCCATGTTCATATCAATTTCATATGCTGATGAATTTCAATATTTTGATGGGAATATTATTTTATGAATAACTATTTATTTCCCACTATCAAAATATCTTATCAATAATATTGTGGATATTCATCAATATTTTCTGGATGGTTCATCCATATTCATCAAAACTGGTTGGTGGTTTGGAACATGTTTTATGACTTTCCATTCAGTTGGGAATGACTCATCATCCCAACTGACGAACTCACTCCATCATCTTTCAGAGGTAGGTTGAAACCACCAACCAGATTATTATTAACCATCATTAACCATATGGATGTGGGTCAAAATGGAAGACCTAGGGGACCACAGATGTTAGTCTAGTTTAGTATTAACCATCCATAATTTTGGGGTACCTAATTTTGACCCATACCCATATAATAACCATAGATTAACCATCATCATTAACCACATATCAGATGGGTAGGTTGAAACCACCAACCAGTATGATCATATATCCCATCATATAACCACACAAAAACCCACTATTATTGGTATTATAACCACTATTATGATATAATTCCCAACCAGTTGATCATTAGATTATGATTAACCATCATTAACCACCAACCAGAGCAGCTCTAACTTAAGGGCAAAACATGCCACGCATTCCATGGAGTTAAAAAAGCCGCCAGGACACCTCCAAGCCGGACAAAGGTGCCAGATAAGGTGCCATAGGATTGGTCGTGTGTGAATGGACATTTATTGGGAAAACTAGGGGGTAATCTATTTGATGATTTAGTTAAGGTGGATCTATTCAATATATGAATATAGAATTTCATAGACATTCATGGATTATAGTAATAGATAGTTTGGTGGAATTTGATGGATAGTACTGAATATTTTCTTGGATATCATTGCTGGTTGGTGGTTTGGAACATTTTTTATTTTCCATAATACTTGGGATGATGATCCAATCTGACTTTCACTCCATCATTTTTCAGGGGGGTTGGTTGAAACCACCAACCAGATTGAATATTGCTGGAAATCTAAGATCGCATTTTTTTCAGATATCTGGAAATGTTTACATAGATATATTTTCTTGGATAGTTGGATTGGGTATATCTGGAAATCTAAGATAGCAATGGACAGTTTTTGCGGCCATCTAAACGACGGAAGCCGAAAGATTTTTCTGGTTGGAATCAGGTGAATCCTGGGATTAAAATGGGAATGGGTCAAAACCTCAGATTTTTTTTTTGGTGTATATAATAGATATAGATAGATATAGAATATATGGATAATATCATATAAATATCTAAGTATATATATATTTTTTGGGTGTATATAATGGTGTAATATGTCTATACCTATATTAATAGATATAACTAATGAATATGTATATATGATCTATTACACTATTTTTTTTCTTTATGGATTCTGTATATTCTGTAATGTCAACCCCGGATTAATAAACCATTGTTTATTTAGTTTATTAATTGTGGGGGTACCCTCCAAATAGTCACAATATGATACACAAATGGTATCCCCCCCAATTAAACAGCCTAGGGGTTTATTAATCCAGGGTTGACATTATGGATCTATACATCAATCTGGGTAAAATTTGATCACGACCTCACTGTTCTCCCGAACCCTGGAAATCATGGTTAGTAAGGGGAATCATCCCCAAATGGCAATTCAGGTTGGTGAATTATTATAATTTACCCAGATATATTATTACAGGATGGGCCCCCCCAGCGATGTGAACGTTGGTGTAAAAAAAACATAACAAAACCCCCATGAATACTAGTTATATCTACCATAAACCACCCAGTTGCAAGTTGGTTTTTCAACCATTACAATCCCCATTAGTTAAGTTATATCATATATATAAGTTATATCTACCATAAATCATAGTTATTTATGTTCACCAACTTAGCTATGGGGGCCTTACGTTGTACCATATCCGAGGGGAGTAAACATCCATTTGCCAGGTTATTTAGGGTACCGTTTGGGTACCAGGCTTTTGATTTATAGCCCAATGGCCTTATCTCAGGTGAGTGAATTATTGAAATTTACCAGATGATTTTCCCACAAGTTCTTCGAGGGTCATTTAGACACCAAAGTTTGGAGACCTTCTGAACCAACCACTAAACGCGGGATGACAATGACCCTTAGGGTTGGGGTAAGTACCCTCTAGTCCATAAAAAACTAGCATAGCTATGAAAGCCATTGTCCATGGACAAATTCGATGTTTTATCATGATTCACCGATTACCCTCGGGTAACTATACAAAAAATTATGGAAAATCACCACGTGTAATGGCTAAATCAGCTATAAATGGCCATTTTCAATAGCTACGTTAAATTACCAGAGGGTAAATGATGATTGGTTGATGATTTGTTTGGGGATTAAATATTAATGTCAACCCTGGATTAATAAACCCCAAACGGCTGTTTAATTGGGGGTACCATTTATGTTAACTTACCAGAGGGTACAGACAGTATATCAATTCGCCCGGTGATTTTGACCAGTTCCAAAGATGTCTTAAATTGCCGGTATCCCAAAAGCCCCCAGCTGTCACAGAAATCAGGTTGACAAACTACTGTAATTTGGAATATTAATGGTATTATTAATGGTAAACTAACAGAATAAATTATTAATACTATTATTAATGAATTATAGTGGTAAATTAACATTAAAATCATTATTAGTAGTATAATTATTAATGGTATTATTCATACTATAAATTCATATAAATTCACTGATACCCTCTGGTAAACTATCATAGCTATGGAAAATCGCCCATTTAGTTCGATGGTTTACCGAACTTCAACATGGTGATTTTCTATGGCTATGTTAGTCATTACCAGAGGCTACATGCCGGTCAACAAAATTCAGGGGGAAGTGAGGGCGCTGCATCAATGCCTCATCTCCAGGTCCTGTAGAGCTATGGGGGTACCCCAAGCTCGCTGGTTGGTAAACATGTCATGGATCTGAAATAGGCAACATGGATGATGAAATGGGGGTAGCCCTATGCCTCAGGAAAGCTTTGAGTTCAGGCACTACGTAGATCCGACAATTGCTACCTCCTTGCGTTGGGGGCAAGTCGCCACAAATTGGCCATTCCCTTCCCCTTCAAAATCTTCAAAGCACCAGCTCTGAGGCCAGCATGAGCCGATTCTCACCCGGGTTGCAGCAATATTTTCCATGGGCCCATGGGTTTGTTCAGATTTTTTCTGAAGTCGCAAGCATCACCAAACAGCTCAACAGGAATAGTAGAATTATGTAGAATCCCAATAGGAATACCAGCCAAAATGTTTACTCCACCACACCCAACAGTGTGTAGACTGTTTCAGCAAAGTGAACATCAGCAGATGCCTGAACATGTCTAGTTGGAACTTTCAACATCATCGACATTTAGCCAGGCTAAAAAAAGGCCTCGTTAGTGAAGTTTCACCGTTGCATGACAACTGCTGTTCTGAAGAACCGCGGTTGAAAAGGGCACCCAGTGGCACTGAACTGCGGCGCCTGCGCAGTTCCAGTGCACTCAGTGAACTCAGTGGATGATATCACATTAGATTTTACCAAAGTTAATGCTATTATATTATATTATGTTATATTATAGATATATTAGTAATATACATTAGTATATATACATTCGTGGATTATATTATATTATATTATATTATGGATTTTTGTTTATAAACATGGATTAGATGATTTCGCCGGCTAGTTACTATTGGCTTATAAAAATTGAGTTAGATTAGGCTCTGGATCAATACCAGTGACCCAAATTCTTAGGGGATGAACATCCATTTATTTTCATTTACCAGCTATTGACTGATGTGTCAGGGGCGGATATCTTGACCCATCTCCATATCCCAAGATATCCCAAGATATCCCAAGATATCCCAAGATATCCCAAGGGCGCTGGAAAATGCTTCGCATACGGTGCCGAGGTGGTGCACATAACTCCAATTTCACTATAGGGTTGATGAATGGGGGTTACCATCTGGTTATGTCAAAATAGCTATTCAAAATGGCCATATATATAGTGGATTTTCCCATTAAAAATGGTGATTTTCCATAGTTTTTTGTTAGTTTACCAGAGGGTATAGTTGATGGGGATTATAAACCAACGTTCACATCACTGGGGCACCACCTTGTTGGGCAGTGGCTGGCCATAACTATGGTAACTATAGGTCTACCGTTCACCCTGTTCTCCCGGTTCGCCTGGTTCATCATGGTAAATTTATGGGAAATCATCGCCAGCCGCAAGATTCAGGTTACTCAGGTTAGTGAAATATTGTAATTTGATGTAATTTGCCCAGATAGGTGATATATCTAGAGTTTTCATGGGCTTATAAACCATTTATAACTGGAAAAGGCACCACCTTGTAGCTAAAAACTTATTTAAAAAAAACAAACCTGCGCCGGCGCTGCACCTGCGAACTGATACCATTTGGGGATTTCCATAGTCATGGGGGTACCCCAAGCTCGTTGGTTGGTTTATTTTGATGGATCCGAAATAGGCAAAATGGATGATGATGATTTAGGGGTACCTCCATGACTTAGGAAACCTCCATATGATGTATGGGCCAGGTATAATTTTACAACCATTTTTCGAAGCCCAGTGAAGGTAAATAGATGTAAATAGGCTTTATCCCCATGACATTCCCATCTTAAAGCACCATTGTTAGTTGAATTTGATATCAATCCCATGCAATCACCATTTCCTGGTTGGTGGTTTCAAACATTTTTTATTGTTCCATAATATCTGGGAATTTCATCATCCCAACTGACGAACTCGTATTTTTCAGAGGGGTAGGTATACCACCAACCAGATTTCTGTTAGTGAATTCCCATATGAGTTGGACCGTTTTCTACTTAAATCCCTCATGTGAAAATCACGTTGTTGGAAAATTCACAAAACGAAATCAACCACATTTTCCGCCGTCGAGGTGAAATAAGGTAGAATCAGAGGGGTAGGTATACCACCAACCAGAAAAATATCAAGATTCATAGGTTTTTTTTGGGATATGATGGATATTTACTAGGTCAATCTTGGATGGGTACTTTAATCCAACATAGTCTTTTGGTATAGGATTATCTACGTTCACCAGCTAAGAATTTGTCATTTTTGTGCAGTGTATCTGGCTGATTGGCTATGGAATGAAAATGCATTAATATAGTGCGGTACATCATGATTTCGGGAGTTCATAATATGGCAGTGTGTCAAAACCTTGTACCCCTGGTGAACATCAAAATAGCTCGTAAATGGATGTTCATCCCACTAAAAAAGGTATTAATAGGTATTGACCCATCCCCATATGAATATGGTATCATCAAGTCTCCGAAATGTTCCGAACAATCATGATTTTTCCATGATTTTCCCATGATTTTCCCATGACTTTCCATGATGTCCCTGCCTTTTTTGGCCTTGGATCGAGCCAAATTAGAAGCCCAAATTGGGGCCCAGTCCTTAAAAACGCGCCTTCGTCCTCGCCCTCGAGAAACACAGATGGTCGCTTGGATTTAACCGAGACGCGCGCACAACGGATCAGAAAAATGTAATAGATTGTATAAGAGTATCCCCTCCAAAAAAAGAAGAGTAAAACACTACTACTAATATAAATACACACATATATGTATACATATACATATATATATATACATATATATATATATATATATTGGTAATTTGTTGGGTTATTTTTTTGGGCGGGAAGTAGAATGGGAATATCCATGATTTAATGGGGTTATATTCATGCTGGAAATACCTACAAAACAATTGGTTTTTCGGGGTAGATGGGTCAACTCTGAACCCCCTGGCTTTGTCTCAAAATTTGGGATGCTCCAAAATCAACCATACTCAATGGTCATTTCAGGAACCTAAAATGGAGGTACTGTCCTGTACCATATAAGGCCATATTTTGTTGGTATATTCATATTCCCTTACATAGGCCTGAAAAATAGGCCTTACATATGGTAGGTACCTCCAATTTAGGATCCTGAAATTCCCATTGACATACCCTCTGGTAAACTAACATTGCCATGGAACATCACCATGTTTAATGGATAATTCAACTAGTAATGGTGATTTCCCATAGTTATGTTAGTTTACCAGAGGGTAGATGTCCTTTTCCCATTGCTTGGTTGATGAAAATAGAGGGGTTTGAACGTTTACCCCTTTAACAACAGGTTTGTTTGATGATAGATGGTATACCAAACCGGCCCCTATATTTTTACCAAAAGGACATTATTGAAATCAAATGGATTTCAGAACCTCATCCCTATGAACAAATGGGGGTACCCCAATAGCTGGATTAGAGTTTAGAATGGAACATCCTACTAAAGTGACAAACATGTTTGTTTCCTGAAATGGTAGTACCCCAAGCTCGCTGGATGGTAACCATCTCATGGAAAATCCTCTTAAAGAACATGGATTCCATGGATGATGATCCATGGGGTACCCCAATTTCAGGAAAACTCCAAATGTTGGAAAAAACATCCAAGAAAATATCGGCGATTGGATTTCCCAGAATCGCATCCCATAAATTAGTAGTGTTTACTAGGTCAATCGACTGGATGGGTACTTTAATCCAACATAGTCTTTTGGTATGGGATTATCTACGTTCACCAGATAAGAATTTATTTTTTTTAGCAGGGTATCTGGCTGATTGGCTATGTTTATATCCCACTATATTACGCAGATCATAAACATGAATAGATTGGAAACAAATCACTGCTAGTACTGAGATGGACGGGATTAGTGAGGAGTGGGTGGTAAGTTATCCATGATTTAGTCACTTAAACGTTCGCCAGTTACTAAGCAGTTATAACTTATGCTATAATAACCATTAAGCATAAATTGATCCACGATCCCTGTTAAATCCCATAAATCATTTGATGTTTTTTTCCATGGGTTGTTGATAGCTAGTATATTAGATATTTCCCTATCATAACTGTCATAACTATCTGATTCACTAGGGTCTTTTCCTATATTAAATCGATCTATGCGGGTCCCAATATCCTGGTTTTAACGATCGATAAACCTATGATTCCAAAAATGTCTTAGATGGGCAAACAAATCCTATCATAAACAAATCATTTTTTTTAGATGGCGACAAATCCCTAATAGACAGATCATCAAATCCCTATGTCCAAAAAGACAAGTCCCTATGATTCGCTTGGTTAATCCAGATGAATCCTGTCATTACTGGTTGGTGGTTTGGAACCATGGAATTTTATGACTTTCCAGAAACAGTTGGGCGGTTGAAACCACCAACCAGATTCATTAATTTATTCATTAAATCCTATCCCAAAATATGATGAATCCATATAAATCACCATTTTCCTATGCTTTTCCCATGCTTTTCCCATCAACAAATCCCTATGATTCAGTAAGTCTATCAACTCGATCCCAGGACTCGCAAGTGGGTGGCCAGGCTGCCATGAACGCCACTGGGCACCCACTGGGCACCTGCGGAATCCGCGGGAATCCTGGGGAATCCTGGGGACCGCCGCGTTTCCACGGGGTTTTGGAACCAGGGCCCTGGGACCCTGGGATGAGTGACGCCACTGTGGTACTCGTAACTGGCGAATTTTATCCATTTTCCTATCTGGTTGGTGACTGGAACCATGGAATTTTGAATGACTTTCCAGAAACAGTTGGGAATTGGGATGGAATGTCATCCCAACTGACGACGTGCATCATTTTTCAGATGGGTAGGTATACCACCAACCAGATAATAATCAATAATAGTAAAAAACAATAATAAAATGAGTAATTAATGTTTTTAAAACAACAATATTTAATATTAGTGACATTAATGTTAGTAAAACAAGTTCATAAATCATTCCCAATTTCACAATTTCAATAGGTGGGTATATATAAACCTTTCCCAGTCATAGGTGGTTTATTGTTTTACCCCAACTGGCAAACATGGATCCCCAACCTTGAATATGTAGTTCAACCCTTTAGTTTTTGATAGTTTTTGCTATAAATGGAAACTCACCAGAACCAGCAAAAGATGACCATTTTTTGTGGACTATCAAAGATTGACCATGAAGTGCCTAGTAATGGATGAAATAAGCGAGTTACCTAGCAGTTGCCACTAATCCCAAGGCGAATCGAAGTACTGGAGGTGATGAAATTAAGATTTTGCCAAAAATCCAATGATGGGATGGGTTAAAACGTATGAAATTACCATATGACTGGCGGAATGTTCACCTCCATCGAGCGCAGCTATGACTTAGAGTACCATCCGGGTGCCTTTTTGTGTTTTCTGACGACAAAAACGCGCCCTGTGATTTGGTGTATTTGTTACCCTCTGGTTATTTAACATAGCCATGGTATAGATGGCCCATAGAAATAGATGGTTTACCGAACTTAAAACTGGGTGGATTTTCCATGGCTATGTTAGTCATAACCAAATGGTATCCAAATTTTCCGGTGATGCTGTGATTTTTTTCGATGGTTCAACTGGATTTAGACACGTAGACAACAACACTTGGGTCTTATTGGGATTTAAGCATCCGAAAATCAGATTTCGACAACAAAAAAAAAGGATAATTGGGCATTTCATCATCATTCAATGGGGATTTAACCATTCAAAATGCCTAGAATGGAGCGAATGAGACTAGATGGTATCAACATATATTCGAACCATACTGTGTTTTTATCTGAAAACAAGGTACCGCAGTACCGCATTCCATCTGGATGAATTACAATGACCTCAATGTGACGTCACTGGCATGATGGCCTATATATGGCCGAACTTTCTATTCATTTTCAGGTTAGTCAATTCTTACAATTCAGCACCATCCCATGGTTGACCTCATTTTCCCCATCAATAACCCTAGTACATAGACATAGATACATACATAGATAGATAGATAGATAGATGGATAGATAGATAGATAGATAGATTGATAGAGATCGATAGATAAAGATAGATAAATACAGATAGATAGATAAAGATAGATAAATAAAGATAGATAGATAAATATAGATAGATAAAGATAGACGATAAAAATAGATAGATAAAGATAGATAGATAAAGATAGGTAGATAAAGATAGATGAAGAAAGAAAGAACAGAAAGAAAGAAAGAAAAAAAAACGGAAAGAAAGAAAGATAGATGTCTAGATACACATACACATGCACATACACATATACTTATACATACGTATACATATTATACACACATAATACATATATATATATATATATGTATCTATGGATATTATCGATTTATACATATCTTCATGGGTCTACATATACATCAATGGAAATACCTCCAATTTAGGTTCCTGAGATGGCCAGTGAATACATAGTTATCTGGTTGGTGGTTTCAAACATTTTTTATTTTCCATAATATATGGGAAAATCCTTCCCATTGACTTTCATATTTTTCAAGATGGATGAAACCACCAACCAGTTATATATGTATATATATATATGGATATGCACTGTACTATTGTCACATACTAATGTCCAGAGGATACTACCATATATGCATATTACATGCCATGGTATGAACCAGTTAATACATAGTTATAGATCCATACATACATATCTATCATTCACTGAATATATATATATATATCTTAGTGGACTCTGTATGGATTCTTAATATATCTATTCTATTAATATAACTAAGAAACATGTTTATGATCTATTATATGTTTATGATCTATTATTAATCGATCTATTACACTATATTATATATTCTTCATGGTACAGAATTCTATTACACTATATATTCTTCACGGATTCTGTATGGATCTATACATCAATGGATTCTATACCTCCAATAAATCAGGTGATGCGCCTGGGCAAGCTGTGCACACAGCTCGATGAGGTGATGATCATTGAGGCGGAAAACGGGTCACGGGTCGGATCCGTGGGCATGGGAAAAGCATGGGAAAACCATGGGGAAAACCGGTGGAGCAGGTGGAAAACCATGGGAAAACCATGGGAAAAACATAGGAACATGCTGATTGAACAGAGTGTTAAATGGTGATTTAATTGATTTAAGCAAGACGAAAATGAGATTGTTCATCCCGAGAAAATAAGTATTTCTTGGAATTTATCCCTGATTTATAGCTGAAGTTGATGCAAAATTTAACTCCAAGGGTTTATAAACCAACAAACATCACCCAGGGGGCGCCTCACCTTGTACTGATGATATGGGGATGATATGCCTCCAAGGAAATGAACACTTCGACCCTGAACATGGTCAGTTGAAACAGTGGAAACTCATCTTGCAAAGCCCTATTTGGCATGGTTTATGTTACTTTACTTGAGGGTATATTGGGATGATATTGGGATTATATGGATTATATTGGATTATTCTAATCCCAGAACTGGTTTGATTGCTTAGATTAGTGCTGAGATAATACTAATCCATTGGAAGGCACGGTACTCGTAAACAGGGCTTCTTGGTCTCTCCAATAAATAGAAAAAGTGGTATTGATGGTGATTTATGAAGCAATGTAGGGATATTAGGCCTTAATAATGGTTGCTGATGTTGTTCCATGTTCGAATATTGACCCATGTGTGAAACTTGACTACAGATGACTAGAGCAAATTTTGTCTGACAATAGGCTTCTGAATATCATATGGTTCTGACAAATTGAATCGAAATATTGAAGTCCACTTCTGATAAAAACTGGCAACACTTTGCCACATGAATCGACTGGTCGGGATTTATAGATGGAATGGGATGGATTGCCAGAAAACATATACCGCAGCAAGTTTGTTATATCCCCTTACATAGCCCTTATATAGGCCTTATATATGGAATCGGTACCTCCAATAAATCGGATCCTGAGTCATGGCCATTGATCCTATCCCCAGCAAATTCCTAGGAATGATAAATGAAAGAAACATCAAAAAATCCACTTATCCTTACTTATCCACCGTCATTTTTGGCGGTCGTAAAAAAAGGACCCCCATTGATGGGACCCCTCCTTCCATCGTACTACTCCCATGGAAGCGAAAGCCTGGGACTTTCCGTATGGGAAGCGCAAATTGGGAATGGACGTCCTTTAAATTTACTATGAACTCACATCAATCATTAGATAGACAATATATGACAATATAGATTGATGTGATATAGTTATATATACTTGATTATTCACACCAATAATTAACTATATTGTCATACGTCCTGTAGATAAGTTAGATACCCTCCGCTAATCAACCATGGCTAATCAACCATGGCTAATCAACCAAGATACCGGAGAGTATCTAATAGATAACTTGAAAATGGCCATAGAAATAGTGAGTTTTCCCATTCAAAATGGTGATTTTCCATAGTCATGTTAGTTTACCAGAGGGTATCTAATAGGTAACTTGGATAGGTTAGATATTAGATACCCGTACCCGGTGTCATCAGCTCCATAGCTTACTGAAAAAACTCCACCAGCAAACTTCGTTCGATGAAAACTTCCCAGCGAACTGAGCCTCCATTTAAGATGTTCCATTGCCATGTTTGGTTACCGTTTTTTTTTGTTGGGTCAGATACAAAATGATGCCCATGAGCTAGTTATGTAAGCTGGTGTATACGCCCATGAACTGTAGATATATCTACCATATGTCCTGGTTCTTAGATTTCTTTGCATCAACTGAGCTATCATAAATCATCGTTTCACTCCGTTCAATCCCCATGTTTCTCTGTGAAAAATCACCATTTTCCTATCTGGTTGGTGCTTTGGAACCATGGAATTTTTATGACTTTCCATTCAGTTGGGAATTTCATCATCCCAACTGACGAACTCCATCATTTTTCAGAGGGGTAGGTATACCACCAACCAGATTAATATTCATGAATTCATATGAATTCAATCATTAAATCCTATCCCAAGATATGATGAATCCATATAAATCATCATCTTCCTATGCTTTTCCCATGGTTTTCCTATGGCTTTTCCACTTCTCCTCGTCTCCGGACGAACAGATCCTTCAGGATCTTGATGACGGTCATGAGGTCTGCCGGACGAACGAGGTGGGAAAACACCTGGAAAACACCTGGAAAACACTGGGTGGTTTTATGATTCATGGGTAAAAACCATGATTTTTTATAGTGGTTTAATCATTAGATTGATCATTTTCTATACATTAGATTAACCAAATAATGATTTATCTAAATTTAATGGATTTTATGTTTTTTTGTCATTCTTTTCAGGATGGGGCCCCCCTAGTTATGTTTGTTGGTTGAAACAAACCCATCTAAATATATGTGTAAGTATCATGCACCAACTTGTTGTTATAGTTATAACTATGGGGCCCCATCGTGTATGGATAGAACATGATTATGTTTTTTTGGATATAAATATTATGATTGTTTATGGATATGGCATGCTGATTTTTTTCACGACATGTGGGTTCATTCACGAAGATACAGAAGGATTGAGGCAAGCAAATTTGGATTTGAGCTACCGTGTGGTAAACTAACATAACTATGGAAAATCACCATTTTTAATGGGTAAATCAACTATAAATGACAATTTTCAATAGCTTTTTGTATGTTTAGTGGTGATTTGCCTGTCTGACAGTGGCATTTGCCGCAATGCCCAATTCATTGGGGATTGCGCTCTGGTGATCAAAGTCACTGGTCATAAATGGTGCCCCCTCTTTGTACTTCAATTTGGGCAATTCAGGCTAAAAAGTCGACCTGCATGCTGAGCATGTTCAGATCCTATTTTAATGCCCTTGGATTTCCATATGTATCATCCTTTTAGAGAGTCAAGAGAGTCTACCAAAAAAGGTAAGAAAAATCATGGCTTAGCCATGGCTAAATCTGGAAAGATGGCTTAAATTTCGATGAGAAAATATCACTTAGGAATCCATCAAATCCAGTTATTGTGGATTCTGCCCGGTACCAGCCGGTCTCGGCCCGAAGTATGGGAAAAGTTTTGTGAGCTGTCACGCTCTTTCAGTGGTAGCGGAGCCACGTCGTTGGCCTGGTGTAGTGGGTGTTAGACACCTTGGCTTGAGCCTAAATTCATGGCGGTCCCTACTTCGGTGCCGATGGGGGCTATGGGCTCGCTGGATGGGAGTGAGCCGTTTGCCCCAACCACCCCACCTAGTGTCACGGGTGAAGACCTGGTGAGAGAAGAAGACATCCCGATGCCTTCCTTTGGCGATGGGACAAGGAGAAGAGCTAGAAGACTGAGGTTTCAGGACTCAGAGGAGTCATTGGGAGGAGCCTCAGATGTGGGTGCTTCTAGCTCCGGTGGTTCCTATGACGCCCCTGGAGGACAAGGAGCAGTGCGAAGAGGCTTCCGTGGAGAACATGGAGGTCTAGATGGAGGACTTCTTCGTGACACTGGAGAAGGAAACATGAGCCCAATGCAGGATCCTTGGGAAGACAATGACCCATGGTCTGGAAGGCAGCAACACTGGCAGGTGAATGCAGCGGAGAACTGGTCAGACCTGGCCTCCGATAGGCATTCAGCGAGTGGTTCCGACCATGGCTCATCATGGAGTTGGTCGTCGTCCAGATGGTCGGCAAGAGAATGGGAGCGATGGCAAAATTGGGATAGCTCGTCATCAATGAACTACGATGATCAGTCTGAAGAAGGCAAGTATTCAAATTGGACGCGGAGATCTTCAGCGGGTTATGATGACCCTTGGAGGAAGTGGTCTAGTGCGAGCGAACTACTTGATGGCCGGGCTCTATCTCGAGATGACCATGGACAAGAACATCGTTTGGGAGAAGGTGAACGATCCGATCAGCAACCCCAAGGAGGTGAAGGAACAGGAGCCACGCCCTTGTCACCTACGTCACCACAGGCACAGAGATTGAAGGACAAGGACAATCGCCCCATGGGAGAGATTCCCAGTGGGGTTCCGTCAGTGGCTGGAAACAATAGCCAACAGCAGGCGCCAGGAGCTTCTGGCAAGATCAGCTCATCCTATCCGCCGATCTTCAACGCTCGTCCAGGCGAGAGCTGGGAGCAGTACTGGAGGAGCGTGACCTTTTGGGTGGCTTCAGAAGGGAAGTCGCTGCCTGCAGAAATGCAGGGTCCGAGGTTGATGCAACAGCTGCGGGAGAGAGCAGCCAAGATAGTCCAACACTTGACGGTGTCGGACGTTTCTGGCAGTGATGGGATTCAGAAGATTAAGGAGGTGATGGAGCGAAGCCCCATCATCAAGCTGTTGGATCAGAAGAAGATCGACCAGAGGAGGCAGAAGTTCATGAGGCTGGCAAGGCTGAGTGGTGAGTCAATTGAGAGCTTCTTGAACAGAGCGGAGATTTACCGACGGGAAAACCAAACTTCCCCGGCTTATCAGGTGGGTTCGAAGTTCTACATTGGACACCTGCTCGACGCAGCCAAGCTCACGAAGAGAGACTTGGCGCTGATCAAGGCGGCCAGTGGAGGCTCCTTGGAAGAGGAGGATGCAGTGACCACTTCACTGATGGACCTCTCTGAACAACTTGAAGGACAAGCAGGGTGTCCAATTGGAAAAGGGGAGCCCACCTTGGACCAGGAGGACAAATACTTGGTGCAGAAAGCTACATCATCTTCTATGTCTTCGCCCCTGCAGAGCGCTACACAGTCTTCGTCTGGTGGTCCTGGCGGTCGACGAGGAAACCGACGGCGATTCTTTGGGAGAAGACGGTTTCGCGATGCCCTGATGGCCATTTTGGAAGATGAGGATGCGATGGAAGAACCAATGGACGAAGACAACTTCATGGCAGAGTTCATGGGAGAAGAGTCCATGGACGATGACGAGGACGACATCACGTCGTTTGGAGGATCAACGACGGCTCCGGTTTTGGAGGCGTCGAATGCTTCAACAACTACATCCACGACATCGTCTTCAGCTTCCTCGCTGCCTGACTTCTCCATGGCCGAGATCTATGCGCAGGAGTACAAGGCTCGAAACCGTGTCAAAGAGATCAAGAAGATGAGGCAGTACTTCCAGAGAGAGGCTGGAGGTCAACCTCAGGGAGGAAGAGACCGTGAACAGGTCAAGCAGTGGGTTCGAGAGCAGCAGAAGACGGAGCCCTGTTTCATTTGCCGGCAGCTGGGTCACTGGTCGCAGGAGTGCCCGTACAGAAACAAGGCACCCATTCATGCCACCAATGTGACTTTTCCCAGTGCTGGCGTCTCTGAAGCCAATTGGGCTTTGCTGCAACAATGCGCGCAGTCCGATGCGAAGTACAAGAGAGCACCACAGGGGGTGGGGGTACGTCATTTCCGTCATTGTTTCGTCACTTCCCCGACATCTACATCTGAAACTATTACAGGTAATGAGGTCTACTGGTCTATGGCGGAATTAGGAAACAAGATGATAGTGGACCTAGGGTGCATGAAAACAGTGGCAGGAACGACGTGGATCAACCCCATGGTGACCAAATGGAAACAGAATGGATGGTATTGCAAAGTGGTGCCAGAGAAGGAATCTTTTCGTTTTGGTGATGGTCATGTCAATCAAAGCCGTTTTGCAGTCATCGTGCATGTCAACATAGCTGGAATCTCATGTTTGCTGCGTATTTCGGTTGTTTCGGGAGATTGTCCACCGCTTCTTTCAAAGCCAGTTTGCACAGCTCTTGGATTGCTCGTGGACACATCATCTCACACATTGAGTTCTAGCAAGTTCGGAATCAAGACATATGGATTGCAACAGTCAGCGGGTGGTCATTATGTCGTTCCCATTGATGAGGTCCACAGGTTGCAGGCAGTTCCTTCTGAATTTCAATTTCCGCCTCATTGCGAAGTGTATCCGTTGAACTCCAGTGGATCAACGGTGAAGTGTTCACCACGGTCGCGCCCTCTAGTTCGAACCGTGCATTCGACGTCGGATGGGCGACCAATGGGAAAACGTGGGCATAGCAGACGCGGCAGAGGACATATCGTCGGAGGAGCTGGCACCTCCGCCGCCAACAGGCAGATCGGTGCGTCGCCGAGCATCACGGGCGCTGTCGGAGACGAGGAGGAGATCAGGCAGCCCTCCGCCCGAGATCAACCAGAACATGCTGGACCTACAGGCGCAGATGAACCAGATGGCAGCCATGATGATGCAGCTTCAGGAGACAGCAGCGACGGCGAAAGCCAAAGCGAAGAGCAAGCCCGGGGAGTCTGGGCAGAATACCACCCGGACCAAGGAGAACAAGAGGGCGGCGCTGACAGGCAGAGAAGCGGATTTTCCCACTCTGTCCAACAGGTACAGCTACGACCTCACCTTCAACATCCTCGGCAGCTTGACGGAACAGACCCTGACCTTCAAGTGGAAGATGATGCTGCTGCAGCTGCGAGTCAAGAAGGCTGTAGAGGCAGACAAGACTGCTCGCAGGAAATGGAAGAAGAACCCACGATGGGTGTTGCACATGCACGGGCGCTTCCTGGCCAGTCTGTGGGGACACATCGGGAGCGCACGTCAACTATGCTTCAACCCCAAGGTGTATCACCTGGGCTATCCCGAAGAGGAACAGCAGGTGCAGAAGAGACAGGGATCGAAGGGATCCAATTGACGGACCCGAATGCCCCCACAACTGTTGAGCAGAGAAGGAGAGCCATCGAGAGGTGCGAGATTGTGTTGTCCCCTCAGGATAGGGAAAGGATAGAAGGACTGATGATGCCCCCGGGACAACAACAACAGCTCTTTGGAGAAGGGATTGAGGAGCTACATCCAAGTGGAGACCTTCCTGAGGAGCTACGTCAAAGTGGAGACCTTCCGAAGGAGCTACATCAAAGTGGAGACCTTTCTGAGGAGCCACATCAAAGTGGAGACCTTCCGGAGGAGCCACATCAGGAGAAGGGAGTACTTCATGGAGAGGCACAGTCCCGGAGGGACAACAGGCGGATCACCCTCAATCGAAGGCAGGCTAGGAGCATTAGACAAGGCGTGCAAAAGGCCTTGAAAGTGCAACAGAGGATATATGCGGCGGCACACATGAAGCAGAGGCCATGGGTGCTGATGGAGTTGTTTGCTGGGAAGGCCACTTTATCCAGCATGGCGAACCAGTCGACGAAGTGGGAGGTGTTGCCCCCTCAAGATGTGCTGTATGGGCTAGATTTGAAGGATGAGCAACACCAACAATGGTTGAAAGATGTCATTGAGACACAGAGGCCAGACGTGGTTTCGCTCTCTCCACCTTGCGGACCTTGGAGCTCTTGGCAGAGGATGAGGAAAAGGAGAGACTTGCTGGAGGCATTGCGGAGAGAGCACCAACCATTCTGGGATCTGGTATGCTGGGTTTGGGCCTTTCAGACAGCACATGGAGGTTTGGTAGTTCTAGAACAACCAAAGCAGAGTGATGCGTTGAAGATGCCAAAGATGACACAGAGGAAGCAGGTCTATGAGAAGGAAGTGCATATGTGTCAAATGGGCTTGGTAGACAGGGTCTCAGGAGATCCGCACAAGAAGTCCACAGCCATTCAGATGAATCACCCAGTCATTCTCACGGAGGTTTTTCCAGACAGGAAATGCGACCATCCACCAGGAGCTCATCAACCAATAGAAGGACATGTGAGGATATGGGATGAGCAGCAATGTCGTCACAGGCAAGTGAGGAGATCGACGTTGGCTGCTGAGTGGACACCGGATTTCTGTGGATGGCTTCTTGACGGATTGGAAGCCATTCAGGAGGAAGCAGCTCAGACCTTTCACCTTGAGCTCCATCGAGAAGTACCTTTCACGAAAGTTTGGGAAGCAGTTCCGGTGGAACTGGAACCTACTCCTGAAGGACAGTTGAGACAGCATTTACAACAACAAGAACATGGTACAAGGTACGACTACATCAGCTTTTCAGGAGATGCTGCAATGGTCAACAAGACAATGAGGTCGACCTTGGCGCATTTGCACGTGGCATTAGGACATGTCACAAATGACAAGCTGAAAAGGATGATGCTGCTCAACGGAGCAAAACCCGAGTTAGCGTCGATCATCGATCACTTGGAGTGCCAGATCTGCAAGCAGGTGAAGAGTCCCATGGCAACCCCAAAGGCTGCATTTCAGAGACCCATGCAGTTCAACGAGAGGATCGTTGCCGACTCCTTCTACATTTGGGACAGTGAGAACACCAAGTATGCAGTGACGCATGTCTTAGACACGTTCTCTCTGTACCAGATTGCGGTGGCAGCGCAAGACCCGTCATCCGAAGGGACAACAGCACTACTGAGAGATCGATGGATTGGCGTTTTTGGGCCCCCGGCAGTTCTGATGACAGACCAAGGTTCAGAATTTCATGGCCAATTGGAACCTCTCTTGACAACGTTTGGAACGTTTCATGAGATGGTCCCACCCACCGCACATTGGCGCATGTCATTAGCAGAAAGACATGGGGCCGTCCTCAAGGTGCTGTTGATGAAGATCATCAAGGAGCAATCTATCATTGGCCTACAGCAGCTCCAAATGGCGGTGGTGGCGGCAACTGCAGCCAGAAACAGCCAAGCGAGGATTGCAGGATACTCGCCGACTCAGCTGGTGTTTGGCAGAGACACAACTCTGCCGACAAATATGATGGAAGCACTGGCAGGTCATTTTCAATTTCAATTGGCGAGACCGACTTCACCAGAGGAGTCATTCTTCCGAGCGAACCAGATCCGGAAGGCCGCGTCTGAAGCATTCCAGTGGATGGAGGCAAGCGAGGCACTTAAGAAGGCAGCAGGATCAAGGGCACGCTTGCCGAAGTTGGAATTGTTGATGGAAGGTTCTCAAGTGATGTTTTGGGAACCGCCGGCAAACAGACGTGGCATGTCAAGGAGGTTACAGGATGATGTCTCATGGTTTGGCCCGGCAGTTGTTGCCGCAATAGAGCGCAAGGATGGAGCCATCAAGAGAGTTTGGGTGAGGTACAAGAACAAACTCAAAGGCCTTCTATTGGAGTTTGTCAGGATGGCTGTTGCAGAGGAGCATGAAGCAGCAGCCATAGCCAAGGAGGCACTTGAGGACCTTGCCAAACAACTGGAGCAAGGAAGGGTGAATGCAGAGGTGCCTGAGGAGGAGTCTTCATCATCCTCGAGTTCATCGGAGACGGAGAAGAGGAAGGTGAAGCAAAAGAAGGCATCTTCAGCCAGGGCCGCTCCACAGCAGGAGCCAAAGGCTCAATCTCCGGATCCTCGTTATCCCATGGTGGAATTCAGTGATGAGGAAGATGAGGGTAAGGAGCCAGTTTCAGCCGATCGAATCCGGTCATCGGCGTCAGCCCTGGACGATGTACCCATGTCCATCTTTGCACGTAGAGCCGCAGCAGCAACCTCTTCAAGGCCGAGCAAGAAGGCACGTACCAAGGAGGGAGAACGAGCTGACCCTTCGACGCGCCCTTTTGTTGAGAGACGCGGATATTTCGACAAGGCCATGAAGAAAACAGAGCAACATTTTAAGGAGATGAGACAGAAGCTGGAGCCCAAGACGGTGCAGGTGGCGGTTCCCACTCAGGATGACAACCCGGAGACGATTGGCATTCAGGTCAGAAACGATGAGCCGCCGT
Source organism: Cladocopium goreaui (assembly GCA_947184155.2). Classification (NCBI taxonomy): domain Eukaryota; class Dinophyceae; order Suessiales; family Symbiodiniaceae; genus Cladocopium; species Cladocopium goreaui. The sequence goes on along the minus strand of CAMXCT020000469.1, from coordinate 542,983 downwards.
ACATCAACCTCGAGCGTTTCAAGAACACCGAGTATTCGGACTCGGATGCTGAGTTCTGTGAGGCATTGGAGAGATCGTTGAATGAGGAGATGCTGAAACATCTTCCATTGCAGAACTTGCAGGAGATGCGGAGGCCACCAGTTTCCCCTGTTATGGATGAGGATGGCCAACTGGGAATGTCAATCCTGAAGAACGAGAATGAACCGGTGCTTTACAGAAGGCTAGCTTACAACAGATACAGCATTGAGTACCACCCGGCATCACCACTGACCAGAACAAGATTGCCCCCGCCACTCGGACAGGTGATGCACCAAATACCAGAACAATTGAGGAGACCGTTGACGGCAACACAGCAACTTGAGGTAGTGGCAAGACAGAGAGAAGACCCGGCACCGCAGAAGGACTACTGGATGCTCAGTCCAGATAAGTCTGAGCTATACCGGGTGCATGTGGTTCCGAGATTTCATCTGTTTGACTGCCTGGCTTACCATCAAGAGGAATCGGATCATCAACCTTATTTGCTGCGTATGCCAGACGGTGTCAACAGGGATTGGATCACTGGCGCCAGAGCTACTCAGGTGTACTATGTCAACAACCCCTTGGAGCCGAGGAATTATCTGGGGATAGGCCCCTTGCCCCAGTCAGCCATGTTTATGCATCCGACAGTGAGCCAGATGAGGATGTCGGAGTTCATTGTGGACAGCTTGCAATGGCATGGATGGAATACTCAGCAACATTTGCTGGGTTATTGGCAAGGGATCACCAGATACCAGTTGCAAGACCCAGAGGAGACAGAGTCACACCTGGTGCACTGGCTTGAAGCAAGGCACTTTGCAGAGGAAGCTTGGAGGTCCGGACAACATCTCATGGAGGAATACCGAGGGATGCAGAAGGAGATGGGATGGCCCAATGAGACATTGATGGCCACTCGTGTCGGACCTCTACAAGAACAAGACACACAGGAGGCGATAGAATCCTTCAAGGTGGCCAAGGATTCAATGCTCACCGTTCAGACCGAGATGTTGGAGACCTTCTTCAACTACATGGAGGCCACCAACATCAGAAGACCAGAGCCGAGGTCACCCTACAGCGGACAGCTCGAACTGACTCACTTGCCAGAGGACAAGATCGACACCACAGTACCAGAAACTGGCAAGGTGAGACTTGAGTTGAAGTGGAATGATTTGTCCGCTGTCTGGCAAAAGGCATTTGAGCAGCCGATCAAAGACGCCCTGGACATCTACTTCAAGCATGATGCGCTCGCCCCGGTCTTTCCGGGAGAAACTGTAGATGACTCAGAGATATTGCCCAGTCGCTTTGTCCTGGTCAACAAGTCGGATCCGCGAAACAATCACCCAAGGGATGCGGACCTACCAGATGCCAAGTTGAAGGCCAGACTGGTGATTGCTGGACACAAAGATCAACGAGCAGGAGATTTTGAGACTGAGTCACCTACGGCTAGCCTGCTGGCTCACAACCTCCTTTGCTTTTTGGCAGCGCAGTGGGGATGGAGGATGTCGTTTTCAGACATTGCATCAGCCTTTTTGCAAGGAGATTATCTGCCATCTGAACGCAGAGTCTTTGTCCGATGCCCCACAAACTATCCAATGTTCGTCAGACAATCTCTTACTCAACAACTACCTCCAGGAGCCAGAACAGATCTGATGAGGATGAAGAAGGCTGGATTCGGATTGGCAGAGTCACCACGCTTGTGGTACAAGAAGTTCAAGCGTGGAACCGAATCAATTGGAGGAAAAGAGATGCAACTTTGCCCAGGAGTCTTTTCCTTTTTCCAAGGGGGCAGGTTGATTGCCCTCCTGGCAGTGCATGTGGATGATGTACGCCTCATTGCCGACCCAGAGATGGAGAAAGAGGTCACTGAGCGGCTGAACTCGCTCTTCACTTTTGGAGATTGGAACAGACCTACAGACTGGACGAAGTTTTGTGGAAGATTTGAGAAGCAATTGGAGGATGGAACAGTTTTGGTGCAGATGGACAACTATGCAGAAAGGTTGTCGGACCCCCCACAGAGAACCAGAGGAGAAGCACATCCACTCCTGCCCAATGAACGCAAATGGATCGGCACCATTTGTGGACAGCTGAATTGGATGGCTCGACAATGCAGAGCCGATTTGGCATTTGGGGTGTCACGAGTCCAGCAGCTTGCTGGAGTCGCAGATCCAGCAGCTTTGACTGAGCTCCGGGTGCTGGTGGAACGCGCCAGGACACCTGTGACCGTGAAATTCACGGCATTAGAGTGCGACATCAAAGACATGGTGGTGATATGCACCTCGGATGCTTCCTTCGCAGGCATGCCCAGAGGCCGGTCTCAAGGTGGATTTGCAGTGGGCTTCGCTAACCCTGCAATCCTGACCGGATCAGCCCCCATCAACGTGGTGCACTACCACTCAGGACTCTTGAAAAGAGTGGTCAGATCATCACTGGCTGCAGAGATCAGTCAGGCCGCGCATACGCTGGAGGAAGGAGACTTCATCAGAGCGCTTTTGGCCGAGATGATCTACGAAGGGTTCAGCCTGAAGATGTGGCTGACCCAAGTGGCTCGATGGAAGCTGGTGCTGGTCTTGGATTCCCGTACGGGATACGACCTACTCAATGGCACTGGCTTGGGAGAGGACAAGAGGCTGGCGATCGACATTGCCGCTATGAGGCAATCGCTACATGAGGATGGTGCAGCGAGATTGGTGAGGTGGGTCCCAGGCGAGGAGATTATTGCGGACGACCTCACCAAGCTTTGTGGCAATCAGAAGCTGATGTCGGTCCTTTCCACCTCCAAATGGGCCCTGAAGGACACAGAGATGGCCAAGAGACTTCGTGCTGATGCTGCTGCGAGAAAGCGGACGTACAGGCAGAGGATATCTGCAGATCGAAGCGCCGCTGAAAGCAGCCGGCAACGCTAGCTCCAAAGGGGGTTAGTGTGGATTCTGCCCGGTACCAGCCGGTCTCGGCCCGAAGTATGGGAAAAGTTTTGTGAGCTGTCACGCTCTTTCAGTGTTATCAATCCCGGTGTCTTGATGGTAGATTTTCATGCGTTTTCCATAAATATCTTCAAGCTTTCCAACGTCTCGGCATCCTTGCTGGCGTTGCTATGTCATGTATATACATATATGTATATACATATATTTTTACTGGCTGGGGGGCTCAAATATGTACGACTTTTAAACCATTGTTGGGATGACTGGTTGAGATGACTTCATCATTCGGTTCTGGATGGTTACACGTTAAACATAGAAAGTGGTTACCCAATCACCATCAGGGTCGATGAGTTTTTACCCCCGTAAAAACTCTGGTCGTATAGCAGATTTCCCAGCCATGTTTGATTATCCCATGATATTCCCGTTTACATCCAGAAAAAATCCCATCAAAAATCATCAAACCTGGTTGGTGGTTTGGAGCATTTTTTATTTTCCATAATATATGGGATAATCCTTCCCATTGACTTTCATATTTTTCAAGATGGTTATTGCACCACCAACCAGTCAAACATGTTGATGATTAAAGTTCCACGTCCGTTTCTGTCCGCCATGTGAACAACAGCGGAGGGTAAGGGATAAGTAGCACTCCACTCGTCTTGAGCACAACCTTCACACATTTTTGCAGCACCTCGCTCAGTCTGTTGCATCGTCAAAGAATGAGGGCGAGGAGTTCCTGGGAATTGGATGAATTGGAGAGTGTTTGTGTTTTTTTCCCTACAAACAGCAAGGCTAACTATGGTTAACTATGGTTAACTATGTTTAACTATGGTTAACTATGATTTATTACATATCTATAGTCAATGTGGTTTATAAACAAACTTAAAACTAGAAACCATTTGTTTTGGCCATGGCACATATAGGTGAACTATGGTCAACTTGGTAAAAATAGCAGATCTATAGTTAACGTGTTTTTTTGTCCCAACAAACACAACTCGGGGCACCACCTTGTTCTACAGAACCCATCCAAGAAACCCACGGTTTCGTAGGGCTTTTGATATCATCTTTTGGGACCACCATCCATGGGGGTGCTTAGAATATGAACCACTTATAGCCTGGTTGGTGGTGACTGGAACATTGGAATTTCATGACTTTCCATATAGATGGGAATATCATACCAACTGACTTTCACTCATATTTTTCAGAGGGGTAGGTATACCACCAACCGATATGAACCACTTATGCGATTCGTGGGTGCCAATTCCGGCCAAATGGCATGCTGCAAAGGTGCACACAAGCAATTCGGAAAAACAACCAGTTGAAGAACCAGCAGTTAACACGCTTTTTATTACAATTGCTGTCTCAAAATTTTCTGCGGCGTCAAGATCAAAACTGGGGAGTTTCACACAGTTTGCCCCTCCCACGATTCTACCCCTCAAGAACACATACCTTGGTTTTCGCTCCGGCATGACCACGGTTATAACTTCAAGTGTCTTAAAGCAAGATCTCAATTTCAGGCTCAATTTCAGGACGCAGAAGATCTATAATCAAGACTGGTTGGTGGTTTGGAACATTTTTTATGACTTTCCATATATTGGGAATTTGATCATCCCAACTGACGAACTCATATTTTTCAGAGGGGTTGGTTGAAACCACCAACCAGATATGTTATTACCCATATGCTCCATGTATGGAATATTTAACAACATTTGCCCTAAAAATCACCCAAATGTAGGTAAATATACCATACATGGAGCATATGGGTTATAGAATATATAATATATATATAATATGATTCAGAATTATTGTGATTAACCATGATTAATCATAATTATCCCATTGATTATCGTGGGCTTCTATCCCATAGGTTCCATGGTGCTATATATGGTAACATGGATCCCATCAATATACCCCAGTAATGTATGGGTATATTGCTGGCATGTATGGGATATCTATATATTGTATATAGGTACATAGATCCCATACATGCTAGCTAGATCCATGGCACAGCATATATACCAGCACCGTTAGGATCCGTCATGGGTATTATATACTATAATTATTACACATATGTAATTATATATATATATGGGAATACTTAGAATTGTCCAGTTTTTCTATGGGAATACTTATTATATACTGATTATATATACTAACTACAATTCCAGTATATGATAACTACAAAGTTGACAATTGGAAGTTCCTTTGCAGTTGGTACTTGGCCTGGGAGCCTGGGAGGACGGTCGCTGTACAGACGCTGTACAGCCATGGTTTTTTCTCGAGGATTTTCCCTGCTAGCCATGTTTGATCTGCCTAGGTACATTCGTTTCAAATCTGCAAATCTGTTTAATGAATGGAAGAAATCTAGAAATTGGCTACAAATTGCTACATTTTCCACCAAATCTGAAAAAAAACATGGCATTCAAATCCATAATTTGATGGTATTTGATGGATACTCCGACTCTTTGGTAGCGGAAATTATGGAGTTGTTTGGAAAACTGTGTCCAGTTTGGTTTGCTCAAATCCCACCTTTTCCTTGGTATTCTTTGGGCAAATCTTCGTTTCAGGTGGAATCCACTTTTTTGACAGTTATATGGTGATTTTCCCATTAAAAATGGTGATTTTCCATAGTTATGTTATATGGGATAATAATAATAGTATATTATCTGGTTGGTGGTTTCAAACATGAATTTTATTTTCCATTTCATATATGGGATGTCATCCTTCCCATTGACGAACTCCATCACTTTTCAGAGGGGTAGGTATACCACCAACCAGTGTTGATACTATATATTTCTGAAAGTAAACATCCACATTTCTTCATGGTGAAATTCGCGGTGAAATCATGATTTGATTTCCGGGCAATCACTAAAAAATTGATGTAGGATGTTCATCCGAAAAGTGGAAAAATCCCATGGAGTGACGAATCATTTCAATGGCAATTTCAGGAAATGGAGGTACGTTAGTACCATAATTATTTTGGTCCATATTTTGTGGGGATATTCCCTGAAAAATAGGCCTAAAAGAATGGTAGGTACCTCCAATCAATCGGATCCTTTTCGTCATGACCATTGATAGTAATTAATATTCATATCCACTTAGAATATGTATATCTCATAATATCATATCATATCATCCATTTTTCATGTTTTTTTTTGGGTTAAACCTGCATTTTTCATGGTTAAACCTCCATGTTTCATAGGAAAACTCATGAATTTCCACCGGCGCCAGGAGACGTGGATGGCTCCCAGCCTTTTGGATGATGACCTGGTCCTGGGCGATTGCGACTCCGATGACGAGGCAATGGGCCCGTCATCGGATCCAAATAATAGCCCATTAAATATATATATATATAATATAAGAAAACATCACCATTAACATGATATATCCCATGTTAAACAACATTATCCCATTAAATTACTATTAAATCACCATTATTATACCATTATCCAATGATATGTCCCATTAAATCACTGGTTGGTGGTTTGGAACATGAATTTTATGACTGTTCCATATATTGGGAATTTCATCATCCCAACTGTCTAATATTTTTCAGAGGGGTAGGGTTAAAACCACCACCCAGGTTAATAAGGGGTGAAAATCTCAGGCTCACACTGCTCACACTGTTAATTTACCAGAGGGGTATGTACATATCTGGTTGGTGGTTTTAACCATCTTGAAAAATATGAAAGTCAGTTGGGAAGGATTATCCCATATATTATGGACAATATTTTTTTTTATCCAAACCACCAACCAGATATATATATATATATATATTACAATGTGGGCCCCCCAGTGATGTTAGTTGGTTTAGATTCGCCCCATTAACTAGTTCGTTATTTGCGTACCATAAACCATAGTGAAATTGGAGTTATGTTCACCAACTTAGCTATCGAACGGGGGCCCCACATTGTACCCTCTAGTTATGACTAACATAGCAATGGTATAGATGGCCCATTTATATATAGATGATTTTCCCATTAAAACCTCCATTTATAAGGATTTTCCATGGCTATGTTAAATAAGCAGATGGTAAGCCATATATATAGGCCATAGAATATTATATATATATAATATACAAAAGTGGGGAGATTCCATATATAATTACTTAGTAAGTGGTTCAAAATCCATATATAAGCCATATAATCCCAATATATATAATATAATTATATATAATATAAGTTGGGATATTCCACATATATATATATACAATCGGGGGTATATATAAGCCATTTACGAAGTGGGAAGTAGGAAAATCAGCGAAAGTATCCATGGAGGGATAGCCATTATAGCCATTACAGTAGAGCCATCAGACTTTTTTGGTTCCTGGGATTAGTGACAAGTGGCTAGTAACTGGCTTAATGACATTAATGTTATTTAGTTAGTTCTAACTAATTGGGTTCATCATGAACATTATCCCAGTTTAATGTTATTAATGTTAATTATCACTAACTAGTAAGTGAATAATGACATTATTCAGTTAGTTAATGTTATTTATCATGGCTGTACAATGACTGTCCATCTGGATTTGCTGTTTGTCGATGATTTGACTTATGAATTCCCAGTGGGAAATTCACGGCAACTGGGGAATCTATCTTACCCTCTGGTAATTTGTTACATAGCTATTGAAAATTGCCATTTATAAATCATTTATAGTTGATTTACCCATTAAACATGGTGGATTTTTCCATAGTTAAACGTTTACCAGAGGGTATTCCCATGATACTCCTATGATTTTCCTATTGTCTCCCACCATAAGCCATCCCGAAAATCATCATGGGATTTTTCTAGCTGTGAGCTGCGATCGGGCCACCCTCAGTGGGTTGATGAGTTCGTTTTTTTTTTTCTGCCCTTTAATAGGTAAATCCAGCTAATAGGTAAATCCACTATAATAGCTCCACTATAATGTTACAGTTTGTTAATAGGTAAGTCCACTATAATAGATAAATTAAATCCACTATAATAGCTATTAAAATAGTTAGTCAAATATCTGGTAATAGCTATTACCCTCTGGTAAACATACAAAAAACGATGGAAAAATCCACCATGTTTAATAGGTAAATCAACTATTTCGACTGGGCCATTTTCCAGTTCGCAAACTGTAACAAATTACCAGAGGGTACCTCCCAGTATATCCTCTGGCTATTTAACATAGCCATGGTCGAAGGAAGTTTAGAAGTCAAACTTCCGACAATATGGAGAGATGAAAAGCAGAGATGGAAAGGGTCAGAGAAAGAGAAAGATTAGAAGAGAGAAGAGTAGAAGAGAAAGAGTCAGAAGAAAGAAGATGCAGATGCGCGAAAAGGTAGGAAAGTCGCGAAACACTGTGTTTTTCAAATGATTTGTGGCTCCGGAGGGTCGAAAAGTAGGCTCGCTAAAGCGGCGCGTGCGGAGCCAGCTGGCCAGATGAGAGCACGCCGTTGTGGCGCGAAGCACATTTCGAAGTCAAAATGTACAAAACACCTCAGCGTCGGACGACTTTTGGAAGTTGAGATGTCGAAAAAGTGCACGCCGTTGTGGCGCGAAGCACATTTGGAAGTCAAAACGCACAAAACACACGATGGCCGGAGCACTTTTGGAAGTTGAGATGTCGAAAAAGCGCACGCCGTTGTGGCGCGAAGCACATTTGGAAGTCAAAATGATAAAAACACTGGGGTTTGGACCACTTTTGGAGGTTCAGATCTCGAAAAAGTGCACGCCGTTGTGGCGCGAAGCACATTTCGAAGTCAAAATGTTCAAAACACTAGGGGGTTCGGACCACTTTTGGAGGTTCAGATACTGCATTACACTACACTACACTTCACGACACTACACTACAGGACATTACACTACACTACACTCCAGTACACTACATTACACTACACTACACTCCAGGACATTACATTACACTACGCTACACTACCTTCCACTACACTTCACTACATTACTCTACACTACACTCCACGACACTGCAACTACAACTACACAACTACACTCCACTACACTCCACTAGACTCCACTACACTAAATTACACTACACTACACTACACTCCACTACACTACATTACACTACACTACACTACATTACACTACACTACATTCCACTACACTCCACTACACTACACTGCATTACACTACACTACATTACACTGAATGACACTGCACCACAGATAGACAGGTAGACAGATAGACAGATGAAAGCGAGAGAGAGAGAGAGATAGATAGATAGATAGACTGATAGATAGTTAGATAGATAGATAGACAGATAGACAGGTAGACAGCTAGACAGATAAAAAGATAGAGAGAGAGAGTGAAAGAGTGAGAGATAGACAGATAGATAGATAGAAAGATAGATAGACAGATAGATAGACAGATAGATAGATAGATAGATAGGTAGATAGATAGATAGATAGATAGAAAGATAGACAGGTAGACAGATAGATAGATAGATAGGTAGATAGGTAGATAGATAGATAGAAAGATAGATAGGTAGATAGATAGATAGAAAGATAGATTAGATTAGATTAGATTAGACTAGATCAGATTAGATTAGATTAGATTAGATTAGGTAGATAGACAGAAAGATAGGTAGATAGATAGATAGATCGATAGATACATAGGTAGACAGATAGGTAGGTAGGTAGGTAGGTAGATAGTCAGAGAAAGAGAGAGAAAGAGAGGAGACATCCATCACCTTTCGGTCCATCAGTGGCTTCGCTCTGCCATCCGTGATTCACAACAACCAACCTCTCCTATAGGTTTCCTATTTTTGAAACTTCCGCCACCGCCTTGTGCGGTACTACTGGTATAGATGGTCCATTTATAGATGGTTTACCTGGGTTTACCCATTGAAAATCATGATTTACCATTCCTCCATTTATAGTGTATTTCCCCATGGTTTTCCCATGGTTTTCCCATGATTTGACATAACCAGAGGATAAATTATAAGCCCAACTGGTTCATGGGAGAGTAATCCCTTAGACCAATCCAGTTAGGCCTATCAGAAAGTGGCTCGTCCAGCCAGTGACAGCAACCAACGAATTTCAGGGCCGATCTAAATATTTTCAGGGCTGAAATAGATTCAAAATGGTGGCTTTATAGTAAACATTGCTCAATGTTCGATCCTTTTGGTGATCACATACACAGGACCACTCGAAACAGGACTATTGATGGTAGTGTCGTTTGATGGGACTATAGCTGGGCCTATATCCAAGTGGATGAAGTGGGACTATAACGACCTTCCTGCACCGAAGAAGGAGCTGTTTGATGTGGCTAGTTCGCCCTCATGTAGGGTGAGTATAAAGAAATCCATCAGTTACAGTCACTTCATGTCACTTTTTTTTCCCCAGGCCCCATTGAAGTTTGATGGCTATAGAATATCTAATATCTATTATATATCCCATATATTTTGAATATAGTTGATGGCTATAGAATATCTAATATCTATATATATTGAAGTTTGAATATCTATTATATAATGGCTCTATATATCCCATACTCATCCTGTTCAATCCCATTGATATCTCGTTTTCATATCCCATTAAATCCTGTTCCGAGGGTCCAAATGTAAATTTTTGATGGTGATGCGTCAGGGGAACCCAGAGGGTAATGTCAATTTTTCCATGGAAAAAACACCAGTTTTAAGTTCGGTAATCACCACAAATCATCGAACCAAACAGGAAATGGTTTCCAAAGCTATGTTACATAACCAGAGGGTAACTGGGTCAACCTTTGTAAGGTACTAACTAGTACTGGATTGTTTTTTTGCTATAGTAAAATGATCATAAACAACACTATTTTTGGCAGATAAGATTCAGCATGATCATGGCCCATGGGGATGTCATGGGAACATCATCCCCAACCGGCGAGATCATAGGAATATCAGCCATAAATGGAGAGAGAATGGGTACCCTCTGGCAAACTAACATAACTATGGAAAATCACAATTTTTAATGGGAGAACTCACTATTAATGGCCATTTTCAATAGCTATGTTAGTTTACCAGAGGGTATGTATCCAACTGTACATCTTCATACCATGGCATATATAATATGCATATATGCTGGTATCCTCTGGACATCGGTATGTGACAATAGTACAGTACAAAACTATATATATACATGGTTGGTGGTTTCAAACATTTTTTATTTTCCATAATAATATGGGATAATTCTTCCCATTGACTTTCATGTTTTTCAAGATGGTTAAAACCACCAACCAGATATGGTGGTAAATCAACATCTATATAATATATATGATAGATGTATGTATATATATATATATAATATATATATATATATGGATATTGATTATATATATAAATACCCATCATTTTTTAAAATTGGGGGGGGCACTGGCGTTACCGGCTTGCGCAGGTGGATTGCCCTGCCAGCTCAAGCGGCCGCACGACGGCACGGAGGCTCATGCAGGCGCTTTTAGCGGCTCATGGTGAAGACCCAACAATGGCTGTATAGATATACTGATATACCATATAGTTACTGGCTGTAAGTATCACCCCCTGGCACAAGGCCTCCCTCTTACTAATATCTAAGGCCATTTGGCATTAGAATTCATTTACCCAGATATAATGGCTGTATAGTAGCTATACAATGGCTAGTATAGTGGCTATATAATGGCTGTATAGTGGCTATAATAATGGCTGTATAGTGGCTATACAACGGTTGTATAGTGGCTATATATTTGTTGTATAATGGCTAATGTGGGTAAAACAATTTATAATGCTGGTAAAACAATAATTAACCATCCCCCAAATCACCATCAATAGGTGGTATAAACTATCTCAATTATTGTTTTACTGACACTGTATAGTTGGCTATCTACCGCGATAATCATGGGATAATATGACTTTCTGATAAACATGGGATATACCCTCCGGTGTCCTCAGTCACACTTGCTGGAATTCCTCATCTAGATGTTTAAAACCATGTTTTAAAAACACCATTCACGGTGAATTTTCAATTGCTACGTTTGACTACCAGAGGATATACCCGGAAATGGGGCATTTTTTTGGGTGGAACCAGATGTGTTTGCAAATAGCTAGTCGTTTTGGTCGTATCAGCCATGGTGTGGGCCTCCTCAATCAGGAACATGATGTTCCAAAACATCGAGCTTCGACATTTTGAATCTCCATATTTCACCAGGGGGTTCACTTTTTTTGTTGGTCAACATTTCAAAGCCTTGGGGAATCACAGACGATATGGTAATGTATGGTCATGTTTGTCATTTTCAGCCTTGGTCTCTGAAAATTCTACTCTTTGGTCATCAAACACGGCAATGGACAAGTCCCATTGATCAGATGTTGCTAAATGTATCATTCATGGGTCATCAACCTTAAGCCTTTGTGGGTCGGCTTAACTTGCGGTGTCCGCAGTCACATGGCTACGGAGATTTCCCAATGGCTCATGATGACACCGGAGGGTTTTTAGTTAAGCCGAACTCTCCGGTAGGGTCCCTGGCCAGTGCCGGTAGGCGCGAGCACAGCAATGCATTGTTTGCATGGAAGAGAAGGAGAGCTGGGTGAAGTCGATTCCTGTGGAACCCAGTAAAGCCTAGTTCTGGACATCAAATCGTAGGGACGATGCGGCTTTAAACCACTGGAACATACTGGAACACTGTTCCCTGAAATTTTCAGACATAGCCATGCAGGATATTTCCAGGCATATGAGCTTGACTGGTTACTTGATGTTAAGCGAGCAACAATGAGTTTTGGTGGAAAATGAGACCCAAAAATGGTGGTTTCCAAGAAGCAAAATCATCTGCTGGATCCTGTCTGGTTGAAAATTCGAGTTTGCCAAGAGGCCAAGAGTGTCCAATTTTTGGGCCAAGTGACAGTAGTTGTCTCCACTGCCCCAGTACCCTGGCTATAGATTACTCTTAGAGGTGACATCCCTTCGCAAGTGGTTACCCTTCTCGAGACGGCCCCAAGTTCCAGAGGTCTCCCGCTTCTCGAAGCGGCGCGTTTCTATGGTTTTCGATGGTGTTAGCATGTTACCCTCTGGTAAACTAACATAGCTATTGAAAATGGCAACTTATAGTGAGTTTTCCCATTAAAAATGGTGATTTTCCATAGCTATGTTAGTTTACCAGAGGGTATAGCGTAGCCTAGCAATATATAAAGGACCCTAGACCGGTCGGGCCTGCAATATCCGAAATCTCGGGCAAAGCGGAGTGTGGCTTCAGCGGGCCGGTCTTCCCTAGGAGCACACCTTTGTGCCGCCGCACCAGACAACGACTTGCCAAGTCGAAGGTCACCGCTTTTGCAGTGACCCTGGGTGAAATCTGGGGACATCTGGGGACTCATGTGTGTGGATGCCAGAAACCATCCCCAAGTCATCACCAGAAATGCCATGTATATATATATAAGTATATATACATATATAATTATATATATATGGTTGGTGGTTTGGAACATTTTTTATTTTCCCATCTATTGGGAATAATAGTCCCAACTGACTAATATTTTTCAGAGGGGGTGACACCACTAACCAGATATATCCATATATAATCATTATATAATATAAATGCCATATATAGATGCCATAAATATGGGTCGTAGTCATCACCATCAATGCTATGTTTTTATAGTTTTATCCTAAAACGGCTAGTAGCATTTTAATTTGTGGCATATATTTGCCATATTTATATATATATACATGTATATATATATATATATATGTATAAAATATAATATGTTTCTTTTTTAATATACTGTATGTTCGCCACCTGCCAGGTGAGGGTTGTTAGATTTTTATCAGAGCTGTTCTCCTCCTCCTCCTCCTCCTGCTCCGCCTCCTCCTCCTCCTCCGCCTCCTCCTCTTCCTCCTCCTCCAGTTTCTCCTCGACCATGTCTGCATCAACTTCCACGTCCACTTCCGCCTTGCCAACTCGTCGCCAATCTCTTCGCCAACTGCCGCGCGCAGTGGGCACTGCTGGATCTCAACTGCCGGCTTCCGATCTGAGTGGGCACGGCTGAACCTCAACCGCCAGGTTCTGAGCGCAGTGGGCACCGCTGGACCTCAACCGCCACGTTCCGAGCGCAGTGGGCACCGCTGGACCTCAACTGCCGGCTTCCGAGCCAGTGGGCACCGCTGGACCTCAACCTAGGACCTTCAGAGCTCAGTGGGCACCGCTGGACCTCAACCTGGGACCTCCCGAGCTCAGTGGGCACCGCTGGACCTCAACGGCCAGATAGAATGCCAAAATGCCAGATAGAACGCCAGATAAAATATCAGAAAGAATACCAGAAGATATACCAGATAAAATGCCAGAAGATATGCCAGAGCCAGAAGATATGCCAGAAGATATGCCAGATAGAATGCCAGAAGGTATGCCAGATAGAATGTCAGATAGAATGCCAGAAGGTATGCCAGATAAAGTGCCAGAACGTTTGCTAGATAGAATGCCAGAAAATTTGCCAGGTAGAATGCCAGATAGAATATCAGAAGATATGCCAGAAGATATGCCAGATAGAGTGCCAGAAGATATGCCAGAATATATTGCAGAAGATATGCCAAGTAGAATGCCAGAAGATATGCCAGATAAAATGCCAGAAGGTATGTCAGATAGAATGCCAGAAGGTAACAAAACGTATAAATGTCATGGTGGGGATCACACGAAGTAAAGTAATTTAGATTTTTTGGGTTATAAAGTCATAAACCATCCCCAGTCGGCAGGTGACAACGCTTCATTGGATTTGTTCTTTTCTTAGGGAACATCTTCACCGGAAAGCCATGGGTTTTTACCCATGGTTTTTACCATTTCCAGATCATGGGGCTTTCGGGTGCAGTTATCCACCAATCCAATGGAACATATTAGATATGTATTGTGATTTACCAGGGTACTATGGTTTATATATGTTATTATATGTTATTTACCGATTTAATATGATTTAATCTTCAAAACAAATCAGGATTGATATCAGAGACGTCCTTTTCCCATTGTTTGGTTGCTAAATAGAGGGGTTTGAACGTTTACCCCTTTAACAACAGGTTTGTTTGATGATAGATGGTATACCAAACCGGCCCCTCTATTTTTACCAAAAGGACATTATTGACATATAGACTAACCAGCCAAGGATTTGTGTTGGGTTTTGAGGTGTTTTGGTTCTTTTCCCGCAATGATTAAAAGGAATAAAAGGAACATCAATATAAACCAATCTATTTTGATTGAAACTTGAGCAACCAAAAAAAAATTGCCTTTCACCAGCTAGAGGCTGGGGCTTCAGATTGGCCACATCTTGGAACCCCCAGCCCCCACCATAGGAAAATGCTATTTATCCTCTGGTAAACTAACACAACTATCGAAAATCATTATTTAAAATGGGTAAATCAACTATAAACAAACATTTTCAATAGCTATGTTGAATGACCAGAGTTACAGTTTGTATGGGTTACTAATTAGATCCAATCAGTAACCCTCCGAGAAGCTAACCTGGCAACGGAAAATCCATGAAGCTCCTAGCAACAGGATTTCCCTATAATGCCATTGCCATGTTTGACTTTTGACTACCAGAGGGTAGTGGCTGGGATGAGCATCATGAAAGCTGCCACTGAGCCCACTGGTTTCAGAATGGGATGTTGCACTTGGCCCCCCCTTTTTTTGAGTTATCTTCTCACCTACGTAAAATGCGGAAAATGTTCCCACATGAGCCATTCAAAACCCTCCGTGGATGGTTTGAGGAGTTATACTAACTTACTAACTGGCTTAATTATGAAGTGGATTGTGAACGAACACGGAAGCCATTTGGAGGTTTCCATCCATGCGGGTACCCCAGTTCGCATCCATTTTTTGTGTGGGATTTTACATGAGATAAACCATCCAGCTATTGGGGTACCCTCTGGTATACAAAAAACAATGGAAAATCACAATTTTTCATGGGTAAATCCACTATAAATCACAATTTTCAATAGCTATGTAATTACCAGAGTGTATCCCCCTTTTCAGGAAACCTCCATCTTCCCCAATGAAGATTGGTTAGTTGACCGGCATGAGCCTATAAGGCTCCCTTGATGGCTTGAGGAACATATACCCTCTGGTAAACATACAAAAAGCAAAAAGCTATTGAACATGCCCCATTTATAGTTGATTTACCCATTAAAAATTGTGATTTTCATATATTTTCATAGTTATGTTAGTTTACCAGAGGGTAATTACTAACTAGTTTGTGAAGTGGATGAATCATCCTATATGAACAATTTTAAAGGAATATTTTTTGGAATGTAACTGCAGTGAACCATTTCCAACTTGATTCATACTAACTTAAACTGGTTTAAAGGAATATATCCTCTGGTAATTTGTTACATAGCTATTGAACATGGCCCAGTCGAAATAGTGGATTTACCCACTGATAGCATGGTGGATTAAAATCAATCGTTTTTTGTAAAAACCAGGCCGGGTATCCGGGTATCCCACTACTATCTACCGGGTATCCACGAGCTCGAGCTCAGGATTGCTGGATCGATTTTCTAGATCACGGGCTTTTGGTGCCTCAGGATGGAGCTTGGGGTGAAGAATCTATCTTACTGGTGCGTTTTACGCAGGGAACTTTCGGGAATGATCCCACTAAATCACTAATAATGTCATCATCCCAGCAACCCCCAGCAACCCATCCATTCCCTAACATGGCTATTGAAAATTGCCATTTATAGTGAGTTTTCCCATTAAACATGGTGATTTTCCATAGAGATGTTAGTTTACCAGAGAGTATCCATGGTGAAAAAATGGGACATGCCGGGTGGCTGGTTTTATTTCATGGAAATTCCCACAGAAAAATGGATGATTTTGGGGTATATACCCCCCAGTTTAGGAACCTCCAAATCACATATTTTTGTTGGCCAAATTGATGGAACATAGCGTATTGTTCAAGCCTGGAAAGGATTGAGGGACAATCGTGACACTAGAAAAAAACATGGATTGCTACTTGATGGCTCATATCACTTAGTAAGTGGCTTATAACCCCAATTATAAGTGGATCAACCCTACTTATCCCATTTATAACTGGGGTTATATCCCACTGACTAAGTGGCATGATTGACTACTAACCATAATTTTTTCGGCACCTTTTTTGGGGGATTAGCATGGATTACCCCAGGGTGGTAGCCGCATGACCGACAAATCCGATTCGACGTCGTTTCGATGATTTTTTGGTCCGATGGTTGATCCATGCTGATCCGGAGAAGTCGTGGATTTATCCCATGGGTGAAGCAACTATTTGGAAATATTAAATATGTATTGTGATTAACCAGGATACTATAATATGATGGATTATTTAACCATGATTAACCATGATGGACATTATTGAAATATGTATATCTAGGTCAATCTTACATGGATACTTCAATCCAAAATAGTCTCTTGGTATTAATGGGAATATCTACGTTCACCAGCAAAGAATTTCATTTTTTGCAGGGTATCTAAGATTGGCAATGATATTAAATATGTATTGTGATTAACCGTTGGATAGTTATGACAATGGGTACTATTGGTAATATGAATGGATTATTTAACCATGATTATTGTATTGTGATTAACCAGGGTACTGTAATTGGATAGAATATGATTTAGACTATGATGGATTAACCATGATTAACCATGATTAACCATGATTAACCATGATGGACATTATTGAAATATGTATTGTGATTAACCAGGATCGTTATTATAGAATATGACTATTTAATGGGTACTATGGATAATATGAATTATTACCAATATAGTTAATCATTTATGGGTGAACCAACTATATGGTTGTTATATGTTATTATAGAATATGATTCAGATTTATTGTGATTCACCATGATTAACCATAATTATCCCATTGATTATCGTGCAATTCTATCCCATAGGATCCATGGTGCTATATTTGGTAACATGGATCCCATCTACCCCAGTCATGTTAGCATATATACCAGCACCATGGATCCGTCATGGGATATTATTATATACTAAGTTGAAAATATATACTATATATTATCCCATAATTACCCCATTGATTATCTAACTATATTATTGGGCTTCTATTATATACTAAGTTGAAAATTTCCAAGGAAAATTTGGGTAAACATAAACAACCACTGCTAGCTAGGATGATCCTCCAAGTACAAAAAAAGATGTCTGTTTCGCTCTTGTCGTTTGAAATAGCCATGGTTCCAAACCACCAGCCAGTATTAGTTGCATAGCTATGGAAAACCACCATGCTATTAATGGGTAAATTCACGAACTAAATAGCCATTTTCTATAGCTATGTAACAAATTACCAGAGGGTATTTCCGAAAAAAATACGTCCATTTTGGTTGGTGAATTCCCTATGAATCACCATGAATCACCATGAATCACCATTAAATCAGCATCATTGTTGGTTAATCTTCAATAAACTGGCCGTCTGGTAATTTATGCCAGCCTAAAAATGCCCAGGTGCTTCGAAGGGGGGTTTCCCCGGCTCCGTTGTCATGCCCTATCTGCCGAAGCTGTCCCTTTGGCCGCCGAGGACGTAAATACATGACCAACCATGGCCGTTTCAGGAAGCGATTTGGGGATGGAAAAAAACATAAGGCCCAGGAGTAACCACAGATCTTAGTATATATATATATATGTTGAGTATTCACGATCTAGGTGTTTGGGAACCCAATCTGGACCCTAATACCCATTTTTTGGAGGTAGCTAGCAGAAATAAGGTCTATTTTGTGTGGCAATGAAAGGGAATAAACCTCCAAGATATGGAATATGTATATATATATATCATACCTGAAATGGCAATTGATGACATGACAAAGGGCATATGGAAAGAGATGGCAAATGAGCACTGTTCAGAACCACTTTTGGTTGATGATATATTGGGTTTTTTCACAAAATCATAATTCTATGCAGTAAATATGGGGATATGGAGGTTTCCTAAATTGGGGGTACCCCAATAGCTAGATTGTTTTTTTCAGGGAAGGGGATGATCCGAATTTCTCGAACTTGGAATTCCGTCCAACCAGGCAGAATTTTTCAGGCTCGAACGCTGATTCTTTTGGATTAAACTGATTTTAAGAGGAAAAAATCTCTGGTTGGTGGTTTGGAACCATGGAATAATGGTTAATGATGGTTAATGATGGTTAATAATGGGATTAATAATATGGTATAATCTGGTTGGTGGTTTGGAACATGTTTTATGACTTTCCATATATTGGGAATAATAATCCCAACTGACTTTCATATGTTTCAGAGGGGTAGGTATACCACCAACCAGATATGGGATATCTTGGGATTGTTGTGGGGATACTGCGTTAATCCTTGGAAATAGTGGCCATGGTGTCGCTAGTAATGAGCTCTTTGTATGGTGGATAGAATACAGTACTGTACCATAATGATGATGATCGTCCAGCTAACCGATTTAATCTTCAAAACAATTCAGGATTTGTATAAAAATGACAAGAACTACGAGTTTGATTTGTACAACGACCGAGAAAAAACCACGATATCTTGCCATGTTATGGTGATATCACGGGGATGTAATCAACAAAAACATGGATTGATAATGGTTTGATACTGTGATAGTATTGATTTACCCGGCCTGGTAAACATACAAAAAGTTTCTTTTCAGCCATGGCCCAGTTCGAAATAGTTGATGTACCGAACTTAAAGATGGTGATTTTCCAGTTCGCGAACTGTAAACGTTTACCAGGCCGGGTATCATCCAGGTACTGCGGATACAATGGTGTTTTTCAGTAAAAATACCACCGTGATCCATAGAAATTGACGACACCAAAGGGCGGAAATAGAGCACGCTAACATCCAATCCCATGATTTACAATCAGCATCTTATACATGACATAGCTATGGAACACCATTTTTTACAAGTAAAACATCTATTTCTATGGACAATTTTCTATAGCTATGTAACAAATTACCAGAGGGTATTTCCCCCAAAAATACTCCCAGTTTGGTTGGTGAATTCCCTATGAATCACCATGAAAAATCAGCATAAACATGTTGATTAATCATCAACTGGCCACAGCTTACAGCTTGGTGGTGATCCTCTGAAGCAGCTCGATGCTCCCCTCAGGTATTCATGTGCCGGACGTGTGGACAGTCGATGTGGAGCTTCCGACAGTTTGGCAGGGCACAAAGAAGGAAGTGGATTCTCAGGCAGGAAGTGGAAACTCGTGAAGAGAGTGGGAATTTGTCAAATTTCTGGTGATTTATTTGAGGAAAACATAGCCTCTGGTTATTTAACACAGTTATCGATTTATCGATTTGACGATTTACTTAGTAAACATTGTGTTGATTCCACAGCTACGTTAGATAACCAGATGATCATGGGTACAGCAACAGAAGCAAAATATGGAATCTGGTAGGATCCTACTCAAATAGTGGTAAATTGAACCTTTACCCTCTGCTTATTTAACACAGCTATGGAAAATGCTCCATAGAAATAGATATAATAGATGATGTTTCATGATTTCCACTGAAAAAGATGGTGATTCTCCATGATTCTCCTCTTTTTGTTGCGGCCTTGTCCAACGGATCGTTTTTGAAAATTTGGACGGTGACAACTTAGATTCACCAGCTGCCTCCACCTGCTCCACCTTTTGGGGTACGTGACGTGGTGGATTTCTTCGATTGATTCGTGGTAGACTATTAACACTATTAACTGGTTGGTGGTGACTGGAACCATGGAATTTTATGACTTTCCATATATTGGGAAGAATCATCCCAAGTGACTTTCATATTTTTCAGAGGGGTTGAAACCACCAACCAGATTAATTTATACTATTGGGATAATTAATTATACTATACAAGCATTTGCTATTAGTATATAACAATTGTAATGATAGTAATTATAATAGTAAGTTTCAATTCGTAATACTATATGCGATTGCTTATTAGGGAGTGATTATGGGAGGATATGGGACGATTCTTCAGTTTAATTGGTAATTACAGATGAAATATGGGCATGCCAAATCATCATAATCATCATAATCATCATAATATTCATAATCTTCATAATCTTCATAATCTTCATAATCATCATAATCATCACAATCATCATAATCATCATAGTCACCATAATCATCATAATCATCAGAATCGCATCAAAATCGCATCATAATCATCATAATCATCAAAATCGCATCATAATCATCATAATCATCATAATCATCATAATCAACATAATCATCATAATCATCATAATCATCACAATTAATCATAATTAATCGTCATAATCATCATAATCATCATAATCATCATAATCATCATAATCATCATAATCATCATAATCACCATAATCATCATAATCATCATAATCATCATAACGATCATAATCATCATAGTCATCATAATCATCATAATCATCATAATCATCATAATCTTCATAATCTTCATAATCTTCATAATCTTCATAAACATCATAATCATGACAATCATCATAATCATCATAATCATCATAATCATCATTCGCATTGCTGTGCGTTTTTTTTTGCAAAACGGGTCGCAAATCGGGTCGCCTTAAATCGGTGCCTTTCAACTCGATCCGATCCCTCTTCTGTGCCATGGGGATCTCCTTAAAAATGTTTTCTGATTCTTTTCAAAACATGTGGATCCACAATCATAAAGCATGTTTAAGGATTTTAAGGAAAAACATGTGATTTATGATTGTGGAGATGAATGTGATTTATGATTGTGTATACTCTGGTGTTTATGATTAGAAAATAAACCATCCTCCATCTCCGAAAAAAATGTGATTTATGATTGGTGTGTATACTACCCGGCCTGGTAAGTATATACAGGAAACTGATGGGAAAATCACCATGTTGAATGGGTAAATCAACGCACTAAATGGCCATTTTCAAGTTTGCAAACTGTAACAAATTACCAGAGGTTATACCTCTACTTGGGCTGATTGAAATCCCAGAATGGTTAATCCGTTCGGATGAAAGACATTGCAATAAGTGGATCCCAGATGATCCATCTTTGTTTCGTCCTGGTTTCATGCTCCCAAGACTGGTTTGAAAATGGTGATTTATAGTGGATTTACAGTACCCATTGAAAATGGTGATTTTCCATAGTTATGTTAATTTACCAGAGGGTAATGTTCAACCACATTCCCCAATGACTTTCTGGTGCCATTGTCAAAAGTTAGACCGTACACCCAATTCTTGGGACTGTCATCAATCCATGTTGATAGAGATTTACATATCCATGATGTTAGAATTCCTATTATTGGATGGATCACATTTTTTTTACATGACCATACCCCCAAAAAACCAAGTTAGTTTGACTGCATCACAATGAATGAATATTTCAGGATGTGAAGACACATTTTTTCAACGCCCTTAAGCAGTAATACATACCCTCTGGTTATGACTAACATAGCCATGGTTTGTTGATGGCCCTAATCGAAATAGATGAATTTCCCAGCGAACGAAACCTCCATTTATTGACGGGATTTTCCACTTCGCTATGTTAGTCATAACCAGATGGTAACATCGAATATCCAGTTGATTTTCCCATTAAATGTAGCTATGTTAGTTTACCAGAGGGTACATACTGGATGAATATCCCAAGCAGGTTGATGGGTACTTGCAGGTTCACCGCAAACCGTCGTCTCGGTCTGCTGGATATGTTTTTGGGATCACCATGAATCAATGGCCATGACTCAGGAACCGATTTATTGGAGGTACCTACCATATATAAGGCCTATTTTTCAGGCCTATGTAAGGGAATATTTTTATGGGATCACCATGAATTGGACTTCCGGCTTCCAGATTTTTTACCGCCGGCGATTTTTTGATTTTTCCAGATTTTTAAAAGCCAAACACCAAAAAAGAGTTCGATGATTATCCCATCGTTTCGCATTGAAGCTTCAGATTATCCATGGGGTGAAAACTTTCCAGAGGCTAACTCACAGCCTCGCAGTCCCATCATGTCCCATCCCCAACTCTTTCCTCAACGATGATCATCCTTTTCCACACTAAAGCTAAGAATATCCCATGATATCCCCATGATATCCCAGTAATTATTGTAGGTTGATGTAGTTTCTATAGCCATAGGACCTGTTTAACCCCCGAAAGCGGTTAATACCATCCAATAATAGACGATGAATAAACCATTATTGATAATCTATACTCTGTTAGTTATCATGCTTGTTATTGGTGATTATTCCAATCCCCCAAAGTAACATAGACTCTGCCATGTTTTGGGGGGTTGGAAGATTACTTTCCACAATCTTTCCACTCGAAATCAATTTTGGAGGAGGATATATCATGATAGATACATCATGATATATCATATCCCCATGATTTTCCGATGATGTTCTCATAAACCCCTATAAATCAAAAATCTCCCATGACATCCCCAATTTGATGCCATGCCATGATGCCAATCTTACGCCGGTCTCACGACGCCGCCGACGCCAGGTGCAATGCAAAGAGGTTCAGGTGCTAAGCCCCACCTCAGATTCTGAGCGATCCGCTGAACAGTCTTGGGTTAGTCCCTGGGATGAAGGGAGAGAACAGGGATGGAGAGTTTTTCGATTTTTTTGTTGCCAGGCGAATCATGGCTATGTAATTTTCATATATTTTTAAAAAAAGTGACGAAGAGTTTCGAATATTTTGGGATAGTGAATTGAGCCATTCAAAGAAGCTTGGTGAGTTGTTGTTTTTATAGGGACTTCTACGAGCGCTAATTTTGTTTGGGGATGACTTGATGACCCACCGAAACAGCGAAAGCTATATCGACCAATTAGTACAATGAGATGGGATATCGTTGTATATTTCTGGGAAAATTACAACGACCCCACTGGAAATCATGGGTTAGATATAGGGAAATGATCCCCAAATGGCCCAACCATTCAGGTTAGTGAACTATTATAATTTACCCAGAATTATTCTATTGTATCCAGATACGTAGTTGTTATTATCCCTGGCAATGATGCTCCCTTCTGTTTGATAGCTATAGATTATCTAAGATTATTTGTTTGTTGACTTCCAAATCTTATTATCATACCCTCGGGCAATCAAACATGGCTTTCTGGAAAATCCTCAATTTAGTATTTTATTTATCCAGCAAGCCATGCTGGTTCGTATATGTTTCAGCCAGGTTTGATTGCCGGAGGGTATATCCATTAATTTTTACAATATTGCTACTAATAGTCCATGATAAGGTCAATCTTACATCGATACTTTAATCCTTTAGTCTTTTGGTATTAATGGGAATATCTACTAACCAGCAAAGAATTTAATTTTTTGCAGGGTATCTAAGATTGGCAATGGATATTACTACTATACCCCTCTTCTTGTTTATCTATAGGGTTCAAGGACGGGCCTTAGAAACCAACGTTCGCATCACTGACAAGCACCTTGTAGGTCCCTTTGTATGGCTGAGCTATGGCCTCCTATATTCAATGGCCATTCCAGGATCCGATTTATTGGAGGTACCGATTCCATATATTTTGGGCCTATTTTTCAGGCCTAAATTTCAGGGAATATCCCCAGAAAATATGGCCCAAAATATGGTACTAACGTACCTCCATTTTAGGATCCTGAGTCATTCCCATTGATATATGGCAATTTTTGAGAGAAATGATGATTAACCAGGGGATCGAGGGATGAATTTTTCGACGACATGTCTTTGGTTCGAGAAAATCACATCTACCCGGCCTGGTAAACAAACAAAAAGCTATGGAAAATGGTGATTTATAGTGGATTTACCCATTGATAGCAGCTGATAGCATGGTGATTTTCCATAGTTATGTAAACGTTTACCAGAGGGTAATCGCATTTATGGTGTATTGTTGTGGTGTCAGTCCCAATTTTCATGAATTTTGGAAACCCCAAAATCATTAATGTATATCTCTATATGGTGCTGGTGCTGGGCTGCACCAAGCAATTGCTTACACCAAACTAACAATTATAATCATAGATGCCCTATGGTTTCCTTGGCATGATCTAGTCTTTGATGGATCTAAACGACAGATTGCCCATACCGATAGGAAAGGTTACTGCAGGGTAACTATC
Source organism: Cladocopium goreaui (assembly GCA_947184155.2). Taxonomy (NCBI): domain Eukaryota; class Dinophyceae; order Suessiales; family Symbiodiniaceae; genus Cladocopium; species Cladocopium goreaui. Next base: position 518,055 of record CAMXCT020000469.1, on the reverse strand, counting down.
CATTTTTTGCTGTACGGGAGAAACATTCATTGTTTTGGTAGGATCTCAACTACTTTTTCTTTAAACGTAATTTGCCACATGCTCCATGGTGCTGGAATATGTTACCAACATTTCCCCCCAAAATGAGTTACCCTCTGGTTATTTAACATAGCCATGGAAAATCACAATTTTTAAGTTCGGTAAACCATCTATACTATAAATGGGCCATCTATACCATGGCTATGTTAGTCATAACCAGAGTGTATTTCCCCCAAACATACCCCCATTTTGGTTGGTGAATTCCCTTATGAATCACCTATTTTGGTTGGTAAAATACCCCAAAATGAGTTCGTTTTTGTAGGTAAATCTTCCAGACATGAAGCCACGAGAGCCTTCCAGGTGCAGAGAGTGCGGGATCGGACGACTGTGCTCCAGAAAGGCACATGTTGCCCCCACTGTAGCGCAGCTGCAGAGATTTTTCGGGATTTCATGGTGATTTAACCATGGGATTTTTGCTGGAAATGGCATATTTCATGTATATGAATGGGAATATATGGACGTTTTTAAGCATCAACAACGAGGAAATTCATGTGAGGAATGGAGATTTATCCATAAAAACATCAACAAATAGGGATTTATTGGGATTTGATGGATATCAATGGGATGCCAAAAGGCTGCTTCGGGTGCGCAAAAGTTGTGCCAAAAGACTGGTTTCGATTTTTTTGGGGTATCCAACATGGCAAACTACGGGAAAAAAATATCGAAGTATTAGGAGATGTTGTTCCATCGATCATTCCGTTTGTCATAAATCGAATTTGTTGAATGGTTGAAAGCCTACAATGTGAGGCCCCCGTTCGATAGCGTTCAGTTGGTGAACATAACTCCAATAACTATATGGTTTATGGATGTTTATGGTACGCAAATAACGAACTAGTTACTGGGGCGAATCTAAACCAACTATAACTGGGGGGGGCACATTGTATAAATAAATAATGGTTGACATGTCATTCCGAATGTCTGAAAAAATTGTGCTTCGAACTGGGTAGGTCTTGCCTCCCATCTCCTTGGTGCTTGTCATGACGAATCCGGCGATTTACAGGAGTCCTAAGACATCCAAAAGTGCTTGGACATGTTGGTAAATCTGAATTGAAGTTTGCACATGCTGTGACCATACTTCTTGTAATGTGGCTAAAACAAAGCCATATGGGCCACAAACAATCCTCTATATCACCATTTTTATAGGTGATATCGAAAAACCATTCCGAGTCATGGGTTGGTAAAAATGACATTGTTTGACCCACATTGCTGACTCAAAAATTGATTTGAATGGGACAATTCCTCCATAGTGTATTTCTCCCATAATTTCCCTATGATTTTCCCATGATTTTCCCATGTTTTCCCTATGATTTTCCCATGATTTCCCTGTGTTTTTGGTCCATGATTGCTCCATTTTTCCTGGCTTCCTGGTTCCTCCCCAGCGTTCCTCCCGGCTCGCGGCTCGCCGCGCGTTTAGGTGTCGCCGCGTCTGGGCCGCCGCAGTGCGCTCCGGAACCCCGTACCTCCGCACGGTCCTGGGCGATGCGCGCAGCGAGGCCGGAGGGGACCGGAGGGGCCCGGAGGGGCCCGGAGGGGAGGGGATTTCCTCGGAATTTCACTACAATGTGGGGCCCCCGTTCGGAATCGCGTTCAGTTGGTTTATAACTCCAATTTCACTATGGTTTATGGTACTTATAGTATCTTATAGTTGGGGTACTTATAACGAACTAGTTAATGGGGTTTATAAACCAACTTATAACTGGGGGGCCCCACATTGCAGGAAAATTGATGATTTTTGCAGGGATTGTACTACCTGAAAGCTACTGATTGGTGGTGTGGAATATTTTTATGTTTCCATATATTGGGAATTTCATAATCCCAACGTACGAACTCCATCATTTTTCAGAGGGATTGAAACCAACGAGCAGACAAGATATAAGTTAATAGGTTAATATAATGATAATTTAAGTTAATTATAACTTGTTAATAGTGATAATAGTGGGATAATAAGTGATACGGTGGATGGAAGAAATCCTGGTTGAAAGCCTATAAATAATGGGATAAACCACCTATCAACTGGTGCAGGATTTCTTCCATCCACAGTATGTGTAGAATGGCTTATTATCCCATTAATAGTATCCTATTATCCGCTTATCGAATTATATATTGGCTAATAAGTTAATATAATGATCAATAATAGTGGGATTAATGGTTGATGATCATATCATTATCATATTGATTAATGGTTGATTGTCATTGACTGGCCAAGTGCTGTTGGCGAGGTCTAGGCGCGAGCAACGGCCTGAAAACTGATGAAATGCTGATGAAGTTGTGGCTGTAGAATGGCTCTCAAATTATATGATGGGATAATAAGTTACTATCATGATTAATAATAGTGGGATTGATGATTAATGTTGAATCATAATCATTGGGACAATAGTAATGATTAATTTAATCGCAGTGGGTCTTCTACAATGTTGATTAATTCATGGTAATAATAGTGGGATATGGGAAGTATCATGGCTAGTGTGATGATAAACAGACATTTTATGGTGGGATTATAATGTAATGAAGTGAAGAGGGATATGATGGGAGCACGTTGGGAAGATCGTAAACCCAAAACCATAAACTGTCAGCATAGAAAAGGGGATGATTTTGACATTTATGCTCTAATCTTGTGGATGGCTCATGCAACTTGTCCCAACTTGTGACTATCCATTCTTGTTGGTCAAATTCCTATGCCAATCTTTTGAGTAGAGACCAATGCCAATTTCTATAGAGAGTTTTCCCCAAAAAAGGACTACCCCAAATCATCCAAGTTAGACCATGACTTCGTATTGAAACCTATGACTTGGGGATCCCGCACGACTTTAAGAAACCTCCACATGATCTACAACTCCAACTGGTCATGCGAAGGGCCTTAAAAAAACGAAGCCAACTTAGATGATCCGAGAAACAGTAACCCTACTTGATATTGCTGGTTCATCTCTCAGTTTCGGCAGTTCATATCCCAATTATAAGGTCCATTATAAGGTCCTCCTTTTTTTCGCGACTAGTTATACAATATGCAATTTGTTGCGCACATTTAATATGGTCGTGGTTGGTTGTCAAAACAATTTTTGGTAGTAATAATATAAGATTGTTTTTTTGTCTTAGCTACAAATCAACATGGCCATCCACGTTTTTTTCGTTAATAACAACATTTTGTGGTAGTGAACAAATCCAATGTTAGCAGCAAATTCCTAGGACAACATAAAGCATGGGAATATGTTCACAACATCCACATGATTCTCATGTTTTCCCATGTTTTCCAGTGTTTTCCATGTTTTCCCATGTTAATCTCCCATGTTTTACCCTCTGGTTATGTCAAAATAGCTATTGAAAATGGCCATTTAGTTCGTCGATTTACCCATTGATAGCATGGTGATTTTCCATAGTTATGTGACAGTTGACCAGAGGTGTTACCCATGTTTTGCTCATCAAATCCCTTTCTGAAAGGCCAGTGGTTTTGTACATTTGGACGCCATCCACAATGCTTGATCCACGGCGCGAAGTGACGCCAGCTAGTCAGGAGCCGTCTCTTTTTCGAAAAGAGGGGCGACCCAATGATGAAACCAGGGGGTGCCAACTTCTCGCGAAGAAATATGACATGACATAATCATAGGAAAACCATGGGAAAACCATGGAAAATCATCGGAAAACCATAAGAAAATGGAGGTTTACCATCTGGCTATGACTAACAGTTCGCCATGGAAAATCACCATTTTTAAGAATGGTAAACCATCTATTTCTATACCATGGCTATGTTCAATAACCAGATGGTAGTATGTTTTGTGTTGATTACCGGAAGGGAAGTGGTATGTGCAGATTGTTCGATGAAATCACTGCAAAGAGTTCCGACCCTGCTTGCATTCGAAAAGGAACGTATGGAAGTGTCCAAAAAAAAGGGGTACTTGGTGGCTCATCCCACTTAGTAAGTGGGATATAACCCCAGTTATAAATGGGATAAGTAGGGTTAATCCACTTATAATTGGGGTTATAACCCACTTACGATTCGTGAGATGAGCCACCAAGTACCCCCCAAATCATCTAGTTTATCTTCGGATTAAACCGGGGCATTTTTGCATATTCTCATGTAGCATCGTAGCTGGGCAAATCATTGATCATCATCCCAGACGGCCGGCTTTTCCGGTGAGTGACATATGTTTACCCAGATGAGCCATTAAAAATACCTGGTTAATTGATTGCTATAGGGGATTATACTACCTGGTTTACTCGGGATTATGACAACCCATAGTAGGGAAACCTATCAACCAACTAGTATAAGGAGATGGGATATGGGTATTTTTAATGGCTCAGATCATGTTATCCATGAAAACCATCATCAATTAATATGATCTGGGTAAATTATAACGACCTCACTGCGACCTCACTGGAATCATGGTTAATAAGGGGAATCATCCCCAAATGGCCTTAATTCAGGTTAGTGAAATATTATAATTTACCCAGATATGATGTTCATTATTAACATATGTTAATCCATTGGTTATAAATAATCATGTCCATAATAGATGTTTGTTATTCATCAATGGATTAAACATTATTATGAACATCATTATCTGGGTAAACATGTAATTCATTATTAATAATAATGTTTAATCCATTAATAATGGTAGTGATCTGTAATAGATGTTCATTATCCATCAATGGATTAAATAGCATGAATGAACATCTACTACAGATCATTGCCATTAACCACCTATTATCATTAAACATCTATTAATGGATCATCATAGTAAGTTGCCATTATCATGTTATCACCATCTACATCTATATTATCATTAACCATCAAGGATTAAATATCATTAGAATATTAGATATCTAGGACCGTGTATATATATATATATGAACATATATATATATATGTATCATTATCCGTGTATTGTATCTTATTACCATGTATATTAATGAATATATATATATATATATTAAAAAAAAACACCATTTATACATATATTTATATATATACATATCTATTACCATCTGTGAACATCCACATCTGCCATCCCCTGGGACTTGCAACTCGAAGCAGAGCAAAATTCGATGCACGGCGCTGCGCCATATGGACCGCTAAAGCGCACCTCCGAGTTATTCGTAAAAAACGCATGGATGCGAAGCATGGATGAAGAAAGGACATTTACCATGTACATTTTGTGAATTACATATCGTATATAGATACATATGGCATATGCTATGTTTTTTTTGCACTTTTTTTTCCTATAAACTATAGTTGTAAGATAAGGCCTTGAAGTGGACAGGATCACTGATTGACCATGCACTGGCCGATCGTTGGATCAGTCCGAACTTGTCGTGAGTGCATGAGCCGCCATAAAGAGCGGAGTTGGCCCATCACAAAGAGTGGGAGTTACGTCTTTAGCCAGATCTTTTCTTAAAAGACCTGGTAAGTTTTTATCTCCAATCATAAAATTGTGGCAGTTGCTGAATTGCTGATGCTAGTCCGCGCCACTTGGCATGCACTGAGCAAGAACTGCGTAAAACACCATGAAACACAATTTCCAGCAACTGTCATGTTTTGGAGCGTGGCTGGCCGCGGTCAGCCCGAGAAAAGATTTTGACGCCAAAAAGGCATACAACTTGCGACTTGGGGACGCGCGGAAAAACAAGGGCGCGGGGACGTGAGACATGCCATCTGATTTCAGCAAATTTGGATCTGAACTTCCGACGTTACAAGTGCGCTATAGCAAGGTAGCAAAACCCATCCCTCGATTCCAGGGAAGCACCAACGAACGTCAAGCGACGGGCGAACTGGGCGAAATTTGGTGGAGTTCATGGTGTGGACACAACTTGGCAAGACAAGCGATGCTTAAGGTATCACCATTCAAAAATAATATAAAATAATTATCTAACTTCAAAAGTGAGATTTTGCCATACCTGGGAGTTTGATCAAAAGCGTGTAGCACAATGCAGAGCACAACGCAGTGCCATTGCATTACCCGCATTGAAACAGAGCGCTTGACCCGTACACCGTGACTCCAACGCGCACAGGGAGGACCGCCACTCAAACCATCATGAATATCCATGAATTATGTAAAAACATACTGTCAAAATTGAGCCAACCATAGGAAACCATTGTTACTATCCATATATAGGGGGTTTACATAATCCAAGGGGTTTACATAATATCCTCCGCGGATTTCGCCAAGCCGCGCTCCCTTCGAAAAGCGGCAGTTCTGACCGCTGGTACTAGGCGATACGTCGACTCTAGAAACTTCGAAAACGATTTTAAGGCGAAGATTGAACTGGCGATCTTTTCTACAAGGTGGTTTTTCCCGTTCGGAATCGCGTTCAGTTGGGGTTCACATAACTCCAATTTCACTATGTTCTGGTTTATGGTAGATATATTGACATACTATTCCTATGATTTAACCAACGTTCACATATCACATTTTTGGGGCACCACCTTGTAACCACTTTGTAAGTCCAATTTCACTATGGTTTATGGGGCTTCGTTCTATAGTTCATGGAGATTAATTTTACCCAACTTACTGGGGGTGCAGCAAAGGCAGCGCCAGCTTGTAGGTCAATCAACTGGGTAGAAACTCATCCAGTTCATAGGGGCTGGGATGGCATGGGATTATCTACTAACTAACCAGCGAATTGTCATTTTTTTGCAGGGGCCCGCTGGCTGATTGGCCATGTTCTTAAACCAGAACAAACATGAAAAACATATTGGAAATTGAACTGGCGATCTTCATAAAACTCATGGCGAGTGACGGAAACGTTTTGGAGCTCACCCTTTTTGCGCAGCCAGAAACGAGGCACGCCGCTTCAGCGGCGTGAACCGAACGAAGGGCGGCCTGGCAGACACAACTTAAACATCAAGAAACATCAAGAAACATCAAGGTTGAAGACTCCAAAAATACATAAAAATACTGAAGAAAAACATCCGCCAAAAAAAAAACATCCGGTTTTTATAGGTTCAGAAGTGCGTTGGCACACATTCACCGCCGCAAGACGAATCCTCACGAAACCAAACCATCATCCAATTGGAATCTGCCATTCACGGGACTCAACGGACGTCAGTCATAGCAAAACCAAGGGATGTCAACGGACAAGGGCAGCAAGCTGGCAGCCCTTTTATGGCCTGGACCAATTTCTAGAAACCATAGAAACCATAGAAACCATTTGCAGATCAAACGGATTCAACACATGTTCAAAAATATCCCGCTGTTAGGAATGCCTTCCAATGTGTAGTCACAAGCGAATGCGACCACGCCTCTGTCCGTCGTTGGCGTGGTCAGAGAAACGTATACGAGTACAATCGTTGGCGTTACGTGTTGTTGTATTTGTTGGATCAAGCTGGTTGCCGGCTGATATCGCCATGTTGGTTTTGGAAAGGTAAACTGGGGCCGCTGCGCACAGGTGATTGAAAACATCATGTGCATATTGCGCTCATCTTGGATGCTGAAGGTTCCTGAAGGATTGGGTCAGAGTTTGGGGGAAGGCTGTGTTGGCATTCATTTGGGCCGCACAGGACTGTCATGCTTGAGAAAAAAGGTTGTCACGGGACTGCAAGTCCACATGGCGCCGCAAAAAACGAGTGCAACATAAAACATATAACAACAATTCAAAACATAAACACCAGCAACTGGAGACTGATTGCAGCGTTCTTCGAAAGTGATGCGCGGGAAGGAAACTGCCGGTTTCTTAATACGAAAAGCAAAATATGGATCAAAATGGATCAAACAAAATATATCATGTGGGTAAAACAATAATAAACCATACCCCAGATCACCATTTCTATAGGTGATATCTTTACCATTCCCAGTCATAGGTGGTAAAAATGACATTGGATCTTTACCCACTTGAAAAATCAAACAGCTTTCTTACGCCGTGTCGAACAAGCGTAACCACGTGTCGAACATTGTAACATCAGGGCGTCAGACTCAAACCTGTGAAACCTGTTCGCCGTCCAATTCCGATTGAACGAAGCGTGACGTCAAGAGATCTCATCTGCAACAATAGATATGAAAAAAAAGTTGCATTGATCTATGATATATATATATATATGGTATATCTATGGTCATATATATATATATTTCTCTTGTGACTGCAACAATTTGACAAAAGGAGTTGCATCAGGGATTCACGGTAAAAAAACCGAACGCCGTACAAATATCAGAGACGGAGAGGGATTGTTTGATTCACGCGTCAACAGGAGTCCAGGAGGTGACGATAGGATGTGTCCAACCTTCAAACAATAACCAAGCAAGTTCAAGATAAAAGTCTGGTTGGTGGTTTGGAACCATGGAATAATGGTTAATGATGGTTAATGATGGTTAATGATGGTTGATGATGGGATTAATAATGGGATTATCTGGTTGGTGGTTTGGAACTTTTTTTTTATGACTTTCCATATTAATTGGGAATGTCATCATCCCAACTGACTCAACTGACTTGAAATATATTTTTCAGAGGGGTTGGTGGCTCAACCACCAACCAGATATATCCATATATAACTGATAACCATTATATATAATATAAATGCCATATATAGATGCCATAAATATAGGATTTCCCTATAATGCCATTGCCATGTTTGACTTTTGACTACCAGAGGTTAGGGTAGTGGCTGTGATGTCTTGTCCAGCGTCGTGTGCTTCGGTCCACCGCAACGGTGGGGCTTTGTTGGTTGATAGAAAGAACTGGAAAGACACCATCCAAAGCATTAATAATGTTCACACAAGCAATACTTGGGGAACAACAAGAGATTGCTATTTTTTGGGATTGGTGTTTTGTTTGTTTTTTTTACAGTTTGGCTTTTGTTTTTTTGTTGTTCTTCTGGCTTTTGTGGTTTTTGTCTGCTCGGTTCCTTCCCTTTTTTTTGTGTTTTCTTGGTTTCTTGTTCTGCTGGCATTTGTCGTTTCTTGGAAGTATGCTGCAACTATGGTGCAGACAACGAGCAACACATCAATTAGACAGAATACACACAAATTATAATTTGTCTATCAGAAAGGAAAATCCAAGAATAGAATGAACTTTGAATTAACACTAACACTTTGATATGAGCTACAGCCAAATTTTACAGTAATGCAGAGTAGTATTCGAGCCATGTCAATTTTGCTACTTTTTGGAAATTGAGCTGGGCATGGAAAACGATAATGCACTCTTCAAAAAATGATAACATTTACTTATGGTTGATCTTGGTCATCAGTCATTCTTTGCCTTACGGTGCAGGTTGTTCGATGCTTTATGTAGGCATTCAATAACATCACCATCTGTTTGAGAGATGGGCAAACGGCAAAATCCTCAAATTTGAACAGGTGGTACCTGGTTATGTGCATTGATGTGTGGTGGCGGTTTGTTTATGCCGTTGTTTGCGCTGCATGCTGAGTAAATTTCAAGTACTGTACAGCCACAATCAGCCACATGTCGATTTTTTGCCCCAACTCTTGCTAGTGACAACGCGTCAGGCTGGCGAAAGGAAAGCACAATGACTTGCTTTGCAGCATGTGCTCTTGATTCCGCTCTTTTCCTGTATCCCTTTTGGTTTGTGTTTTTTGTTTTCCACGGCAGCCTCAAACTTTGTTCAGGACATCTTTAAGAGTTTTGAAAAAAAAGGGTTTCCCAGAATCATTGTTTTGCATATTTTTTTGATCCAACCAGGTGTCCCAAACGATAACCCGAACGATAACCAAACGATAATCAAACAATCACACAATTCTCTTCGGCCAAACGCTGGCGCTGGCCTATTTGTTCGCTCAAAAAATGTTTTTCTTGGGACACGTTTCTCGGCAGGGCTCAGACGTTTCCTAAAATAATTGCTGGAACTGATAGTTGGAGATGTGAAAACGAAGTTTTCGTGCGAAACAATCTTAAAAGCTGAACATGGACAATGTGTAAATGAAGTTTTCGTGCGAGACTTCCCGGGAAAAAAAAAGACTGAAAGTTGAAGATGTGAAAACAAATTTTTCGTGCAAGACTTCTCTCGAAAACTGAAAGTGGAAAATGTTGAAGCCTCAAAAACTGCATTACGAAGATGTGCGAAACAAGTTTTCGTTAGTGGTGGTGGTTGTGACCGTGGTGGTTGTGATAGTGGTGGTGGTGACAGTGGTGGTTGATAGTGGTGGTCGCGATGTGATAAAGATAGTGTTGGCAGTGGTAGTGGTGGCGGCACTTCCAACTCCAGCGCCAGAAAAATATGAATGTCCGGGAAATTTGCTTGATTACGCTGCATTGAAAGTGTCAGGAAATACCTTATCCCTTGCTGGAAAACGATCAGGATACGATGGGAGCATCTTGACTACAAGGAATACGAACATCGTTCCCGAAACCTGAAAAACGATAATGTACATTTATTTAAACCTTGTAATGACCCATATGAACAACCGGTCAGATATAGATATAAAAGTATGTTCTGCAATGCACAAACATGGTTCAGTGAAATCGCGTGTCATGTTTGGCTGAAACTATCATGTCTTGTCCAGGGCCGCGTGCTTGGTCCATTGTTGGCGGGGTACAAAGAACTGGTGAAACACCATCAAAGGAACGTGTTCAAGTGGAATGGAACCCAGTTCCAGACAAAAAATGTCACCAGTTTTATAGACATTGCACTGTGGAAATTTGAGGTTGCAAACCAGAATCAAACATGATGTCCACAATGCTTCATGAAATCCGCTACGGGGTGATTTATCCGCTGTTTGGTCTCTTGAATGCGTCGTTTTCCTTAACATTGACACATACCATTCTCAGCAAAGTGTGTTTAAACACGCGTAGTGGCATACCAGTTCCACAACAGGAACCACACGAATAATTTCAGAGAGGGACGCCAGGAAAGCTTCATGTTTACATATGTTTACAGTGTTTTGTGATGTTGTTGCGTATTTTAATTTAGGTTTAAGTATGCAAAAAAACATATTCTGTTTTGTTTCCTCGTGTTTTTTTCATTTTTCCTTGTTGTTTGTTGCATTTGTTTTTGTTATATAGTTCATCTGGTTTTGGCAGAGGTGGATATAGAACCCGAACCTTGGTTCTACACTGCTTTTGGTTTGCAAGCAGGGATTTCCTTCCCATGTGGGCACACGTGTGCACACAGTTTTGTTACAATGCCCGGGAAGGATTAATTCTACCAAAAAGAAATCCAATGTTTAACAAGTGCTAATTTTGATACAGCCATGATATGACCATGAAGAACTGTTCATGCAACTGCGTTTCTATTGCTCATTTTTTTTTCAAACAAACACAAAACTCTAAGTACAGGCTTGCAACATTATGAGAAACGCACGTGGTTGCAATTGCATGTTTTTCAGAAGTCAAACCCTTACAGTGCTTTTAAAGTTTTATCCTAAAATGTTCGATTGTGAACAAATTTGAGGGGTTTCTATATCCAGAAACGTTTGGGTTCTGATGGTGCTTGGTGGGGCACGCAGCTTCTGACATAGACACTCTTCAAAACTCATCGCGACGCAATCTCAGAGCAACTTATTATTGACAACGAATATTTGGATGCATGATGCATTAAAAAAATCGTTTTAACATTTGTCCAATGTGCATTTTTGAAAGCATTTCTCATAACATTGTATGCGCCTGTGATTCAATTTCCATGCAGTTTCATCAGTGCAAACTTAAAAAAATGTCTTGCAGTTTATGTGCAGTTTGTATAAAGAACAACCCCGGAAAAGATCGAAAAGGCCGGGGGCTGGAAACGGGGCTGGTATTTACATCCATAAAATGTGCGTCAAACATTGATCATATTTCTGTAGAAATAACGTGCCGATATATAGAAAAGGCACCATGCATAATGAGCTGCGTATATGCATGAAAATGTCTATTTGTTTGATTTTTTCACGTTTTTGTTCTATGGACATTTTCCACATAGGCCCCAACACAAAATAACAGGGGAATTAGGTGGTACAGAGTTGTTTCTCCCCGAAAGAATCTGAACGGGCAGAATGTTAGGAAAAAACAATTTCTGCACACACCTTGGGTGTATAGAAGGTAGAAGAGTTAGACATCCTAGCATCAGCACAAAACAGCCGGGGAAATAGGTTGTGCAATGTTAATTGTTCATCAAATCAGTTCTTGGATTGAGTAGCCGATTTAATCTTTGGAGGAGTATGGGGGAGTCAATTTTTCCTTGTACAAATTACAAACATTTACTTTGAAAAACTCAATTTTTTCCCCACCTGCCAGGTGAGGGTTGTTAGATTTTATCAGAGCTGTTCTCCTCCTCCTCCGCCTCCGCATCCTCCTCCTCGTCCTCCTCGCAGTCCAGATCCCAGTGGGCACAGCCGGACCTCCACCGCGAGCGCCAGATCCCAGTGGGCACTGCCGGACCTCAACGGCCAGATAGGATGCCAGAAGATATGCCAGATAGAATGCCAGGTAGAATGCCAGAAAATATGTCAGATAGAATGCCAGAAGATTTGCCAGATAGAATGCCAGAAAATATGCCAGAACATATGCCAGAAAATATGCCAGATAGAATGTCAGATAGAATGCCAGGTAGAATGCCAGAAGATATGTCAGATAGAATGCCAGAAGATTTGCCAGATAGAATGCCAGAAAATATGCCAGAACATATGCCAGAAAATATGCCAGATAGAATGCCACGAGATATTTCAGATAAAATGCCAGAAGATTTGCCAGATAGAATGCCAGAAGATATGCCAGAAGATATGCCAGAACATATGCCAGAAGATATGCCAGAAGATATGCCAGATAGAATGCCAGATAGAATGCCATAAGATATGTCAGATAGAATGCCAGAAGATCTTCCAGATAAAATGCCAGAAAATATGCCAGAACATATGCCAGAAGATATGCCAGATAGAATGCCAGATAGAATGCCAGAAGATATGTCAGATAGAATGCCAGAAGGTTTGCCAGTAAGAAAATGTATAAATGCCATGGTGGGGATCATTCGAAGTGAATTTTTTTTTTTTAACCAAATCTGTCCGGATGCATTTTGGGGCCTGTTACCCGCACGAAAAAAATTGAAATTGGCGATACCGTGGTGTTTTTTCACCATATGAATCTAAAGTGGGAGCTTGTCAGGACAATAAAATCCTGAAGAAATCGTTGAGATTTGCAAGTAAACAAGATCCATATAGTGGCACCAACACAAAATATCAAGGCAATTGTGTGGTAGTCGTGTTGTTTTTGGCAGCCGCCCCGCGAGGGCGTCGGGGAAGGCTGTTGCATTTTGTCTTGCAACATGCAACACGTGCTCGTTACATCTCGTTACTACAGTAAAGAACTTGTTCGTGCAACATCCAGCACATTTTTCCAGCTACAATTAAGGAACCGGCCCTTGCAACATTATACGCGCTCTTGATGCTACGTCGCCGAATCTGCTCCTGCAACATCCCACGCGCTCTACTCGCAACGGTGCAGAGCTTGTTCGTGCAACATGCAACACACTTGTCTTGCTACGTTAAAAGAACTTGCCCTTGCAACATCCAATACGCTCAAGCACGCAAATCATTGAAAACAAAAAGAATTGAATATGGAACTTTAAAATCTAAACAAAACATGGGTTTGAAGACGCCGCGCATTAAAAACGTGCGACGCCTGAGAGAAACTGATCCCTTGTTTTCCCTGGCAAAGAATCTGAGCAAGGAAAATGTTAGCAAAACTAAAAATCATGCAAACACCTTGGAGGTATACAAAATAGAACCGTTAGACATGTTAGCGTCAGCACGAAACACCCAGTGAAATAGGCTGTGCAATGTTGCTTGTTCATCAAATCAATCCCTTGGTTGAGTCGCCGATTGTTTGGAGGAGTATGGAGGAACCATTTTTTTTTAAACAAACCTCTATCTACAAGAAACAAAAAATGCACTTTTTAAGTCGAATCTGTCCGGATGCCTTTTGGGGCCTGTCATCCGCACGACAAGAGTTGCAATGGGCCGGCGGTGCAGTGTTGCGTTTTCGTCACATGAATTTAAAGTAGGACATTGCCAGGACAATAAAATTATCAGAAAATATTAAAACCAGATGAGCGCTAGAAGTTGTTGAGAGACAGGGGAAGCCGAGATATTGAAACCAAATGCATGCAGGAACTTGCTGAGAGGCACAGGGGCGCAAGAGAAATTCGGATATTGAAACAGCATAAAGGCAAGAAATTGTGGAGAGGCCAAGGGGGGAAACCTACATATGAAACCAAATGGATGCAGGAAATTGAAAGGCACATCGGGGGAAGAGGAAGTTAGATATTAGAACAAGATGAACGCAATAAGTTGCTGAGAGATGACGGGTGAAGCCTAGACATTGAACCCGCATCGGCTGCAGGCAACGAAGGCCCTCATGGGCAGATGTGTAAACGCACCGGCGCGGGATGCTCCTGGGCGCAATGGTCGCAGCTGAGGGTGCCACATGAGTCCACATCGAAATCAATGTAACCTCGGTGGTTAGTATCCGGTCACAGGACGTATGGACATGTAGACGTGGCATTTGCAGAGTGAGACTTTGAGACTTGATGATGGCGACTTTCTCATTCGGCGAGGACGGAGACAAGTGTGTGTGTGTGTGTTCGTGTGTGATCACCAGTGTGTGTGTGTGTGTGTGTGTGTGTGTGTGCTGCCCGTACATGTTTGTGTCCAATGCTGGTTGAGGCGATGCATGAGAGGTACACGCACACACACATTCCACCTGTGATCAGCATGTGCTCTGTCTGTGGGCGTTTGTGGCACATCTGAGGATTGACTGGGTTACGGCTTCAAGGAGTACGTGGAGTTGGTGATGCAAGTGCGGCGCGCAGCTGGGCGGCGAGGCGGCACGTGGGAACCAATGGCCTGCTTCTGCTGCGTGAGTTCTCCAGGTGGCATGGTGCCCGCTTCATGGCCGAGTGGGGAGGGCGAGCGCGTGCGGCAGACTCGGCCTTGCTTTCACGAAGGATTTCTGGTTTCATCGCTGTTTGAGAAAACGGTGCTGGCTGCTGGGGCATTGGTCGGGGGGGCGACGGGCGACCGTGTTCTGGTGTTCAAAAAGCAGTGGTTGGCAAAGATCTTGGGCGGCGAGAAGAAACTGGAATTGCGCGAGCAGAAGTTCAGTGTGGGCCGTGTCTGTTTGGCACACAAATCTACAATCTTTGGATCGGCCACTATTGCATCTTGCCGGAAACTATCATTGGAAAAATTTAGGCATAGGCGACCAGAACACAGAGTATACGAAGAACAAATGCCCTACAAAACAGCGTTTGGTCTCGAATTGACGAAAGTGGCTAAGTTGCAGATGCCGGTGCCCTTCTTGAAATTACAAGGCCAAGTAGGATGCGCAAGAATAAGGTTTGCTGCAGATTGGCATAGCAGACGGAAAGAACAGAACAGATCATTGCCTCAGTCCAAGGCGGTTCGACCACCGAAACCCAAATGCAGGGCAGAGGAAAAAGGGGGAGGCACGAGGCGGTGGCCTCTGTAATGTTGGGAACACTTGCTTTCTGAACTCAATGCTTCAAGCTTTGTTGCCATGCACTTGGTTGCAAAGCAGCTTGTCCGCACACGCATGCACGCCTGGCCCCGGCGCATGTGTTCTTTGTTAGCTGCGAGACACTGATGTTGCAAGGCGAGCAGGTGTGGCAACCAAAGAGACGATGGTGAAATGGAAACCATTCTTGGAACTATGGGGGTTTGTGCTGGGAGAATCAGATGATGCCATTCGTTTTGCAAGATTCTTGATGATTTTTGTTGTCAGCAATCCACGAGAAACGGGCTCGAAGGGGGAAGGGCAGAGGCTAAGCGACCAAACAGATGGAGGCAATGTGTAGTGTAGAAGTGTTCATCACCGGTCGTTGCATGTTGTTGTGATTATTTCAAAGGGGAGGGTCCAACCCTGCGAGGCAAGAAACCCCTTCGCCGCAAACACTGTCTGCACTTCAGCGGTTGGAACGAGGGCGCATATGTGCACGCAGGCCGGATGCAGCCAGCGTGGGGTGAAGCTGGAGACAACACATGTCGAAGAGTGGCCGTTGATTCTGTTGGAAGATGTTGCAGCAAAGGGCGACACAGTGCACGCCATGCTTGGCAAAATGCAGGCGCTGCACTTGTTGCGCAAGGGCCTCAGGTGTGACGGTTGCAATGCGTGGAAGGACGTCACGGAGAGAACGGCCGTACGCCAACTTGCCCGCTTGCTGTGTTTTGGAATGTCTCGGAATGGCGTTGTGCAGCAGGGACGGATGCGGGCAGATCCGTATGAGATGGTGTGTCCTGATGAGTTCATCAGTGCAGGAGACGACAAATACGAACTAGTAGCGCTCGTGCAGCACATCGCCATGGAGCAGCATGGAGCGGATGGAGGACATTACATCACGTGGGTTCGCAAGCAGAGATGTTGGGAAGAGTGCGATGACGCGATTGCGAGACAGAAAACGCAATTGCCCGATGACATCTGGAACACAGTCGTCGTCGAAACATCTGGAACGCATTGCGGAGCCGGGAAAGCATGTGTCAGCAGAGCCATTGTCCACTGTAAGCAGCAAACAAAGCATCGCGGTGCAAGAGCAGGCAGGGGCCGCGGAAGATGAAGCATGTGCTGGGCACGGTGTAGCAGGGCTTTTACCAGAAGACAATGACGGACAGATGGAAGCAAAAGACGCAGTGCAGAAACTGTTGAAGAGGTACCGGGCAGGTGAGGACTGCATGTCGCTACTTCGTGGGCTGCCACACATCGCATCAGAAGTGGAGGCGATCTCCCTGGGCAGCAGTACGCGGCAGTTGCCGCAGGTGGTGCGGGAATACATGCAGTCGCACATCACAGCAACAGAGGCAGTGGAAAGAATATTTTTTTGTATAGGGGGCTTCTGTTGTTGCAAAGGTTCCAAAATGATGGTGATTTCAATTTGACTTAGTGGTATGCCATGGTTTTGGTCTAATTGTTTCTTTATTTTTGGTTTAGTTGTTTTCAGTTTTCTTTTACACTTCTCAGATTCAAATAAATCTATCTGTCACTGTATTTCCTCTTTATTTCTTCGTTTCAAGAATCTGTTGTATTTTTCATTGCTTCTCTTACCTCATTTTGTTTCATTTTGTCTTGCTAATTCTTGTACTACCTCTGATTTTTTCTAGGGTTCAGAGTGTGTATATATATATATATTATTATTATATACATATGTTGTTTATATTCTGGATTGTTTTTTCTCATCCTTGGGTTTACTTCTATGATAACATTGATTTTTTTTCTTTATTTTTTGTTGCTTCCTGATATGTGCTTATGTAATGTTTTTCTTTGTGCATCTTTCCCTTATTTTGTTCATGTTTTCATTTTCCCTGCTTTCCTTTTTGGGTTTACATAACTACTAGTTTTTGGGTGTTTTCATTCCTTCTGTGGTTGTAGTTGTTTTTTCTTTTGCACGTTCTAGGTTTGTGTGGTTTGGTCTGTTGTTTTGTTGGTTGATTTCTGGTGGAGCCCCTATAATTTTGTAATGTCACATTTCAATGTAATGTTGTTAAAATCTCAAGAATGTATGTATGTCTATGTATCTATCTTTGTACCTATCTATCTATGTATGTATGCGTGTATGCATGTATGCATGTCTGTATGCATGCATGCATCATGTATCTATGATGATCGTTTGTTTGGTGGGGGACATGAGACTGCCATGGGTGGATGGGAGATGGCAGCCGGAGCCAGCAGGGCGCAAGAGAGCCAAGTGAGGAGAAAGCTCCCGGGTGGCTTAGGGAAGGGCAGGGCATGTGGGTGGAGCTGTAAGAGTGTTCAAAATGTGCCAAACGAGTGCCTGTTTGTTTGCCCTAAACCTTGTTTTCTTTTTATGGCGCAGCCAGGGCGGGGGGGGAGGGAGGGCGATTCTCTTGGAGAATGGTGGGTGGGGGCTGTAGGTAGGGAGATGGGCGCAGTTGCATTGGGCTGGGTCGCCGGGCCTGTTCACGCAGCTGCCCAAAGCAAGCAGGCAAGCAAGGAGTCAAGAGTGGAGATGTGGAGATGTGGCATTTCTGCTGCTGAATTTTGGGGGTCTCATGATGATATGAATTAGTGGGTCGGTTCTGTTTCCACCCTTGCAAAGTCTTGTTTTATTTTTGGTTTTTGGACTGGGTTCACCTTGTTTTTCCAAGGAAAAGTGGTTTTAGACACACCGGTTCTGAAACCACCCTTATTTCGAATTATATTGAAATGATATTGAAATCGTCCTAACTTTTGCGAACTTTTCGATTTGGAGTGGAACCGATACAAAAATAAAAATAAAAATGATTTCACTATATCTTGGTAACACGGTTGCCCGAGCAAAAGTTATCATGATTTTTTTCACCACATTTCCCCAACATGGAATGCATTTCATCTTAACATAGAGTACCAGAAGTGCATAGTAGATATCCAATGATACCAGTAGTACCGCACAAGGCGGTGGCGGAAGTTTCAGAATAGGAAACCTATAGGAGACGTTGGTTGTTGTGAACCACGGATGGCAGAGCGAAGCCACTGATGGAGTGAAAGGTGGTTGGAGTTGTGTTTGCTGGAGTGGTTGCATTGGTTGCAGTGGTCACCTCACCCACAACTGCTGGATGTAGTGTGCTGTACTGCCAACTGTAGTTGTAGTTGTAGCGTAGTGGAGTTGTAGTTGTGGTGTAATGTAATTAGTGTAGTGTAGTTGCAGTCATATAGTTGTAGTTGTAGTTGTAGTTGTTGTAGTTGTTGTTGTGTAGTTGTAGTTGTTGTAGTTGTAGTTGTTGTTGTTGTTGTAGCTGTAGTTGTTGTGTAGTTGTAGTTGTAGTTCTTGTGTAGTGTAGTTGTAGTTGTTGTAGTTGTAGTTGTTGTAGTTGTTGTTGTAGTTGTTGTTGTAGTTGTAGTTGTTGTAGTAGTTGTTGTTGTTGTTGCTGTTGTTGTAGTGGCAGTTGTAGTTGCAGTTGTTGTTGTTGTTGTTGTTGTTGTAGCTGTAGTTCTTTTAGTTCTAGTTGTAGTTGTAGTTGTTGTAGTTGTAGTTGTTGTTGTAGCTGTAGTTGTTGTGTAGTTGTAGTTGTTGTGTAGTGTAGTTGTTGTAGTTGTTGTAGTTGTTGTTGTAGTTGTAGTTGTTGTAGTTGTAGTTGTAGTTGTAGTTGCAGTTGCAGTAGTAGTAGTAGTTGTTGTTGTTGTTGTTGCTGTTGCTGTTGCTGTTGTCGTCGAAGTTAGGGTAGTTAATTTAGTGAAGTTAGTTAAGTTAGTCAAGTTAGTTAAGTTAATCAGTGTCTACTTTTTCGACATCGTAACGTCAAAAAAGGCTCAAAACCCTCAGTTTTTTACACTTTTGACTTCGAAATGTGCTTCGCGCCACAACGGCGTGCACTTTTAGACATCTGAACCTCCAAAAGTGGCGCGAACATGTAGTGTTTTGTACATTTTGACTTCGAAATGTGCTTCGCGCCACAATGGCGTGCACTTTTTCGACGTCGCAACTTCCAAAAGTGGTCCGAGACCGCCAGTTTTTAACACTTTTGACTTCGAAATGCGCTTCGCGCCACAACGGCGTGTACTTTTTTGACATCTCAACTTCCAAAAGTGGTCCGAGAATGGTGTGTTTTGTACATTTTCACTTGGAAATGTGCTTCGCACCACAACGGCGTGCAATTTTTCATCGCTCCTCTGGCCAGCTGGCTCCGCACCCGCCGCTTTAGCGAGCCTACTTTTCGACCCTCCGGAGCCACATATCATTGGAAAAACACAGTGTTTCGCGACTTTCCTACCTTTTCGCGCATCTGTATCTTCTGTCTTCTTACTCTTTCTCTTCTGATCTTCTCTCTGCTACTCTTCCTCTTCTCTCTGCCTCTGCCCTGCTCTGCTTTTCATCTCTCCATATTGTCGGAAGTTTGACTTCTAAACTTCCTTCGATCATTGGGATGTCCAACTTTTGTGGTGATTTTTTTTTTCATGATAACTTTTGCTCGAGCAACCGTGTTACCAAGATGTGGTGAAATATTTTTTTTTTTGTATCGGTTCCACTCCAAATCGACAAGTTCGCAAAAGTTAGGACGATTTCCATATCATTTCAATATAATTCGAAATAAGGTGGTTTCAGAACCGGTGTGCCTAAAACCACTTTTCCTTGGAAAAAACCAGGTGAACCCAGTCCAAAAACCAAAAATAAATCAAGACTTTGCAAGGGTGGAAACAGAACCGACCCCCTAATTCATGTCATCATGAGACCCCCAAAATTCAGCAGCAAAAATTCCACATCTCCACATCTCCACTCTTGACTCCTTGCTTGCCTGCTTGCTTTGAGCAGCTGCGTGAACAGGCCCGGCGACCCAGCCCAATGCAACTGCATACATAGATAGATAGGTACAACGATAGATACATAGACATACATACATTCTTGAGATTTTAACAACATTACATTGAAATGTGACATTACAAAATTATAGGGGCTCCACCAGAAATCAACCAACAAAACAACAGACCAAACCACACAAACCTAGAACGTGCAAAAGAAAAAACAACTACAACCACAGAAGGAATGAAGACACCCAAAAACTAGTAGTTATGTAAATCCAAAAAGGAAAGCAGGGAAAATGAAGACATGAACAAAATAAGGGAAAGATGCACAAAGAAAAACATTACATAAGCAAATATCAGGAAGCAACAAAAAATAAAGAAAAAATCAATGTTATCATAGAAGTAAGCCCAAGGATGAGAGAAAACAATCCAGAATATAAACAACATATGTATATAATATAATATATATATACACACTCTGAACCCTAGAAAAAATCAGAGGTAGTACAAGAATTAGCAAGACAAAATGAAACAGAATGAGGTAAGAGAAGCAATGAAAAATACAACAGATTCTTGAAACGAAGAAATAAAGAGGAAATACAAAGATAGCTAGAGTTATTTGAATCTGAGAAATGTAAAAGAAAGCTGAAAACAACTAAACCAAAGATAAAGAAACAATTAGACCAAAACCATAGCATACCACTAAGTCAAATTGAAATCCCCATTATTTTGGAACCTTTGCAACAACAGAAGCCCCCTATACAAAAAAATCTTATTTGGAGCTGTCACAGCCGCTGTGGAGGACGACGTCTTTTCCTGTTTATGTTTTGCTGGAGGCATGGTCCCGCACAACGGGAATTCCAGCGGTATTTTATGTTGATTTTTTTCACACTCTGCTAGCAAGCTTGTTGCACAAAGATGTGTATTACAATGTGGCTGGCTTTCCGTGCCGATCTCGTTACTGGGCGATTGGAACAGCTCCGCCGGGGTCTGGGAAGAGTCCATCTTTGGAGCCGCTGAAAGAAGCGTTGCTGGAGGTTCCCAAGGAGCAGGCAGAAATGGCTCCGGGCGTGGCAGTTGACAACTTCCACGTGCAACAGCTAGGTACGCATGCAGCGGCGGTGAACAAGCTTCTGGATACGGGAGGGTGTTAATTTTTTGGCGCTTCAGAAGGCGGGCCAATACTATGTCCGGCGTGGCCGGCATCATCGACATGGAACCTGTCGACGCACGTGAATTGGCAACGGTACCTCGATGCAGCTACAGGCCTGGTCGGGCGAAAAACGATGGGAAGGGATTTTATTGGGACAGCGAAGTAACGTGTGTAAGAAGTAGGTGGTTATATGGTTGTGGAACAATCAGAATCACATGACCTTGCAGATGGCAATGTTCCATGGGAAACCGCTGTAGACAGACAGAAGAATCGCCGTGGAGAAGGCGCGCATGCCCGTGCCGGAGAAGAAAAGACAAATGTGTGCGTGATCATCCTGCAGCAGCTTTCTTTATTCTCCAATTGGTGTTCGCAGGAGAAACAGAAGTGCTCCATTGGATTAGCAGGCCGATTCGTGTTCTCTTTTGGCGCGGCTGGTGAGCCGGGGTTGGATACAGACGCAGACTTCGGACGCGACATTGTGCTGCCCTTGGTGAAAAAATCTTTCGACTGGTGCTGCTTCATTTAGGGCCTCATGCGCCATGGGCAAGTGACAACCCATTGTTCTGCTGGGATGCAAGTCAAGCAGTGCGAAAGCTTGTGTGGGAATACCGTGTGCAGTGTTACGAACTGACGAGGGAGAATCCCCAAACAGAACCTTTGCATCTTGTTTGAACAAGGCTGGCTATTGGCTGTCATGTGTTAGTTTTTGGAATACAGTGCTGGAACAGCTATGGCCGCATGTCCTGGGCGTGCGAACGGGTAACCCTATTTTTGAGTCAGAAATCTCCGTGCGAGGAGTCTCAAGTTGGGCATGAACTTTTTCACATGGCGGTTTCTGTTCGGTGCGGCGGTGTTGGCAACGGATATGCAGCGTGTGACATGGGTGCGCTGTCGGAGACCAGACCCCAATGTGCGGATGAATGCTGGTGCGGCGCTTCTGCTGAAAGCATCTGCTGGATCTGTGTTCGACCAACGCATTGCGCAACGAGCAGCGCCTCATTTCAAAGACATCGATATGTGTGTGTGGTGACACTCAAAGAAGTTACTTGCAGGCGTTGGAGACATTGCAAGCAAGTGGGTTCGGGGTTGCGCGAAGGCGGCCGGACAGCACAGTGTATTTTGTGAAAAGGCATTGCCGTTGGTTGGCTGCATCTGGCCCGGAAGTGTTGGGCAGCGCTGGCTTGCATACGGCGTGGTTTGGTGCTCACATCCTACCAGAGCAACTTCGCACGCTGGCTCCATATTATGAGTTTGGTGCTGTGTCTGCCTCCGCACAAGCCGCAAATCCGCCGAACACCCAGGACTCTGGCGCGCGGCCACCTGCTGACCAGCAAGTGCCGCCATCAAGACCTGAGGCAGTCGTCGAACAGCGTGGCAACGAGGCGGGGGAGCCGGAGGCGGCCAGACAGCAGACCTTGCCGCAAGGTGATACAAGGCAAGATTCTGGAACATCTGGACGAGTGGCATTGGACGTTTCCATTGAATGGACATTGCTGCGTGAAGAAAGGAGGCAGAGAAGGTTTCAGTCCCAGGATGCCTTCCGGGAAGCGCTCGAGAAATGTTTAGGGGAGGCCAAAGATCCAGGTATCTACAAGGTCCATGATGAATCAACGGAGAAGCAGGACAAGCTGTTTGCACACTGCAGAGAGACTGCATGTGCGAATTGCACGCGCAAGGTGAAAACTGCTTTCAGTGGAGACCTCTTTTGTGTATGGGTGAAGGGCCAACATGGGCAGTTACAACCTCCTCAGGGTGGGCGCCTCTGGACCTCGGTGGAGATGTATGCCATAGAAGCAGCAGTGGGCAAAAATGTTGTGACTGTTGACCTCGTGCGACAAGGATTGCGCGCAGCAGGGCTACCACTCCGATGCACAAAAGGACAACTGTACAACAATGTCACCCGACAGCGGCAAAGCCAGCAAGCGGCAAAACCAAGGTTGGCCAAAATCACAGTGGCAGACTTGGCGGCAGCTGCGGGGCCATACATGGTCCCGGCAACTCACTGGGAGGCAGATGCTCCGTGGAGGAATGTGCCTCTGGATCAACTGATAGTTCTGCCCGAGGCTATTAATGAATGCTAGCCAGGTTTGCGTCATGTGGACATGCTGGGGCATGATTCTCAAACGCAAAGGCGCGCAAAACAAAGTTGTCAGGTTAGTGGTGGACGGCAAGCAACGGATTGTTGCGAACCAGTGCACCATAGTAACCCTGTCATTCTTGGTGTCCAACGAAAGGCTTGGTTTCAGCCATGCTGCGCGGAGCCGAACCAAAACAATAGAAGCGCACACTTGCTCACATGAACCGTTCACTGAAGGCGCCGAAAATGTCCAGCATTTCTTCACAGCCGCTGTTCGGTTAGCACAGAAATATTGTGACGTTGACCTCCAGTCGCAAGTCTGGCAGCTGCACAAGGATTTTGGCGGTGGCATTGAGAAGGCAAGGAAGGAGGCCTTCAAAAATTCGAGGCCATGTGATGACTATGCCCACATGGAGAAGCCTGCTCGTGCCGATCACTGTTTCTAGCAGATCGAAGTTGCTCTCTTTTTTGCTGCTCTTCTCCTTTTTCGCACTTGGAGTGGACGGATATGACGAGTTCAAATATTGTTGCAGCACCTTGTATGATGCACGCTGCCCACCGTACAGCTCTTTGATGCAGTTTGGCATCGCGCCTTCAAATGGCCCGGGTCGAAAAACAAAAAGGCAGTAGAATACCTCCAGAAACAATATTTCCAGATAGTCACGCCAGAGGTCTTACGAAGGCAATACCTGTGCAGTACTGGTTCTTGGGACCAGAACAAGCTGTGGTTTGCCGGCTTTTGGGTTGGAATCATCGGCACGTATCCTGGGAGCGGGTCTGGGTCACAGTGCACGGAAAGCTTCCATTCGAGCTGGCAAAGGAAGGTAAAAAACGGGATGCTCGTGCATCCCCTCTGGAAATTTTCGCTGTCATGCAGAAGCTCTTTCGGGAGGAGTGGCGAGAACAATTTGAATGGGGCACCCAGCAAGAGTGAGTTCATTACATGGCCAGACAGGCCAGCAGAGGCGTTGCTGAACGGCCAAACCTTGAGAAGCACCAAGCGGTCCCCAGCACTCGACTTCTGGAAGCACCGCGAAACCAAAATCACAGGCTTGCAGAACCATGCGTCCATCTCATTGCGAACCGGCCCGGCAGACAGCGGAGACCCAGCGACGGTGACAAAGATCTGGGTAATGGCAAGTTTGAAACAGAATGGAGTGCCACCGGCAGAGATGAGCATAGATCCAAAGTTTGCAAGTCTGCTCTGCAAAGCCATTGCGGCGGAAGGCAAATCTCTCGTGGCTGCTTTGATCGAATTGGGCGTGTTTACGTGAGAGAACGGAGGAGATCTCGATGTGTCAGCTTTGCGAAGGTGTTTCCTCGAGCACGCCAATGTCATGCAAGGACACCTCCCCAATTCCTCTTGGCCGCGGCAGCGGCGGCGGCTCGGTGAACCGGTGGATTCGTTTCTCTGTGCATGTTTGAGTTTCGCATTGCGCGCTGATTGTGAACATGCTGCGTTTGTGAAGGCATTGACAGGGGACCAAAGGGTAGATCTGAGGAGCATACCGGAACAAAGGAAACGAGGCCGAAAGAGAAAGCATTCCAGCACACCCGTTGCGAGGACATGAGACGACAGCGCCCGTCAAAGACAAGGAGAAGAAAAAGGGACTGGCATATGCATGCGCGCGGAGCGGACTAGGTCGGAAGCAGCGAGCGTTGCGAGCGAACAGGACATGTTGCCACATGACATGTTGACATGTGTCAAGGCGTAGGAGCCAGCCAGATCCGCAAGGGTGTTGTGTGTGTGTGTGTGCGTGCGTGCGCAGGTGCATGGGAAGTCGGCTACAGCCACGGGAACTTTGCCCCAGCTTTCTGACTGACTCCCGCTTGCGCACAGGTTTGTTGTCACACCTCATCACCAGCGTGTTTGTCCATCGCCGTGGAGAGTGGGAGGCGCAGCAGGGCAGGGCAGGAAACAGTACGGAGTTGTGAAATATAAAATTTATCTAATTTCAAGAGGAATGAAAAGCATGTTTTCTGATGATTCAGCGTATACCTGCACCCACCGTACCGTACCCACCGTACCCACCGTACCGTACCACCGTACCCACCGTACCGTATACCCACTGTACCCACTGTACCGTACCCAGCTTACCCACTGTACCGTACCCACCGTACCCACCGTACCGTACCCACCGTACCCACCGTACCGTACCGACTGTACCCACCGTACCGTACCACCGTACCCAACGTACCACACCCTTCACCGTACCATCATTTTTGAGGACCGTACCCCCCCACAGAGCATTACTCTTGAAATTTGATAATATAAAATGCGAACATCTCAGATGCATCTCCCTGCACCATCTGCAACCCAAAGACGCGTAAGGTAGCATATTGGGGAAGAGGGCGGGGGTGTGAAGTTTAGAGTTTAGATAGTGGAAAAAAATGAATGCAAGAACTGTGCCTGAAGAATTGCGATCAAGATGCAGCTGGACAGAAACTGGAGAATCTATCCAAAGGGGGTATGGTTTGGGAGCAGGCCATGTACAGGAAAGGCTTCCTGCCATGTTGCATGCTAGCTGCTAGCGCGGCTCTAGCCCCTACTGTCTGAAGAATTGCGAGGTGTGGCTCGCGGAGGGTAGCTGTCATTCCTGTCACACAGGTTGGAGTTTTGGCCCCTAGACTGGCGATACCCCTCGCAAGCAGCAACGAACTCACCAGTGACCCAGGATGAGTGTCCAAGTCGGTTCAAGCTGTGAGGACAACATTGCATGGCACTTCCTGCCCAGTTGCATGCTAGTGCACTCTACCGCCCTACTGTCTGAAGAATTGCGATGCAGACGCTGCTAGCGCGGTTCTCGCCCCCTACCGTCTGAAGAATTGCGAGGTGTGGCTCGCGGGCACGAGTGTCCAAGTCGGTTCAAGCTGTGAAGACAACACTACATGGCACTTCCTGCCCAGTTGCATGCTAGTGCAGCTCTTGCGTCCTATACTGTCTGAAGAATTGCGATGCAGACGCGCCCGGACAGAAACTGGAGAATCTACCGAAAGGGGGTATGGCCCAGGCCGAGCAGGAGGGGTGAGGTCCAGCAGGAGGGCGCGCAGGTCCAAAAGAAGGGTAGCCATCTCCAAGGGAAGGGTGAGGTCCAGCAGGAGGGTGCGCAGGTCCAAAAGAAGGGTCGCCATCTCCAAAAGAATTGTAGTAAGGTCCAATAAAAGTGTCCAGGTCCAAAAGAAATGTAACGAGGTCCAAAAAAAGTGTTTTCCAGCTTCCGTATTTTTTAAAACAATTTTTCTTAACTGTTTGCACGATTGTGTTGAACTGTGCTAACTTGTCGTGCTTGCCCGCGAAAGTAGATGATTTTTTTGTGTTGTTCTGTCATTTTTGTTTGTTCAATTTGATTTTTCAGATTTTACATTTTTGTTACCACTTACAATATGTTTTTGATTTTGTTCGACATTTTGTTTCGCTCAGTTGCGTCACCTCCAAATTTTCACGATTTGTCACATTCACGATTCTTAGCTCGTTTCTTCCGGTAATGAGGTCGAAAATTATTGAACACACAAACTTTAACAAATAAGCAGAACATGGTGTCTCAGTTGGTTAAAAACGTTCATTATTACCTCTGGCTTGAAATAAACGTGCAAAAATTATGCTTTAAATTTGGATCAATTTGGTATGGTACCTACAATATGTCACAGCGTTTGGAATGAGTGCAAGGAATTATGATCAGGAGAGAAATGGTTTTCATTGATTTTTTTTGACATCCTACTCACTCAATTGAAAAGGTGTTCAGAAAGTTCCGGCTACGCAATTTGCAACGATACCCACCACTTCGATGTATGTTGGAAAGAAGGCGGGGTTGTTCGATACGGTGCGTTGGGCCTCCAGTACACTCAAAAAAAAACACAGACGGTGGCACACCCGGCATCCAGCATCCAGCGTGCATTCCCGTGTCATGTCCTCCACGGATTTGGTTGCATCAGTATATGACACTGGCGCCGATCATGACAATGTAGAATGGGCAATCTCCATCAGCGCGCACCAATTTTTATGAATTTTGATTCTGTTTTTTTGCCAATAGATTACGTATTATTACCAACAAATGAATGATGATGAAACATCAAAATTTTCCCGGACCGCCCATGACGGCCCCATGTATGCGCATATTGCAAATGAACAAAGGTAACGCATTGAAATGTTCTTGAACATGTAGCAGTTTGGTTTTGTGGAAACATGCTGCCGCACGGCTCAAGTTGTTATCTTCCTGGCCAGTTCAGCCAAGCTGCACATTGGCCCCCGTTTCCTTCGACATGCTGGACGCGTTTCCTAAGGATTTCTCGTCGTTTTCGTCGATGCAACCGACCCACACCCAACTCAGCGAGATGACGGACACAAGGACAGCCTGGGCCAACATGTGGTGGTGCGGAGGTATGATGTGAGGACAAATTAAAACAAAAAAAGGGATAGATCATTAGAAAACAAAAACTAGGTAGATATCCGCGGGTTGAAAATAATTACCTCGTAGGTCAAGGTCAACCAGTTTTCTTGGAGGCCGGAAAAAAATTGACCCCGAACCAATAGGATGAAATACTTGCGCAACAGTATCCAGGAGTTGACGAGTTTGCTGAAACAGGTTTTGTATCATATATGTATATTTATATATATATATAGAACTTGTGAGACGTCCACGTTCGGTTTTTTTTGCACGTCCACAAATGATTTTTGAAAACGGTGGTGGCACAAATTCAAGTAGTAAATTTTAAGAACAATAAAAATAAACAGGACAAGCGAACAAAGACAAGGAACATTTTGTTAAAGATAGCGAAGAACAAAACTAACAGTTTTCAAAATAAATGGCAATGCGAAGCCGCCGGGTGGCCCTCACCAAGTCAGTTTTTTTTTCCGACCTATACTTTTTTATATTTTGACATTCTACTCGCCATTACTTATGACATGTTTTTTGCAGTTTTTCGGACATTCTATCTGGCATTCTGTTTGTATTCGTTTGTTATATTTCCTGACACCCTATTGCCGAAAAGTATGTTGGAAAATCATATTGAACGGGTTTGTTTGTTTGTTTGGTTTTTGATTGTAGTCCTATCTCGTCAATAATAGCGAATGATAAACTTTGATGAGTCACAAGTATTTATTCATGAAACATATTGGGCCATCAAGTAACAGTTTGACCGGAAATTTGCTGCAGAAAATCAACCTGTCTCAGCTCTGAGGATGGAAGCGATTCTGTTGAAATTGGAGGAATCCCATCGTCAACATCAAGTCACCTTGTTGCAAGTCCTGCAGATCGTCCAAAATTTGCAACAAGGCTCTCTGAGTTCAGCACCTCGTCGCATATAGTCGTTGGTACGGATTTTTTTCATTTGTTTTCATGGTTTAAAATTGGAGCCTTCACAGTTTTAGCCATCATGACAATGGCTGCTGATGGACCATGATGGCTAGCAGTTGATCATGGACATTTGCAAGGCTGCTTTTACAATGGTAACCGGAACAAAACATGTCTGTCCGACAAACTACCTTCACTGGTTGGTGGTTTGGAACATTTTCTATTTTTGCATATATTGGGGATAATCATCCGGACTGACTTTCATATTTTTCAGAGGGGTAGGTATACCACCAGCCAGTTCAGAATGGTTGCCCATGTTTTTATTTCTTCCTAGCGATGCTGTATTTTTTCCGTCTGGAGGTGACCTTGTTGATGGTTGCTGGGTGGTACTCGTATCCTCAATTATTTGGCATCTTGCCATTTGCACGCTTGCGCAATATTCGGGGGCTAAAATGTTTGATTAGATCCTTGATATGGTTCGTAAAGATTCAGTTTTCCTGCGCATTTTCTTTAGGTGATTGGGAAAATTATATGGTCAACCGTTCACACCTGGGATGGCACCAACTCTGCCAGCGGTGCTAAGGGAGCGCCGTCACGACATGCAAACCCAAAGCACAGCGACCCGTCGCCGCACGTCACCTCTTCGAACCTCACGAAGTCTTCTGGACGCCATTCTGTGAAGAAGAAGCTTGTTTGAAGATATGGGGGTGCATAGGTGTCCTTTTCCCAATGGTTGGTTGATTAATGGAGGGGTTTGTTTACCCCTTTAACGACAGGTAAATGATGATAGATGGTATACCAAACCCTGGTACCCTCTGGTAATTTGTTACAGTTTGCTATTGAAAATGCTATTTATAGTGAGTTTTCCCATCAAAAATGGTGACTTCCCACAGTTATGTTAGTTTACCAATGTTTACCAGACCGTATGGGGGGTGTCCATAAAATGGAGTACATGGAGTACCCCAATAGCTGGATGGTTTATAATGGAAAATACCATTAAATTGGATTATTTGGGGGTACCCCTATTTCAGGAAACAACCATATAAGTGGAAGATACAGTGGATGGAAGAAATCCTGCACCATTTGGTTTATCCCACTATAGTCCCACTGTTTGCAATTTTTGTTAACCTTTACCATTAGTTACCAAGTGGTGCAGGATTCCTTCCATCCACAGCATGTCAATGAAACAATTTCATAAACCATCCCCCACATCAAAATAAATGGATGGTATAAACCCTCAAACATGGGGTGCTTTATTCTTGTTTTGCCCACATTATAGGGATATATAGGGTGATACAGGGACCAAAACCTATGAAATGCCATTTTTGCTGGGATGAAGATCTACAAACATTGGTTATTGGAGGGGTAAACGCAGTAGCCATGGGACCGAGGTCCATGGCATCTTTTTTTGGGGCACCCTTTGGCCAGCAATGGAAAGTCCTTGATGGATGGAGATTCAAATAGGAACTGGTTGGTGGTTTGGAACATGATGATGATGATGATGGTGAATAATGGTTAACAATGGTTAATACTGGTTAATGATGGTTAATAATGGTTAATGATGGTTAATAATGGTTAATGATTGTTAATAATGGTTAATGATGGTTGATGATGGGATTAATAATGGGATTATCTGCTTGGTGGTTGGAACCATTGATTTTGATGACTTCCCATCTATTGGGAATTTCATCATCCCAACTGACTTTCATATTTTTCAAAGGGGTATACCACCAACCAGAAATTAAATAGACGGCCAATTTTCAATTGCAACGTTTTATTGCCAGAGGGTAAGTCATTCACAAAGGGCGGCCTTTGACTGAAAATTGTGAAATTATTCGAGCGTATTCCAATGTTTTCATGATTCCCTTCCCATGTTCGTTGGCGTCGTTGTCTTGATTGATTGGGCCGCACAATTTTGTGGGATCAGTTTGTGTATCCGCATTTGTCTTATGTCGAATTTTGCATCCAAACGCATCATCTCGCTTCAGCATGTAAAACGTTTGTCCTCAATGACATCAACATGTTTAGGTACTCATTTTTTGCAGTGGGTAGCATTTGCTTGTTGTCTTTGTCACTTTCCAATTTGATGGTTGAAATCCAACCGGTTTTTGGATGGTTGGGCCGGTGTGCATGTTGGCACGGTTTCTTTCTGTGTACTGGTTGACAGAGGTGTCCTCAAAGGTGTTGAGTTGCTGTACTATTCATGCTGCGTTGACAATTGCTGAGCCCACCATCCAATCTGGTTGGTGGTTTGGAACATGAATTTTATTTTTCCATATGGCTCTGTCTTTTTTTAATGCGTGCAGATTTTAGCAAAGGCAGGATGTTCGAGTTGTGCGAATCATACCCCCGAATCATACCCATGTATTGGGAATAATGATCCCATTTGGCCTTCATATTTTTCAGAGGGGAGTCCACCAACCAGCAATCATTGGTTTTTCGATTTTTGCTGGTCGCTGCCAGGAGGTCCCTCCCTACATCTTCTGCTTCGTTGACACCGGGCATGCCCAGAGGCATCCCCAGCATGCTGGAAATGGATAGCGCGGTGCTGCGAGAGCTCGGCGCACTGTACGTTGCTTGGAGGATAGAAATAACCTTGGATTGGTAGTTTAATGCTTTAGTTGTTTGCTATAAGCGGAAACTAACCAGAACCAACAATTTTTTGTGGATTATCCAAAATTGCCCATGGAATAGTGACTCCACACGAAATATATGAAATAATTCCAGTGGTGTAGAAATGTGAGGTCGTTGCAAAAATTATTTGGAACCCACGGTGCCAACGCTCATTTTCAGGGGAACAAGTACGCAGCCTGATGAATTATGATGACATTGATCCAGTTTGCTATTAGTTGTTTTATTCCAGAATTTCCCATTAAACACCATGAAGATTTCCCTCTGAATGTGGGAAACACTTCAAAACCAAACCCGCAAGCCTAGGATTCGCAGCAGATTTATGACACACAAGGGAGTCCAAGCATTCATACCCTGGGTTCAGCGGATGGGATGGCCATTGTCCCAATGCCGCGGCCCAAACACTTCCTCAGCGAGGACGGCTTTGCACCGTAATGAGTTGGCAATTTCACACAGGATGGTGCCCCCCCCAGTTATGAGTTGGTTAATATATAAACCCCTTCAACTATAGTTAAATCTACTATAAACCACAGTTAAACCACTTATAAGGCAACTTAGCTATCTTGGGGGCCACATCCTGCAGGGGACAATTGAGGAACATTATGATTTCCGGGGTGGCCTAATTTTGGACCAAACCATCCAGCATGTTGTAGTGATTTGTGCGAAAAAAATGTCAACCGACTGGTGAAGGGCAAGTGGTTGTCTTGAGAATGCCCAGTTTTTTTAAGCATCTTAAGTCTTAAGTATTGCAAGCCATATTTGTCTTAAAAAACGGCACTGGATATGTGTGGTTGCCGAAATTTAGGCTGGAGATTTGGGTAAAAACTTTGGGGATTGAGAAATGCGTCATGAAACATCATACACAATGTTGTTCTACTCGGGTACCGTGAAAAAAGTGTTCCCTGGCAGCCAGGACGATTCGCCCAATTTACCCAACATGATACAGGAAGACCGGCGACATCTGGGAATCCCACAGCGGAATCGTGGATCTCAAATGCACTCCATCAGCAAGAGTGCACAGGCGTGCCGCGTCGCCGGAAACGGTTTCGGTCACAGAAACCGTTCAAGGTGGTGCCCCCGTTCGGAATCGCGTTCAGTTGGTGAACATAACTCCAATAACTAGGGTTTATGGGGGTTATATTTATAATTATTTATAGTTGATGGGGATTATAAACCAACTTATAACTGGGGGGGCACCACCTTGTTGGTTGGGCAGTTTCCGGCTGGCCATAACAGACAAGGAAAGCATGCGAAAGAACATGCGACAACTCAAAAAACGTTTCTTTTAGTTAAGTTTCTTTCAGGGTGTAAAAATTTTGCTGCAGTTTCCAGGCTTAGAGGACTTGCTTTGCCAAGTTGGGTGTCATGAAATTGTTACTGGTCGTCTCAGATATTCTCAGATCATTGGTTAACTGCTGCGACGTCAAGGGTGCACTTTGAGCCTTGAACGGTTCATGAGATGACCATGCACCCACGGTTTCATAGCTGGTACTCATGTCAAGCCGAACACATCGCTCAGAATTCCCAAACGGTTATGCATATGCCGTGTAAGGGTGACAGCCCCAAGCAGAAGACGTGCACACTGCGCTACACTACACCA
Organism: Cladocopium goreaui; assembly: GCA_947184155.2. Taxonomy (NCBI): domain Eukaryota; class Dinophyceae; order Suessiales; family Symbiodiniaceae; genus Cladocopium; species Cladocopium goreaui. The sequence goes on along the minus strand of CAMXCT020000469.1, from coordinate 485,068 downwards.
CACTACATCTACAAACGCAACTACCACTACAACTACACTACGCGACACTACACTAATTACATTACACTACACTAATTACATTGTATTACACTACACTACACTACGATAGAATACAACTACAACTACAGTACATTACACCACACTACACTACACTAAATGCATTACACTACACTGCGCTACACTACACTTCACTCCACCACACTACACTCCACTCCAACACACTACACTACACTACATTAGCACACTACACTACACTACATTCAATGACACTACACTACACTACACTAACTACAGCTACAACTACAACTCCAGCTACAGTACATAACACTATCACTACACTACATTACGCTACGCTACACTAATTAGATTACACTACACTACACTGCACTACACCACACCACACTACACCACACCACACTGCACCACACCACACTACACTACACTAATTACATTACACTACACTACACTACTCTACGCTACACCGCAAGAAACCACACTACACCACACCACACTACACTACATTACACTAACTACAACTACAGCTACAACTACGCTACTTTACACTACACTACACTAGGCTACGCGCAGCTACACTGCCCTACATTACATTACACTACACTCATTACACCACCGCAAATGCAATTGCAACTGCGCTACACTAATTACACTACACTACAACTACAACTACACCTACAACTACAACTGCACTACACCACACTACATCCAACAGTTGTCGTGAGGTGACCACTGCAGCCACTGCAACCACACCAAAAAACACAACTCCAACCACCTTTCGGTCCATCAGTGGGTTCGCTCTGCCATTCGTGTGTCACAGCAACAACCTCCTATAGCTTTCCTATTTTTGAAACTTCTGCCACCGCCTTGCGCGGTACTACTGGTATATAATTTAAACTTCCTCTAACCCCCGAAAACCTGCATTGAAATGCTGTCAGATTGAATGCGTCCCCGTGAGAAGGATTAAATCCCCATTTGTTTTTCGTTATTCCCTCTCCAATCTCCCATCATTCCGCACTGCATGTCCTAAAAGGAGCACAAGAATTTTAAATTGAAGAGCTGCGAGTAATTCCATTAAACCCTCCCAAGTACTTACTTTGAATGTTCAGTGCTGACTACACGCCATGGTTTTTAATTTTCTCACCATTGTATATCCCTTTTGAATTCCCTATTCTTCCCTTCCCAGCTGACTTCAACCTGCTCAAAAACCAACTGATGCCCTTTTTCAACTTTTTTTTTCTTATGACAAGCCATAAGCCTTCAAGCACAACATGTGATTTCCCTATGATTTCGCTGTGAATGCTCATTTGCAGGCCATGATTTTGGAGTCGCATTCCGATTTGTCACCCGCGCTCGCGCCCGAAGAAGACCACCCCCCGTCATCACCAAGTTCAAGGCCCTGGGGCTGGGGATCGCAGTTGGGTCCTTTCAGAAAACCGTCTCAGGAATTGACTTAGGTAAGGTACTAACAATCCTGGCTGGTGGTTTGGAAGTTTGGAACATGAATTTTATTTTTCCATATATTGGGAATCATAATCCCAACTGACTTTCATATTTTTCAGAGGGTTGTTCCAAGTTTTATGTACGTAGATAACCATAGTTTTAAAGGTTCCTTGTCAACAAAAATGGGTGTCATGACGCCATGGTTCTACCCATGTATAACTAACCCCATCTGCACCCCCGAGTAACCTTCCCTCCAATTTATAAAGGCAATGGAATGAGTTGCGGGTTGGAAGGCCACTTTTACAACCTGGACCCGGGGTCAGGGGCAATGATCAGAGTTTATCTTAGCTGGGCACCTCCGGCAAAACGAAAGTCTGCCCATTTCTGATCTGGTTGGCGGTTTGGAACAATTGTTTATTTTTCCATTCAGTTGGGAATAATGATCCCAACTGACTTTCATATTTTTCAGAGGGGTAGGTATACCACCAACCAGTTATGATTGCATCTGCGCGTCCACTCCTGTTGCATATTTCACTGCAGATGGCTTATTGAAGTACATTCTACCCATTAAAACCTAACTGGTTGGTGGTTTCAAACATGTTTTATTTTCCAAAATATCTGAGATAATCCTTCCCATTGACGAACTCATATTTTTCAAAATGGTTAGAATCACTCACCAGCTAGCAGCTAGTACAACAAGACCGTCCCAGGCTGATCACGAACTATCCCAAGCTCTTGTACTTGCTGATTTTCTTCCCCGCATTTTGCCACATTTTCCTGGTGGTGGCCTTTGGCATGCTCTATCCAGCGGCACCCATTGCAGCCGTCAACGCCTTCACACTGGCTCTCCGACCAAGAAATCCCGGGGATTTCCCACACTTAGATTTTTTTGGGCTTAGAAATTGGTGCATTGAACCTTTTCCACTCGTGTCAATTTTTTTTTTTTTTGTGTGTGTGTGTTTTTGATGGGAAACATTGCTGCATCTGACAGGCTGCGAATGTTTAGCTCTATCGGACAAAGCCAAGGCTTCCCTGATGCTCTATGGTTTGCTGGCCACTACCTGCGTCTTCCTTTTGGGCAATGCGTTAAGGCTTGGCTGCTCAGAAAGGGTTGATACGTACCCTCTGGTTCTATATAGCCATGGAGACTTGCGGTGTTTAATAAGTAAATCATCATAAATCATCTGCCAACCGTCATTTTCCATAGCTATGTTGAATAACCAGATGGTAAATCTATATATATATATCTATTATCATCCAATATATGGGGATGTAGAATGGACACGCCAACGATGATTTAATTGGTGCTTTCAAACATGCCGTTATTTTAACCATACCATTGGGATGATGATACAAACTTATTCTTCACGGTGGTTGAAACCACCAACCAGAATGGGTTTCCTATGTGATGCAGTTTGATGGCCTATCATTATGTTTTGACATTGAAATTGCCATGTTTATGGGAGTCCATTTTCAGAGAAAGCTGAATGAGAATGATCCTATGAGGGCAGATATGTGCTTAAGTGGGATTGTACAAAATGGCTTGGTGAGATCCGGGTAGAATTACTGATCCAACATGTTGGGCACAGAACTGGTCCCATCCGAAGACCATCATGAAACCAAGTCTAGAGGGCTGCTTATTATTGGTGAAAAGAGTTAACAATCATAAAGCCATGAATCCGGTTTCAATCACATTGCCAACTTGCACAAGGGTTTCGGTTGGTGATTTCAAAAAGCTCAACTTTTTGGTGCTCCATCCTGAAAAGGGAATGAAACCTCATCGGATCAGAGATTAGTGTTGATTCTTCAAGCGGAGTGGTGTGCATAAAGCACAGAATGATGCAGAATGATGATCAAATGTTCAAGATTTGCATCGAATATCATCAAACATCAGGAGGCATGGACCATGGACCTACCATGGAATTATCATCACATGTCTGGTCAAAGAATGTACCACCCTTCTTCATCCTTTTTCCCTAATGTAAGACACACTCAATTTCCGACCCTAAATGAAAAGATACGATGCAATCCAGCGTTTGGGCCGTTCAAGGTCCAATGACTTACACCTGGCTACAGCGCGGCTACATGTCTTTGTGTCGGACTTCAAGCTGCGGTGGAACGACATTTGTCGAATTCAAACAGGGACCTCCTGCAAGGTGAGGCCTCATAGTTTCATTGGATTCGTTTAAGGGAAAATTGGAACCGGGAACCCCCATATTTAATGGTAAAAAACAATGGTTTCCTGCAGATTTTCTTTCAAACCAATCCAATGTTAGTTAGCTGTCAGCTAAGTTGATTAATGAGTTTTAAGTAGATGAATTCTATGGATGGTGGTAGATAGGACGAGCACTTGTGCACTTGAAGCATGGCCGTCATTTTGTGTCTCACCATTCAATCGGAGTCACGCATGGCCTGATTTTGGATCCAACACAAGCTGGCATATCTTGTGTTGGCCATGATATTGCTCAGAGGAAGAATTTATAGCATAGCAAGAACATTTCACCTGAGCAATGACTTGCCAAGCTTGCATACCCGGCAAAAAATGACACATTTTTAGGTGCTACGCAGAACAAAACGGATCAACTGCATCTCGATGTTTGTTGATGATCCTCCAAGTTGACACATTTCCAACAGATCGGGCATACCCCAAGAGATCCCGAAAAAAACATGAGTTTCATGAGGTAAACCCATCCCAAAATTGGGGTTTATGGTGGGGTATGGTCCAGTATGGTCCTAGTACTTGCAGTAATTGGGTTGATGAATTACATTGCGTCCTTTTACGGTTGGCGTCCTGGGGATGCTTCATGGCATTGTGTTTGCCACATGTGCCCAGGAAATGTCAGGAAAGGAGTGGAGGAAATACACTGTGGCCTGGTGTATCATGCTGCTTCTCTTCACCGCAACGCAATGCACGGAAACGTATTTGGCTGTATCAGAGGATGTGACGACAGAGATCAGAGTTTTCAAGCATGTGATTCAGGCAGGGTTACTAGGTACCCTGCGGTAAACATAAAAAGATGTGGAAAGGGCATTTTCTTTCCAGGAAATAACCTACAAATGTTTGGTTTGCCACATCGTTTTGTATGTTTACGGGGGGGCCACCCTCCTAAAAAGCAACGTGGAACCTCGAAAATGGGGTCCGGAATGCCTACTGGAAATTGCCTATTGTTGTGTCCTGGTCGTTTTCAGGGGTGTAAACCTTTCTTAGGGCTGCAGTTCCATTATGTTCCATGGATATGCGGGTAGCTATATATTGTTGGGGCCCCATGTTCAATGGCCATGACTCAGGAACCGATTGATTGGAGGTACCTACCATATATAAGGCCTATTTAAGGGGATATCCCCACAAAATATGGCCTTATATGGTACAGTACCTCCATTTTAGGATCCTGAAATTCCCATTGACATGTCCTAACTTTTGGGGGTTAAAATCCCGCAGGCACACCCATTAACAAGCAAAACAGCACCCTCAAGCTGGCTACACTGGAGTGTCAGCCGGGGTCCCCGTCCACATAGTCCGGTGTCAACAAAGAGAGCCAACTCAGAAACATGGATCAATTGCTCAAGGGATTAAACAGATATTAAACAGATATATATATATACACATATACACACACATATATATATAGGGCAAGAATTTGGGACATGATCCACTGGATTTGCTGAGCCAGTGATGTTCTCCAATCGTTTCATATTCCGATTGGTGAATCCTAAGTGATGAATTTGCTTGGAATATGTGGGCCATTGGGAAAGAAAAAAAGTGGCGTCCAAGTCATCCCGCTAGTTGATGTCGATTGCACTGGCTGGTGGTTTTACCTTCTGGTAAACTTTCACATAACTGATGGGAAAATCACACTTTTTAATGAAACAATCTACTATAACTATGGCCATCTACTACAAAGCAAACTGTGAAATTGCCGGAGGGTAGTTCTGTTGTGTAGTTTTCATGTAGCATCCATCATGGGTTTTTCTGACCCCCTGAACTGTGACATTTTTCATGTTTTTGTGGCCTCTGGAGATTTTTCACGTGGCCTTGGAGGTGTCAGGAACTTCGGAGGTACCGATTCCATATATTTTGGGCCTATTTTTAAGGGCTAAATTTTAGGGGGATATACCCCACAATTCATATGGCCCAAAATATGGTACTAACATGTACGTTTACGTACCTCCATGTATTGGATCCTGGAGTTCCCATTGATTGCAGGTGTTCTCCATCATCAGTTTCACCGTTTCCAGTGCTGTGGTGCTGCTATCGGCATATCTGCAGAGTCATTTGCTGATTGGACTGGACAAGAGCTTGGATTGCTGGTGCTGCTCCTTGACCACCATAGAAAAGACCATGAATCAACGGGCCATTTCAGGAACCTAAATTGGAGGTACTTACCACACACGTACATATATATATATTATATATATAAGGCCCATATAAGGCATATGTAAGGGAACATCCCCACACAATATGGCCCAAAATATAGTACAGCACCTCCATTTTAGCCTGAAATTCCCATTGAATGAACACCCAATGATTGATGTCCAATAAATCCGCTATTTCGTTTGGTGGCCCAATACCACCTCCACTCGTATCCTTTGCTGAAAAAGGTCAACGCTCAGAAAAACGTGGGGAAAAAGGTACATCGTTGCCATGGAAAAAGGTTTGGCGCAACCCTGCGCCATAGAATATATTGAAACTACATGAAACTACATGAAGGAAACCTCTAAAAACTAGAAATTCTATCTGTTTTGATGTTACCTTTTGTGGCTTTGCAATGAATATCTAATTCGATCTCAGTGCTGTGATACAATCGGAATGATGCCTGTTGTTGAGCGACAGCCTTAGTTGGGAAATCTACAGGAAGCCCCATCATTCTGCCGTCGATCTCTTCAGGAGACACTCCATTGTGACATTTGTTGGGTTTACCCTCTGGTACACTAACAGTTTGCGAACTGGAAAATCACCATGCTATTTATAGGTAAATCAACTAAAAAAAACTGTGGGCCATGGCTTCCAGTTCGCAAAGTGTTTCACAAATTACCAGAGGGTATGCCATCCCCATTAAATCACCATTAAATCACCATAAAATTACCATAAAATCCATGGAAAATCCCTATGATATCCATTTTCGGGCACCACCTTACGGACCTTGGACCGTCCATTTTCGGTGAGATTCATTGGATTCATTGGATTCCATCCCAACATGTTCCCCACATAACAGTGATCTAATGGGTTTTTATAGTGATTTAATGGGATATTAATGGGATATACCCTCTCATTATTGCACATAGCCATGGTTTGTTGATGGCCCATAGAAAGTTCAATGGTTTACCGAACTTAAAGATGGTTGGATTTTCCAGTTCGCAAACTGTTAGTTTACCAGAGGGTAACTACTGTAACGAAAAAGTGTTTATAAACCAACTTCTACAACAATTCTACTGGCAAAAATGGTTTACTATGGTGTTTGTAACCAGCTACAGTTGCTACGGTTTACTTCTACAGTTACTATGCTTAATGATTTTTTTAATGGTTAACTATTAGCTATGTTTAAAGCCCAAAAAAGGCCACTACCTACAGTTGCTATGATGTTTGTAAACCCACTTCTACAGCATTTCTATTGGCAAAAATCTATTTAAACAAATATATTAAGAACATGTCATATGGTTAACTATACTGGTTGGTGGTTTGGAACATTTTTTTTGTTCCATAGATGGAAATAATAATCCCAACTGACTTTCATATTTTTCAGAAAAGTAGGTATACCACCAACCAGTATGTTTAAAAAGCCTTAAATCCTTTGGTAATTTGTTACATAGCTATTGAAAATAGCCATAGAAATAGTTGATTTTCCCATGAATAGCATGGTGATTTTCCCATCCATTGTTTGTTAACGTGTACTCTTAGGCCGGGTAAACAAACTTACCCGAGGTCAGATTGTGGAGCATTTGAACTTCCCCCGCGGCGTCGAAACCTGGAACGCCATGCAAGCGCTGCTGAAATGCGTGGGACGAGAACTGGCCATCAGTTTTCTGGCGATGCAGTTCATGGCATCCATCGGCTTCATGTACTTCCTGGTGACTCAGGAAGCGAAATAAATTGGAGGTACCGATTCCATATATTTTTGGCCTATATATTTCAGGCCTATGTAAAGGAAGATAAGATCCCCACAAAATATGGCCCAAAATATGGTACTAACGTACCTCCGTTTTAGGATCCTGGAGATCTCCCATTGATAGGAAAGCCATCGGAAAATACTGATTTAGCCTTCTGAAGGATGGGGATTTGATGGTTTTTTTTGAACTGGTTTTGAGAGATAAGATTAGCTGAAAGATAGGTCGCTAGGTGAATTGGTGGGAAAATCTACGGAAACAGTATTGAAAAAATTGGTGGTAAAAACAGATTTTCCCCGTAACCAATGCATCGAGATTAATCAACCCCAACGTCACAACGCTGGGTTTATGGTAGATACCCTCTGGGAAAAATTGTGAAACACTTTGCGAACTGGAAGCCATGGCCCATAGTTAAATAGTTGATTTACCGAACTTGGAAAAATGGTGTTTTTCCAGTTAGCTTTTTGTATGTTTACCAGAGGATAAACCTCCATTTATAGATGCTTTACATTGGTTTACCGAACTTAAAAATGGTGTTTTTCCATAGCAAACTAATGTCGAAGTGCTTCGTGATCTTCGTGTTTGACATGATACGCCATGGCGCTATTGGATGAGCTTCGGTTGTTCCCATTCTGTTTAAATTTTGCTGCCATGTTCGCCTTTCAAATCTCAAGTGACTCAACTGTCATGCTTGTATATTGGCTGTGTTTTAGATATGTGGTATGGCCGCCCAAAATGGCAGTCCAAAGGTGAAAATGATAAGTTTCATATAATTGATTGGGAACATCATATATGAAGATATGGTGAAATATGGTGTACTATGGTGTACTATGGTGAAATGATGATTAAGCAATGGATTTAGTGCGACCCCACTTTCAAACACACCGCTTCCCTCCTTTTTTTGCCTAAAAGGTGAGTGGAGTGACGATGGCGTTCCGCACGGGCATAGAGGTTGCACCTTTCCTGGTTGAATCTGGGTGAAACAGGAGCTTCAAAACGTACGGTGGATGGTGGCGAAATCCTGCACCAGTTGAAAACGATGATTTATCCCATTGTAATCCCGTTAATTATTTACAGTGTTTTAGTTCCCAATAGTTGCCAACTGGTGCAGGATGTCGCAACTATCCGCAGTATCACTTTGGTAAAGCTATCATTTCCCTGGAAGATCTGTTTGTTGATAGTAGCTCCGTGGTTTTCTTTTATGTGTTGATAGCGAGGACCTCTGGCAATCCAGTTAGGCAAAGGAAATCCTTCAGTTCTAATATAACTAACTGATTGGTGGTTTGGAGCATGTTTAATTTTCCATATATTAGGAATAATCATCCCAATTGGCTTAAAAAAACAGTTAGAGACTCAAAACAAAATTCTGGCAACCCGAACTGACCAACAACTGATCCCCAGGAAAGCCTGTCCTCTCTGCCCTTGCCTTTCCTTCTGCTGGTTAGCATGCGCGTGACGGCTCATGGAGCTGACTTGACTGAGAAGTGTCGGGCCATGCCGGCTTTTGTGAATCAGAAACTTGGATGCGAAAATCTGGCTGGTGGTTTCAAACATTTTTGGAATTTTCCATAATCGTACTGGTGCTTAGCAGGGAATGAGGGAATGATCCATTGGTCAGTCAGTATTAATCTGGTTGGTGGTTTGGAAAACGTTTTATTTTCCATCATATATGGGATGTCATCCTTCCCATTGACGAACTCATATTTTTCAAGATGGGCACATTGCACCACCAACCAGTTTTCTTGTTTTAAACTCTTCCTTTAAATCACCAGAAAAAAAAACTCGTTCCCGACATCCATTTCACCCACTGCCACACATATTTCCCATATACCGTGGATGGTTGTAAAATCCTACATCACCAAAAGGATGGTTGAAACCCTGTAAATCATGGGATAACCTATCTATCATCATCTATCAACTGGTGCAGGATTTCGCAACCATCCACAGTATTTCCAAATCCACCTTGGCATGGGTACCCCCTGGTAAACTAACATAACTATGGAAAAATCACCATTTTCAATGGGTAAATTCACTCTAAGTGGCAATGTTCAATAGCTATGTTAAATTACCAGATGGTAACACCTTTGGTAAATCTGATGCCATGGAATGCCCGGGATAGCCGCTATAGGTGTCCTCTATGGTTTTTCATCCATGTCACTAGTTCGATGATGTCCTTTACCAACTTAATCTATCACCTTTCTAGGGTTATTTAATGTTATTTCATTGATAAATGGGATATAACCATTAAATCCTATACTGATCCCATACCATCCCCATATTTTCCATATGATCTCAGAGTCGTTTCCATCGTTTTGCCGCTGCCAGAGTTCTCCCATGTTTTCCCATCGATCTATGAGGATTCCGACCCACATCTTGATCGACCTGGATCGTCAATACCTGGTGCACTTCATTGCCGACAGCTCGGCAGGCTTTACCGTGCGAGATGTGAAACTCACACGGGAGGTCTTTCTGAAGCAGGTCTACATCTTCGTCGCCATGGTTTCAGGTGAAACATGGTCAAACCCGGGGAAAAAGATGTGAAAACACCTACAACTGGGATATATTAGATGTAGACGTATATATATGTGTGATATTTATATATATATGATATGATATATACATATATATATATATAAATATCTCCCTCCTAGTTGCATCCTATTTCTAAGTATGTTGCATCCTATTTCTCAATGTTTTTACACATGGTTATTGATCACTGATGATCCCTGGGACTTTTACATTTGAGGGGATGAAGTGAGTTCCATGAGTTCAGCTCCAAGCTCGACAGATCTGGGATATTTTGGGATATTCACCGGCTCAACAATGATGGTCTTGATGGCTTCTTACCTTCTGGTAAACTAACATAACTATGGAACATCACCATGCTATTCGTCGGTAAATCAACTATTTCGATTGGGCCGTTTTCAAGTTCGCAAAGTGTAAGAACATAGCAGAGAGTAGGTCATGGGTTATCCCTGAGCCACCATGGTTGTTTCAAGGTCCCACTGACTTGAAAAAATCCATCTTGGGGAGATACCCTGTGGTAATTGTTTATATTCAATGGATTGGTTTAAGGGAAAATCTGAACCGGAAACCATAGATTCATAGATTTTCCCATTAAATATGGAGCTTTCCTGCAAATTTTCCCTTAAACCAATCCATTCATATGTAGTTCTGAGAAATTTATATATAGTTCTGGACCAGTGCTGGCCGCCCACAGGTGCCAAAGGCAAAGAGGCCCGCGCACCAGTCAATACATAGCTATTGAAAATGGCACATTTATAGTGATGTTCCATAGCTATAGGCTATGTTAGTTTACCAGAGGCTATGTCAATGAACATTCCTGGACATGGACGAGGTAAATCGCTGGATTGGTTGGAACATCTTCACCGGTTTTACCATGGGTAATACTACCATTTCCAGATCATGGGGATTTCCGGTTCCAATTTCCCCCCATCAACCAATGGATGCAATCCAATAAGATGATTAAGACATTTCCTGTAAATTTACCCATTTACCATTTCCAGATCATTGGGATATTCACTTACATAGGCCTGAAAAATAGGCCAAAAATATATGGAATCGGTACCTCCATTTTAGGATCCTGAGATTCCCATTGAACTGAACTCTGATCCTGCGATGATTTTCTGATCATCTCTATGGATCATCTCAATAGGACCTCGCTGGGAATTGAACTCTGGATGGGGATGTGGCCATCTTGGTCTCCAATCCCGGCCTGGGAAACAACGTTTGGGGAAACATGCATTTTTTAATGGGTAAATCAACTAGAAGTCGGAAAATCACGATTTTTTATATGGGTAAATGATGGTAAATCCACTTTCTCAATGTTTACCTTAAAGGGTATCCAATTTTCCAATCCCCCCATTCAAAAATGGCCATCGGAAGATCCCAATCCCATGAGATCTCGGAGAAATCCACAGGTCTCATCAGTATTCTCTCGCGGCTCTACCTCTGAGCCGCTGAACCCCTGCTGAACCTCTGCTGAACCCCTGGGTTGCAGGAGTAGTTATCCATTATATCATATAATTACCATTATATCTATATCCATTATATATATAAGTGATAATAGTGTATAATAGTGTATAATAGTGATATAATAGTGTACATAACTGGTTGGTGGTTTGGAACATGATTTTTTTCCATTCAGTTGGGAATGTCATCATCCTAACTGACTTTCATATTTTTCAGAGGGGTTGAAACCACCAACCAGTAATCCCATCAATGGCTACATGGCTACGACTAACCATAGTTATTCACCACCTACCTTGGATGATCAGGTGATACCTGGATGCACGGATTCGTTAAGTGCTACAGGATAAGGGTTCCTAGTGATGTGAACGTTGGTTAAACCATAACAAACCCCCCATGAATACTATAGTTATATCTACCATAAACCATAGAATTCAGCCACTTATAAAACAACTGAACGCTATCTTAACCAGTTCGTGACGTATCTACCATAAACCATCGTTTGTTCATGTTTTTTTCGGCCACTTTTCTGAGGCAACTGAACGCAACAACCAACGCGGGCCCCATCCTGTAGTGTTTACCAAGTGGATGACCTCTCGATTCAGCGATGGATTGCAGATCTTACCGGGTATCTCTAGTAGTTCTAGGCGCAGGTGTGCACAGATTTTCCTTGGCCTTTTGATAATCCCACATAGTCCCACCATGTTGGGACTAACCATCAACAGTTGGGATTTGTCACAGGGACATGATGGTTTTAATATGTTTAAATCGGATATGGAGTTGATATAATGGGGGCAATGAAACATTCCTCAATCATATGAACTACCCCCTACTGTTGTGGGACCCTAAAAAAAAAACATGAACAGATCCAGCCACTACATTCCAATACAGCTAAGATTTCGGCGGCAACCCAGGATGACCGAAGTATCGAAGAATCAATCACCACTTGGTTGCCGGAAGCATGTGCTTCAATGAGTTGTTGTGGTTTTTGTGGCTTTTTCTGCCGCAAAAAAAAAAAGAGGCAACTGGTAACAGTTAGTTCATACCCTGAATGACTAGCCAAAACGATTCTTCAATGGCCATGACGAAAAGGAACCGATTGATTGGAGGTACCTACCATATATAAGGCCTATATAAGGCTTATGTAAGGGAAGATCCCCACAAAATATGGCCTCATATGGTACTAACGTACCTCCATTTTAGGATCCTGGAATGGCCGTTGATTGAATCGCTGAAGCACATCAAAGATTTCCTGAGTTGCCCAAGTGCTACGTAGTGTTTGAAGATGGAGGTAGTTTTTTTTTGGCGACTTCCACTGCCATCCGTGGAGCGATGCCTTGGCAAGGTCAGATCTTTTAGCCCTGTTGTTGCTTAGATATGCTTGGATAAGTTAACTAGCTGGAACTGGAGGTTTAAATATATCAACAAATAGGGATTTTTACTGGGATTTAATAGATGTTCATATGATTTTTCATGGGTTGTGTATATGATTTAATGTGATTGTTTGAGGGAGTTTTGATGGATTTCATGGGATTTTTCATGGATGCTCATATGATTTTTCATGGGATGTTCAGAAATGGGAGGATCATCTTCCTCACATCGTAGAAATCTGGTAGGATCCCTGGTGATCGTTTTGATCCTTTAACCGATGATCCTGAAAGTAGATTCGTCCGACATGGGAAAAGCACAGTTTTTTTTCGGTGAACCTCTGGCAATTTGTTACATAACTGATGGGAAAATCACCATAGAAATAGTGAATTTTCCCATGAATAGCATGGTGAATATTTCCATAGTTTTTTGTAAACGTTTACCAGGGGGTACCCATTTGGGTACAGTAAACTAACAGTTTGCGAACTTGAAAATGGTCCATTTATACTTGATTTACCTAATTTTTCTCCTATTAATTAAAGATGGTGAATTCCACGTTGATTTACCTAAAAAAAAAGTGATTTCCATAGTTTTGGCTTTCCAGAGGCTACACTATAGGTTAAACGTTTACAAACAGATGTGGAAAACGGTTTGTTTCCCGAAGAAAATGATCTTCAAATGCTGGAGTGGGGGGTCACATCTAGGTTAGTTGAGCCTAGGGGAACTAACACTGGTAGTTTCAATATGTCAATGGGAATTCCAGGATCCTAACATGGAGGTACTGTACCATATAAGGCCATATTTTGTGGGGATCTTCCCTTACATAAGCCTTATATAGGCATATATAGGCCTTATATATGGTAGGTACCTCCAATCAATCGGTTCCTGAGTCACGGCCATTGAATATGTTGGTTTACCGTTCCACTGTTCAATCCTGATGATCGATATTCAGGGGGGTTGAAGACACTAACCCCGGAATGGGCGAACCCTACCTGAATTGACCATTTTTTGGAGGAGTTGGTGGAGTACTCTACTAAAGTTCAACGCAGTTACACAGTTGAACCAGATCTCTGCGCTTGGAATTCCAAGGATTGAAAGTGCCCAGTGGTTTTTTGTTCGCACTTGAATCTGAAGATGGTATCCGCAGACGCGCACTCACCCTTAATATCCATCGCCGGCATCAATGCCCATGGTGCGCAAAAGACTTTCCATTCCCTGTGAGCAGCTCTGCTTCTCTGCGCAAGGGGATATGGGCGGAATGAAGATGGAATTCACCTGATTGGTGATTTGGAACATGTTTTTTTCCATATGATATGGGATAATCCTTCCCATTGACTTTCATATTTTTCAAGATGGTTATTGCACCACCAACCAGTTACTATTCGGGCGAATGTGTTCCTAAGAATGAACCCTCGTCCCTTGAGGTTACTTTCTGAAGCAGTCATGTAGTCATGTTCGTAAGACCTAAAACAACAAGGTCATGTAACATGTTCGGCAAATTTGTAGCGCCGCAGGCCTTTGCATTCCCCTTCTAGTTGGAAGTTGGTTACAGCCCTAACGTGCTACCTTGTTGAAGCGTGATATGTTTCATCATCGAATCTGAATATATATATGTGTGTGTGTGACAATATTGAATCGATAACATGATGATAACACAAAGAACTGTAAATGATGGCCGATGCAAACAGGAATCCATCAAACCCTAAAATCAGAGGGATTCGGCAAATACAAACTGGAAAGCCTTAAACGTGGCCTTTACATCGTGTCCCCTCTTCGACAGCTGTCTTTTGCAGAGTAGCTGTCCGAAAGAACTCCGTGCGTCAACCGCGAGCGATGCGAGCGATGGTTGTTCCGTCCAGAAAAAGAAGCGGTTCTGCGCGATGACGCGGGTCAGAATACCTCCGAGTACCCTCTGGTGAACTAACATAACTATGGAAAAACACAATTTTTAATGGGAAAACTCACTATAAATGGTCATTTTCAATAGCTATGTAACAAATTACCAGAGGGTAACCATCAATAACATGAGTCTAAAAATGGATAAAAATAGAGGATTCAACGCAATTCATTGCAATGTTGGTAGGGGAACTGATGAAAAAAAGACCATTGGATGGAATGGGGTACTAGGTTTTAATTTTCAGATATTTTCAGACACTCAAATGACGAAATTCAATGCATTCCACAAAGGTTTCTTGGATAATTAATGGGTCCAAATTAGAGTTCGGCTTTTTGTTTGGCCTATCTTGGCTCCCCTCACTCATGATGATTCTCTTCTGCGCTGCCGTCTTGATGCTGTCTCTAGAGAATGGCATCATACCCGAAAATATGACTGCTGAGTACTTGTGTATTGTCACAAAAGCATATTGCTATTTAACGTAGCTATGAAAAATCGACATGTTTGATAGGTAAATCATCATAAATCCCCTTGCAATGGACCATTTTCCATAGCTATGTTAAATAGCCAAAGGGTAGCTCAATTTTGTCAAATGTTCACCCATCCCCCAGCAGGGTTCATGATTGGGCCCCCTATTTGGTATGATGGAAAACGACCTCCAGCAGGGGTTGATAGGTGATGATTTTGGTGAGGTATCCTGGGGTAAAGGTTTACATGGATGTGGACAACCAATTGCTTATTTGGAAAACAATCAAAAGATTGCGTTTTTTTCACGTCTAAACTTAGTCTAAACGTGAAAACCCAGCAGCCCCCAGTCCAATATAGCATTATTTCATCTTATTTCAGGTTATAGTGAATTAACGCAGAATGGGCAAATAGTGAATTATTAGTGAATGGGATTTCAGTGATCCCTCGAATCCTAACCACAGAACTATTATCACTAATTGATCTAATTTAGCATCATCTTTCAGGTTAGTGAATTAGTGAATTAGTGAATTGCCCTGGGATGAAACTATCAGTGGCGAATATGATTATTAATGATCATCGACATGCATCATTCATGCAAAAAGTGATGGAACATGGGTAGCATGCTCATATTATTCCATGAGTATGGATGGATTAATGGGATTTAATAGATATGAATGGAAATATAATGGTGATTTAACTGGAGATGTCACCCTAGAAATACGTTTCGATCTTGCTGGGGATTACAACATTTCCGGGACATGTTGCGTGAAGCCTCCAGATTTGGAGGCAAAAAGCAAGACTTCCTGGAAACGTTCCCAATAAAAATAGAAAACCAACCGGTTGACAATAGCCAGTTGTACTTTATGCATCGTTTTCACCAAGGGTCATTTATCTGCGAAGGACCCTCCCAACACAGATTTGTGGCCCTTTTCAGCACCAGAGATGCGCAGCACCCCAACACGTATGGGACAGAGCCGACTGAGCAGACGCATATGACGCCTATTGGGTAACCTTGGTTGAGCAGTGAGTAGTTCAGCATGTGTTGTGTGCAAAAAAGGCAGCAATATGCAATGTATGTTTTTCTCCTTTCTTCAGGGCCCACCTAAAATTAAGCATGTTGAGTTGAATGCATCCAATTACAAATTTGTGTTGGTCAATATCCATCAATATCTATTGTCCATTGTTTTGTGTTTTTGGTTTCTCAAAAATCATCCAACCAAAAAAGGTATTTCCTTGGCTAACAATAGCATAGGAAATATCTCAACTGAACTTGAGATGAACAGTCTTGTCAACCTCATTGAACAAAATAAACAGCAAAGTGATAGGTAAAGACTACGCCCGTGATTCAAACTCAGCACATTAAAATTAAGATATAGAAATTCGATAAATGTCTTATACATTAAGTCATTAAGATAAGCTCTATAAACTCAAAAAGAAACTAGAAGAACCGCAGCGCCCATGGAAGACGACTTGGCAAAGCTGAATGATGAGCTGAGGACAATCCCGGCCGCCACTGCAGGGGTCGATGATGTGCTTGATCAATGGCCATGTTTCAAGAACCAATTTTTTTCGAGGCACCTACCATATATAAGGCCCATGTAAGGGCTTCTCAGGAATATCCCACAAAATATAGCCTTAGATGGTAGGATTTTCTCCATTTTAGGGTCCGGAAATGACCATTGATTTTATACTAAAGCATTAGTAAACCATCCCCCAAATTTCCCCTAAGAATGATCCAGATCTATGTTTTCCAGTGGTATCGTCGATAGGGCACCGTAATTTTTTTGGCGGTTTCCTTCCAGATGATCCCAATTTCACCATGGGCAAACCATAGGAAAATGGAGGTTTTAATGGGAAAACCATAGGAAAACCATAGGAAAATGGAGGTTTAGCCTCTGGTAAACATACAAAAAACGATGGGAAATCACATGTTTTTAATCAACGATTTCTATGGCCATTTTCCAGTTCGCAAACTGTTGGTTTACTGGAGGGTAACTTTGATCATCCTTGGGGCCCGATCGTCTATATGGTTGTGATGTCAACGGAAGGATGGTGTTAGGATTGGGGAATCATCACCATAGCTTTTAGCGAACTTCTCAGCCATGTTTTTTGGTTCGTGAATGATTGTACTTCAGACTCTTTTTGGAGGTTTTGGCATGGTTTTACCAAATAAATACAATAAATGGCTGTAATTTGAGGTACGGGACTACCCGACTACCAGAGTTCATTTTCCCATATTTCGGATGGGGGCCATCCAATTTACCGTGGGTAAGCAATGATTACTAGGTCAATCTTACATGGATACTTTAATCCTTTAGTCTTTTGGTATTTACGGGAATATCTACTAACCAGCAAAGAATTTAATTTTTTGCAGGGTATCTAAGATTGGCAATGTATATAGTTGTCTTCAGGTTAAGATTCAACCATCTAAAAGATGGGATTCAATGGTCATGAAAAGGGGAGAAAAATTGGCGTCCAACTTTTGGATCAGGGGCGATTTCGTGGATGCTTGGATGGTTCGGGAGGACCCAGCTGGTAGACCTGAGAATGTAAAGGGCTTACACTATATATATATACATATCTCTGTGTGTGTACCTATATTTACATATACATATATATATACATATACATATATATATGTATATGATAAACATGGCTATATATCGGGCTAATAATGGGATTATGATAATACTGGCCTCATTTGACTAAACATGGGTTGCCAAAACTCGTGGTTTAGTGTCACTTTTAACATTATTTCAGTGTCATTTGGGGCTACACTATTTTCAAATGCACCCATAGCTTTTACCCTCTGGTAATTTGTCACATAGCTATGGAAAATTGCCATTTATAGTGAGTTTTCCCATTCAACTTGGTGATTTTCCATAGCTTTTTCTATGTTTACCAGAGGGTAAGAGCAAACTGAGCTGCCAGGAAAACAGGCAATCTCGGCTCAGGCGGAGAGTGGTGGGGTGGTTAGATTTTCGGGCCGTGGATGGAAGATTTTCCGATGTTATAATGGAAAAATCTATGGGGACATAGCTAACAAAGAAATATATGGGGACATAGCTAAGGGAAAAAGATATGGGGAAACATATATGGTGTAGATTTTCTATAATGGAAAAAAATACTGGAATTTGTCCAACGGGAGCTGAGACAGCTGAGATACCAAGAGTTCTCCAACCACATGATAGTTAATTTGCTTGCTAAAAATCTAGTGCTACTCATTTTCACTGAATCAGGCTCTCAGTGGGTAATGCTTTAGATTTACGCTTTGACATGGAATGCACAAAAACTGTTGAACAGAACAACCACCCCATTCCAGCCAGTGGGCACACATTTTAACCATCAAAGATATAGAAAAAACACTTGTTATCATCACTTATCACAATTTTAGTGGAATCTTACTCAAGCCCCGCAAAGATAAAGTTTGGTGAAACCCCACTGAAACAGTGCTCAATTACTTTCTATCTGTTTGATGGTTTGCTATAATGGATTACTGGAATATATCACCCCAAATTTAATTATATATCATCCCAAAATAACGAATCCATTGAGTTTATTATCGATATGTCTAGATATGTCTAGATGAGTTTTCGTTCGAACCACCAGTTTATAGTCTGGTTGGTTGTTTGGAACATTTTCTATTTTTCCATATAATTATTGGGAATAGTAACCCCAACTGACTTTCATATTTTTCAGAGGGGTAGGCAGACCACCAACTAGTAGCGTATGTTCATTAATTATTAATATTAATTGACCCGCATTCATGAACTGGAATAACATTGGTCAATCAGTATTAATCTGGTTGGTGGTTTGGATTTTTTTTTAATTTTCCATCATATATGGGATAATCCTTCCCATTGACGAACTCATATTTTGATGGTTATTGCACCACCAACCAGTAATGGTCAATGGTATGTTCATGTATTTGTCAGGTGCCCTCTGGTAAACTAACATAAGTATGGAACATCACCATGCTGTGATCAACAGTATCAATGGGTAAATCAACGAACTAAATGGTGATTTTCCAGTGGGAAACTCATGGAAAATCATCCCATGAAATCCGATGAAAAAAATCATCCCCAGTTGGGTAAACAAAAAATGATTCTGAAAAAAACATTGAAAAACCTGGCACTTAAAAAATGGAATACCGTAAGAAAACCGTAAGAAATGGTGGTGTTCATGTATTTTTCCACGTATTTTCCAATGTTTTTCTTACGGTTTCTCCATAAACACCACCATTTCTTGGGGCCTCGGGCGTCGCGTCCAGGTCCCTGGTTGGCACTGGAGTCCAACCCGGAAGTCTTCACGGAGTTTGGGCAGAAGAAGCTCGGAATCCGAACATCTGGCAGAAAATGGCTGGATTTTCATGGATTTTCATTGATTTTTCATGGATTTTCACCTAGAGAATGAGGATTTAGATGGGTTCTTCTGGATTGGTTAACTGGTTGATGAGGATGTAGATGATTTTAGAAATTTAGGATCACTTAGATTTTCTTAGTATTTAGATGGGCCCGGATTTTTTTTTTTTGCATTGGTTGGTACAACTGATGTTAACTGGCAACTGGCGAAAAAAACTAACATCGCCAATTTTGGGATTGCGATGTCATCATGGCGCTGAAGCAAAGTTGGCTATAAATTGCTTTAGATTGCAAATTAACTGGGTGGATTATCCCAAAAAGACACATAACACCACACATAACCATATATTATCACATATTATCACATGTTTTGTCCAATATTTTCCCATAAAATGCCATATTCCATACCAGTAACCACAATGGCTGTCCCCCAATTACACATCCATTTTTATATCATTGAATATCCATTAATTCCCATGTAACGGCCGACCATATCCATTTTCATATCCATCGGCTTGTCCAAAAACGGCCCCAAGGATCGGCTTTATTATCCATAGTCTATAAGGCCTATGTAAGGGAATATCCCGACAAAATATGGCCTTATATGTTACAGTACCTCTATTTCAGCATCCTGAAATTCGCATTGATCAGAGTTAACAGTGACTATTTGGGATTTGATAGTTTCCTGACTATTCTCCATAGTATATTATCATTATCCATAGATACTATCACCATTATCATTATCATTATCCTCAGCATTCACTATACCATATCGCTATGGGTTAACATTATTTTGACTATTATTCACTATAACATATTCCATATGATATTCCATTTAATCTACCATTCGATATAATATGCCTATGATACTCCATGATATTCCATATACATATATATATATATACATATGTGATATTCACATATATTCACTGTTATTCACTATAATATCCCATAATGTAAATCAAAACGGCCCTCACCAAGGATCGGCGACATGTAATGGACATGTAATGGGAAATATTGTCCCATACATCCCATATTTCATAACAGTAAAATGGCCATGACTCAGGATCCTAAATTGGAGGTAGTACCTACCATATATTTTTGGCCTATTTTTTAGGCCTAAATTTCAGGGAATATTCCCCCAAAATATGGCCCAATATATGGTACTTGCTAACGTACCTCCATGTATTGGATCCTGAGTCATTCCCATTGATCAGAGTTAACAGTGACTATTTGGGATTTGATAGTTTCCTGACTATTCTCCATAGTATATTATCATTATCCATAGATACTATCATCATTTTCATTATCATTATCCATAGCATTCACTATACCATATCGCTATGGGTTAACATTATTTTGACTATTATTCACTATAACATATTCCATATGATATTCCATTTAATCTACCATTCGATATAATATGCCTATGATACTCCATGATATCATCGGATTCCAAGGATCGGCTTACCCCGCAGCTGGTCCTTCTGCGACGTCTTGGGCCTCGACGATGAGCTGCTGGAGCTGGTGCCTCCCTCCGTCGCCTGCATCCTGCTGTTCCCGTGCTCGGTGCCACCGGGGACATCCGGGGACACCGGAAATCCCCGAGAAACGGGAAAAACCGATGAAAATATGGTGATCTCATGGGATTTGATAGGAATTCGATGGGATTTCATTGGATATTAATGGAATTGACTACCAAAACTTGGGGAAAAACCATGGAACATGCATGAAACAACGTATTTTAAACCATGCTTAAAACATGCTAAATCAAGGGTTTATCATGGTTTATCCTAGTTAGTAAGTGGGTCATTCGACTTAGTGGTTTATGACCCCAGTTGTAAGTGGATTAAACCTACTTGTAAGCAGGGAATTCCAGGGATATAATCTGTTTACTTGATGCTTCGGTTGACTGCTTCTATGGTAGACCAAACTTGGATGAAGCACGTGCTCTTGTCAAGTGGGTCGTGCAAGTCACTAGTCGATGAAGACATGCGATTTTGAAACTGCAAACTCCAAGAAAAAAACACATGATATCACAACCTTCCATTGAACAGCATTGAAGATTATGTCCCATCTCCCCCTCAGGAGGGGACAAAAATCATCATTTTGTTTCCACACCTGAAGTCCAAGTTAATTTTCCATAGGCGGAACAATTCCCGGAAACCACCATTACTAAACTGCACGGAGCCGTTGTCGTTCAACCGTTTTCAGCTGTCCTCGAACCGTCGGACCGGGCAGGAGCGTATCTATGCTGCAAGGCGTGTGCAAGATGCGGCACTGCGGAATGGCAAGAGTCATATGAGACGCACAGCTGCAGATGCTAACGCGCCAATTGGAGTTGTATAGGTTTGATCGACTTCGGATATTTTGGATGAATCAACGTCTAACCATAAACATAAAAATCCAGGTGTTGATTTGTTGTTTGGTGATATGACCGCAAGCAATTGATAAATTACCATGGAATGAATCAAAACCCGAAATGACTCATATTGGGGGATGAACAATCATAAATCCAAGCTGTTTTGATTGTTTGTAGCGACCCCGGGTTTAAGATAAAACTTGGTAAAACCCTGTAAAATCCATAGTGGCAACTTAGGTCTATATTTTTGAATGTGACTATCTATGACTATTATATCATATTATATCTGTATGCACAACTTGGAGAATCAATCCCACTTGGTAGCTCAAAATGGGATAACATCAGTAGATCATCAGCCAGACAGAGTTTTACCAGGTGAAAATAGTGATAAAGTGAATCGGAATTCTAGTGACTGGTTAGTAACCATATGGGTTGCCTAAAATGGGGATACCCCAATAGCTGGATGGTTTATAATGGAAAATCCTATTAAAATGGATGATAACTAGGGGTACCCCCATGACTTTGGAAACCTCCATATGATGCATAGTCCATCATTTCTGTAAAGAATTAACCAATGGTGGACTTACTAACCACGCGGAGATTCTCCGCATGCGATTCATGGGACAAACAATTCAGGATCCAAGCAACGAAAGCTGGATATTTGGATGACATGAGCAGAGACCCGCTGATATGTTTACCCTTTGGCGATTTATAGCTATTGAAAATTGCCATGTACAGTTAATTTACCAATTAAACCATGTGACTTTCACTAGTTATGTTAGTTTACCAGAGGGCCAGAGGGTAATCATTATCTTTTTTCTTGCGTTTTCTTGATTGTATAGCCAATGTTTAAGATTTTTAAGACCTCACGAAAGCTACTACCCTCCGGAAGATCAGACATGGCAATGGAAGAATATCCAGCTGGTCATCAAAAGGGGCAAGCTAGACTTTTCCCCATTTAGTTCGATGATTTACCCTCTGGTAAACAAACAAAACGCTATTAAAATGGCCATAGAAATAGTTGATTTACCCATTAGAAATGGTGATTTTCTATAGTTATGTTTGTTTACCATTGGTTCCTGGTTGGTGGTTTGGAACATGAATTTTATTTTCCCCATTTTCGTTGGGATGATGATCCAATCTGACGAACTCACTCCATCATTTTTCATGAGGCTACGTATACCACCAACCAGCTAATAACATCACATCAATGGTAATTTCAGGATCCTAAATTGGAGGTACGTAAACGTACCATATTTTGGGCCATATTTTCTGGTGATATTCCCTGAAACTTAGGCCTTATATATATAGGCCTTATATTTGGAATCGGTACCTCCAATCAATCGGTTCCTTTTCGTCATGGCCATTGATCACATAATGGCCATCCATTGACTTCGGGGATGTCTCCGCTCGGTTTCATCCACGCAGCTGGCCAGCCAGCTTTAACGGTCACTGCGGTCACCGTTGATCCAAAAAACTGATGGGAAAATCACAATTTTTTGATGGATAAATCCACTAGAAATGGCCATTTTCAATAGCCAATATACCAATATACCATTAATAATGTATAATAGGTATAAGAGCATGGTATATTGGGCTAGCATACCATTAACTCTGATCAATGGGAAATCCAGGATCCAATACATGGAGGTACGTAAACGTACCATATGTTGGGCCATATGAATTGTGGGGATCCTCCCTGAAATTTAGGCCTGAAAAATCGGCCTTATATATGGTAGGTACCTCCAATCAATCGGTTCCTGAGTCATGGCCATTGATGACTTGGTGATTTATCAAACTTAGATCCCACTTAGTAATTATGTGGGTTAAGCCGAGTAGGTCGTATTTTGTAGGGTTAGTTGCCCCTTAAAAAACTGGGTCTCGAGGATGAACAATCTGTTTTGGGTGCTGTCCAAGCTGTTACATAGCTGCTATAGCTATGTGGAAATCTGGGAATCCCATTGGTTTCAGGTTTCGTTTCACGTTCGGATTTTTATCTACAAATCAGGGTAAATTATAACGACCTCACTGCGACCTCAGTGGAATCATGGTTACTAAGGGGAATCATCCCCACATGGCCTTAATTCAGGTTAGTGAAATATTATCATTTACCCAGACAAATGCTGGAAGATGGCCACAAGAAGATGAACTGTCCCTATCTTCGATTTTATTTGCTGTAACTTGATACAGATGCAGAAGGGCAAAGCACCATAATTTGTAGATAATTGTCCTTGGGTTTCCTATAGTTATTGTATGTTATTTTCCATTTTGTTTCCCAGGTTCAGCACTGTTCAGTTGCCTCAGGCGCATCTGTGGCAACTGAACCCGACCTCTTCTTTTTGAAGCAGGTCTGAAAGGATGGGGAAGGTCTTTTCCAGGGGTGAACTGATGGCAGAGAACTGTGCCAACGCCAGAAATCGATGAAGAAGTGGAGAATCTTGAGGATTGCACTGGTTTCTTGATTTTCTCATGGTATCCTGGTATGTTCAACAATTTTTCAACCATTTTTTCGTATTAACCTCCAGGTATCGAACTGGATACTTTGTCAAAACCATGGCCATGGTTGACATCCAATCCAAACGGAGTGATTTCCGAAGGGTATCGGGGTTTTAAAAAGGGCTTATATGGGGGTTATACATGGAGGTTATAAGTTATATATGGTTATATGATCTAATCATATATAACTTATTTAAACATATCCCATTTTTCCAGGTTATAAACATGGTTTTAACCATCAAAACATCCGTTCCTGCCCCGCTGTTGTGCCAGGTCATTGGCTTTGGCAATGCGTGTGGCACCATCGCATGTTTGCCCACCGCTCGGATGATTAACGGACGGAAAACTGATTTGTTTTTTGGCCATGGGAAAAACCATGGCAACCATCAGTTGCTTAAGCCTACCCTCTGGTAAACATACAAAAAACTGATGGGAAAATCACCATGCTATTCATGGGAAAACTCACTATTTCTATGGTCCATTTTCAATAGCTATGTTAAATTACCAGAGGGTAACTATGGTTACAAGCTGGTGCCCCAAAATGTGATGTGAACGTTGGTATATAAACCATAGGAATAGTATGTCAATATATCTACCATAAACCATAGTTATTGGAGTTATAAACCAACTTAGCTATCTTGGGGGCACCACCTTGTAACTATGGTGAGATATGGTTAATTATGGTTAGATATCCACATTGTACCTGGATTTGTGGGAAAATTTGCGGGGACGCCTTGTATTCGGAGGTCAACGTCTGGGTTTCTGGTTAAGATGTTCCCTTCTTCCAGCCGGGACACGGGCCCTGGGGTGGACGTGAGGTCTTGGACCTCTTCGGAAAAGCTAGCGCCCGTCTTACCGATGCTACATGTTAGGTGTGTTGTTCTGAATCCCTAGTTTCTCTTACTTTCTATTGATTTTGTTTGGTTTTCATGATCTTTATCATACATCTACATGTGTTGATTGAAGGTACTATTTTTATTTCTTTTTCAGCGTCTTTGTGGATGCTCCATCTCCTCCAGACTGTAAACAAGAAGATGTTTACATCCCCCAACTGGATGGCTAGAAACTCATCCTTTAATCTTTTGCTATGGAAACTCACCAGAACCAGCAAAAGATTATCATTTTTTGTGGACTATCAAAGATTGACGTGGTGACTTGGTGATTTATCCCACAAAAAACCATGGTGAATACCCCAGTTACCAGTAGGATGTTGTAGGATAGGTAGGCTTTTTGAGGTGGGTTAACCCCAGTTCGGAATCGCGTTGGTGAACCAATTTCACTCCAATTTCACGAACTGGTTGATTAGGTAGATATATTATATATATTGACATACTATGGTTTTAATATACCAACGTTCACATCACTTGGGGGGGCACCACCTTGCGACGAAAGACGCGACCGAGGCATGCCATTTCCAACTGCCGGGCCTGGCTATCGCTGGATGGACCCTTGGAGCCTTGGCGATGATGAAACACCAGCTGGAACGATGGTGGTTTATGGAGGTTTATTGGAAACCAGGTATATCCATGGTGAAATGGATTATTTAACATGGTGAAATGGATTAATAAACCATAGTATGTCAATATAACTATGGAAAGTCACCATGCTATTATTGGGAAAACTCACTATTTCGACTGGGCCAATTTCAATAGCTTTTTGTATGTTTACCAGAGGGTAATGTTCAATGGAGGTTTATTAATCCAGGGTTGACATTAGTGGTGAAATGGAGTTTTTTAAAAAATATTGGAAAAACAATAATAAACCACCCATTTGGTGAAATGGAGGTTTATTGGATTATTGGACAATGTTCAAAAACCTTGGTTTCCTGTAAACTTTCCAATAAACAAATCCATTGAAATGTACATGAAATGGAATGAGATTCGATGTTCAATGGATTAATAATGTCAACCCTGGATTCATAAACCCCTGCTGTTTAATTTGGAAGGTACCATTAAAAAAATCAAAACGTATTAGATGAAATGACTATTGCACGAGTACCCCTCTAATTAATAAACCATTGTTTATTAATCTGGGATTGACATTAATGTTCAATGGATTGGTTTAATTTAAAATCTACAGGAAACCAAGGTTTTTCCCATCAAATATAGGGCTTTTCTGGGTACCGGGACCGGGTACTCCTCCAATAGTCATTTCATCTAATACGTTTTGATTTTTTTACATGGTACCTTCCCAATTAAACAGCAGGGGTTTATGAATCCAGGGTTGACATGAATGGTGATTTTTTGTTTTTATTTGGGACAAACAAGAATAAACGACCCATTTGGTGAAATGGCAGGTTTATATATACTTTTAATTCTTTTCAGGTTGAATGGATTTTGATATATTATGTATTTTGTTTAAATAATCAATTCATTGATCATATCATTTGCCTACAAGACCATAGTTATATGTAGCTATATCCTATATCCTGCAGCCATTGACAGAGTTGCTACAACCGATGGGGGCCGCCTCAACAGTGCGGTGAACGTTGAAAACTCCAATGGAAACTCGTGGGATTTCGATGGTTTTTACGTCTATAATCCAAGGTTGCTAAGGTTAATTACTCTCCAGTAATCAAACATGACAATTGGAAAATTGGAAGATCAAAAATTGGAAAATCATAACATGACATTTGGATAATTGGAAAATCAAAAACACATTTATGGATGTGTTTTTTCAATAGAACCTCCAGTACTGGGGATTTTCCCAGTGATGTCCAGGCCATCGGGTTGATGGGCAACATCTGCGCATTGTTTGCCCGGCTTTCTGCGCAAAATCTAACCTGCGCCCTCCAGCCATTATAAGTTTATAGCTATTGGACATCTATATAAAATAAGTTGAAAATACTCGCATGGTACAGTGTATATTTCTCATGTGAGCTTTCCTCTAGCACCCTTGATGTCATTTGCAATTGTAGACTTGTATCAGTTACTTGTCTTCCGGCAATAGGCTTAACTAGTTCAGAAGAACATGAGTTCAAACTCGCATAGTTTGTAGCCTTGCTGAACTTTGCTGAACATGCTGTTTGGCTCAAGAAAACACTCGGACAAAAAGGTTTCATTGCGTGTTCGCTTCCAACTGCATTGCTTTGTTGCCTTGATTCTGCATTGTGTTTGCATCCAACTGCACTTGCATTTGTCCATTTGTGATTTCAACTTGCATTGAACGCGCCTGTCGCGATATATCTTATTTATACTGGATTCAGGAATCAGGTGCGTTTCTCTGATCTTATCTGGTTATCAGCCGCACTCGGCTCTATCTTCACTATCACTATTGGGTTGTGAGACTGAACTTTCGAAACAATTTGGTTGCAGAGTAGATCAAGCATTTTTCACTGCATTACACCATCTTGATCATTGATCGCGCTTGGCGCGTAATGTCGGAACAGCCTCCAAAACGTGAGCGTGGAAGACGTGGTGGAGATCCTTTTCGCAGATCGCAGGTTGCTCGAAAAGCTGCTGGCTTGGTAAGCCACTTAGACTACTTCGACCCGGAGCAATACGAAATAGACAGGGAGGGTCAACGTAGGCGCGAAGAGCGCTCGAGGTCGGCTGCAGAAGCTGGCGCGGTAGCCAAGGAGGTTTCAGCTGCTGCTGTGCCTGTGCCTGTGCCGCCACCGCCGGCAAGGACAGTGCATCACACAGAATCGGTCAGATCCTTGTCATCTCGACGTGTGATTACATCGAGCTCTTCTGTATCGGTGCCGGCACGACCCATCGCTCCTCCACCTACGCCCACTGGGGGTGCCAGTGGTGAGTGGCAATTGTCGTGGGTGTGGGTGGAACACACCGAGGCGGGTTCAAGGACCCCTGAGACACCGCCGAAGGCGGCACCGCCTGCAAAGAGGCGATCTAGGTCTCCTTTGCCGCGGAGGTCCAAACCGTTTTCAGCTGCTGCTTCAAAGGTGCCTGCTCCTACAGTTGCTCCAGTGGAGGCAGAGCCCAAGGTGCCGAAGAAGCCGAGATCTCCGAAGCAGAGAAAGGCTGAAACAAGGAAGGTGGCCTCGAGACCATCTTCCGTTGACACGGCAAAGCCATCGTCTTCGACAAAGCTTGTTGGGTCTGCACCATCTACAGCGTCCTCATCTGCTCCTTCATCCTGTGCTACCACAACACCAGCTGCGCCAGAGCGCACTGTGAAGATCACTCCTGTTCGCAAGGCCAAGGAGCTTGCAAAAGGGGCCGAGTCGGAGGTTGCAAAGCCCAAGTCTCTCCAGGAGAGGACTGTTCAGTTGAAGCCAGCCAAGGCTGCTGCAAGGTCCTCGGAGGTTGTTGCGGACATTGCACCATCTTCCACGGCGTCAGGGGCAAGATCTACTGAGAGACCTTTGATTGGATTGGACTGGCATAAGACTTTGAGCCACGAGCGTGAAACTGACGGTGGTGCTCTGGAGGGTTTTGTTCCGGCATCCAGCATTGCGATCCTCAGGGACTTGTTGAACAAAGGCTGGGATCTTTGCGTGGTGTCATTCGGCAGTGCATTGGCCACGCAAAACACCACGTTGACAGCAGCTCGAGCTTTGGAGCAAAGATTGCAACGTCCGTTCAAGGACATCTGCATTGTGCCTCGCAAGCGCACCTCAGATTGGACAAAGGGACCCAGTGTGACTGGGCATACCCAGTCAAAGGCTGAACTGGTCAAGGAGCTTGGCATTGCCATTTTTGTGGACGATCAGCGTGCCCTCTGCAACGACATCCTTCAGTTGCAAGTCAATCGTGCACGTGGGTCCAAGGTGGTTGCCATCACAACTGACAGCAGATCGCCAAGTGATAGCCTTCGGCCTTTGGAGCGGTTGATCCGAAGAACTGACATTGATTCGGTGCCATTGCCGTCCTATTTGAAGTCATTGGCGTGAGTTGGCACTCCTGGTAAACTTTGATTCCCTGTGAGAAGTGTCAGGATTGATTTTTGTTTGTCAGTGTTTGGCAGCAGCCCTTCAAGTGTTTTCGTTGCCCTTTGCAGATCGCGCTTGCGCGGTAGTCGTTGGTATATCTTTGTCTGAACGCGCGTTGCGCGGAATTTCTCGTCATCTTGATCGCTCGCGCTTGCGCGATTAAATTCATTTTTAATTTGTTTGGGTGTTCGCGCAATTGCGCGGTAGTTTCCCCTGTATCTTTGGCTGCATGAAAAGGGAGGTGCCTGCGACGCCATTCAGAGTTGTCGGTCCAGGGATTGAGTATTCCACATCTTCAGAGTCACCAGAGATGCAGTCGGGTCCAGCAGCGATAGCAGACTCCAGCCCGCCTCAGGAAGTGCAAGTGTCTTCAGCTGCGCACACGAGGACTGGTGGGCGGTCATCTGCGCATACTGCTACTGGGAGAGATGGTCAAACGTTGAACCAATACAACACCCAAAATTTTCAACAAAATACATTGCACCATCACCAACAACAAAATGCACATCATTCCCAATCCGTTCACAACATGATTGACCCTCAGCAGCTGGAGCATTTAGTTGAATCCACGGTTCAGTATCGGGTAGAAGCTACTGTTTCACAGATGAGGGAGAAAATGAACATGCATTTGGCGCGTATAGAGTTGGAACACCAGGCTAGGTTGAATCAAGCTGAGCAAGCGAGCCGGTTGGCGATGCAGCGTATACATGCAGAAGGGTCTCAGCAGATTTCACAGGTTCAGCATGAAAGAGACCTAGCTGTTCAGCAATTAAGTAAGGATGCTCATCAGTTGCAACAGGTCCAACAGGAAAAGGCCATTCTGGCCAGACAAGCTGAAGGTGAGATCATGACCGCCACCCAGCGTGCTGAGGCGCAGATCTCAATTCTTGCAGCGGACAACCAGAAGCTGGTGGGAGATCGACAGCAACTGCATGACCAGATGCAGATGCTGAGACAGGAGCTGGCGGCCGCAAAGCAGCAGTTGATGAACAAGGATCTTCTCTCGTCTGCATCATCTGTTGTGGGTTTTCCACCAATGATGAACCCTTTTGATATTCCAGCAGTTCAGGGATCTCCGGCTTCGGAACATTTATCTGTCAGGGCCTGTAGTGTAGCTAGCATGAGTCCTATGGAAGTGATGTTTTGTTCATGTTGTGGTTCGCAAAATGTGATTGGAAGACCATCATGTTGGAGGTGTGCTACAATGTTTAGTTTGGCAACAGCCAACAATGGCACGGATCGTTTTCAGGGTCCAGGGTTGCCGTCACCATCAATGCCTCCACCGAGCGATGCTCCATCGATGAGATCACAGATTTTTCAGGATCCACTTGGCGCGTGTAACGCTGCCGATTCAACGGTCAGTGCATGTGCTGGGATTCCACCGATTCCATTGGTTGGATGCACGGGTGCTTTGGGGAATGTTCCTGTTGGAGGTAGATGTGATGTTGGATTTCAGAAGCATCAAATCCAGTATGACCCGAATGGCCCAAGAATTCAAGCGGGACATATTGTTCCGCAACAACCTTTTCGAGATGATCAGAGGGGTATTAGTCGGCCACCATCCATTCCTGAGAATGTTGCAACCAGCAGTGCAAAGTTCTACCGAATGAATTCTTCAACCAACAGCCAAGGGTCCACAGATGGCACTGGGTCTCACCAAGGTGATGTTGGAAATGGCGGTAGAACAGATGGTGGAGATCCACCATCAGGGGGGTGGCTGCTTCCTGGTGAAAAGGATGAAAATGTTTTCAAGATCAAGCATTTGAAAGGAATCCAGATCACTCGTTTGCCAAATGATGCCACTTCATGTAGGGAATGGCGTGCAGCATTTTTAGCTGCAGTGAGTCGCATTGATTTGACTGATCGCGATGTGTTGGTGAAGTTTTGTGTCCATTGCATGGATGGTGGACGTGGTCGCAAGTTTCGTGAAGAGCTTCAGGCATCAACTGCGTTCACGATGTTCAGCAAGCATGTCGCTGCGGAGCTCATCAAGCCTGAAGTTTTGGCAACAAACACTGATCTTGCACATGAACTGACTTCATGGGTGGAGGAATGCGCAACCAAGCAAGAGGGCCCCAAGGGCATGCCTCTGATGAACCTCATTATCAGCTTCTACGAGACTGGGACTGATTCGTCAGTGGCTCTCAGTCAGATGCATCTGTTGTCGCTTCAGTTGACCGGAAAATCTCTCAAGGAGGTTGGGGACTTTGTGAAGAAGACCAACTACGTCTTGCATGGGTTGAAGCCTGAGGACAGGCCAGCCGAGAACACGCTCTACGCATGGCTATGGCATCAGGTGAAGAGAGTGCCAATGTTGAACCGTGTGACAGAGCGGGTCAGGAACAGCAAGGCCAACTCCAAAAAGAGGACGTTCGACTGGCTATGTGCACAGATTGCAGAAGAGTTGAGAGAGCGGCGCCATGACAGCAACTTCGAGAATGTATCAAAGGGGTTGCAGTCGAATCCACCAAGTCAGCTTGCGCTTCCAGCGCAACAGCATGAGCAGTCAGGAAAGGCTTCAGCCAACAAGCCCAAGCATGAATCGAAGGGCAATGCTCCGGCGGCAGCTGGTCCGTTAGATGTTGGGAAGGTGAACCATGAGAAGAACCGGAAGGCACCATGTGCCCTCCACGCGGCTGGCCATTGTAGATTTGGCAAAAGATGCAGGAACCATCATCAAGGAGAACCAGGATCAGATGCAGCGAAGAAGGCCTTCACGGAGCACCAGCAATCAATGCTGAGTTCAAAGGGTGGTCAGAAAGGTTCCGAAAAAGGAGATGGAAAGGGATCCAAGGGAGGAGGAAAGGCCCAGAAGGGAAAGAAAGGAGATGGAAAGGCAACAAAGGGAGCTGCAGCGAGTGCTCCACCAGCAACAGCGGCAGCAGCGGCAGTGGCATCTACAGTCACGATCACTGAAGTCGATGGACAGAAGGTCATGGCGGCCTGGAAAGGTTTCTGTGATTTTTGCTCAAAGGCCTTGCCATCCATGTCCGTGTTTTTGAAGCTGAGCGTTCCCATTTTGGCAACTTTGATTTCTTCGATTGTTGATTCTCCCAAGTTTGAATGCGTGTCGGCTGCATCAGCTCTTCACCCTTGCATTGAGCAGTTCCGCTCCATGAGCATTGAATTGCTTGGAGACACAGGTGCTGCATATGATATAGGTTCATTGCATGCAATCCAGGAACAGGGAATAGATCCAGAGTTGCTCAAGCCGTGGATCGGATGTCTTCAGAACCCTGTGAGATTTGCAACTGGCGGTGGACCGCAGACATCTCATGAAGAGTTGAAGTTGTATGCCAAACGTGTTGGAGATTTGAAACTTCATTTGCTTGAACATTGCCCTTTAGCCATGTCAATTGGTCAACAGATCAAGCGTGGACGCACATTCATTTGGCGTCATGGTGAAGCTCCATACATCGTACTAGATCACAAAAGGTGTCGAGTATGGTGTCCTCTCGAGCATAGATGGTATGCCAAACGGGTTCAAAACAATGTTCCAATCTTTGCCATTGAGCCGCAACAGCTTGCAGGTGTACCACAACAAGGTGCAACGTCGACAGCTGAGGCAGCACCAGCGGAGGCTGTTAAGCCCGTTGCTGAGGAGCATGATAAGCCCGAGTATCAGGAGGCAGCCGTTTGCTCACAATGTGTTGGGGATGCAACGTCCATTTTTTGTGAGGATTGCATGGAACGACAGTACGCATGTGTATGCGATCTGTATCCAGATGACCATGATAACAATAATAAGCGTGGCATGGATTTGGTCGCGCCAGCGCGCGGACATGACAATGTTTCGCATGATTTGATTTTGTATCAGGACCCGCCACAGGTGGAGCCTGTTCAGGAACACTCCAAGAAGGCCAAGCGGAAGGCACAAAGGAGGAG
The DNA here is from genome assembly GCA_947184155.2 of Cladocopium goreaui. Taxonomy (NCBI): domain Eukaryota; class Dinophyceae; order Suessiales; family Symbiodiniaceae; genus Cladocopium; species Cladocopium goreaui. The sequence continues at coordinate 451,790 of CAMXCT020000469.1, read as the reverse complement.
GAAGTGGGAGAGTGCCACAACCACCGGTCAGGGGGGTTCCAGTGAAAGGAAGATCCATGGAATTTCCATCAATGAGATGGTTCTGGACATGAGTCAGTTCTATGAACAAATGGCTCAAACGAAGGATGCATCCGAAGCAGCGGTGTATCGACAGATTGCTAAGGACATCAGCGAGGAGCATGCCACTTTTGACAACTCAGATCCTCCAGGAGAAGCAGTTACTGTTGAACAGCATCATGAGGGACTTCCTGGACATGGCATGTTGATCGAATTCTGCACTTCACCTGACTCGATGTTGGGAAATGTCGCCAAGGAGTATGGTATCCATGTCGTGAGATGCACTGAACAATCGCTCAATGTTGAACAAGAAGGTGTTATCAAAAGTCTTGAAAAGATTGTTGAAAACAAACCTGGATGCGATCTTTGGGGCAGCCTACCTTGTGGACCTTGGTCCCAATGGCAGGCAATGTGCTTGAATCGTCAAGGAGATGAATATGCCAAAAGACTGGATGTTCAAAGAATGAGGTCTAGATTGATGATCCGAAAGTTTCTCCGTTTAGCCAAGGTCGTGGTGAAGCATGGGGGCAGAGTTTCATATGAGTGGCCACGGCATTGCGTTGGCTGGGCAACAAATGAGGTGAAGCATATGTTACAGCAACTGGACATGATGATCGTCGACTTCGATGGATGCAGAGTGGGAGTTGTGGATGGTGATGGTCAACCGCATCTCAAGCGTTGGCGTGTTGCTACAACATGTGGCAGAACAGCTCGAGTTTTCTCCAAGCTCAGATGCCAACATGACTCCGGCTTCAAACACTCCATCATTGAAGGTTCCAAGACAAATCAAACTGGGTTTTACCCGAGGATCATGTGTGAATACATCGTGTACTCGTTATACCCTGACATCATATCCAAACATTGCCCAGCTATGCCAGTAGTCTTTCCTAGCAATCACCAAGAACACAGAGAACGAGAACCTGAGGAAGAGCCAGTTCCAACTCCAACCATTTTTCAGTCTGTGGATTCTTTTGCATGTCCCGCTGATATGTCTGATGGGGAAGCACCAGCAGATGACGAGGACGACAGAGTGAGAGAATCACGAGATGAACGGCTGAAGCGTGAAGCACAGAGTTTGGAACACATGACACTCCATGACCGCAAAAATCCGTTTTGTGAACATTGTTGTCGTGGAAGGATGCTCAGAAGATATGCCCATAGGTTCCGTGCTGATCCAGAGGACAGTGAGATGCCCTATGAGCGAGCTAAGGAATTTGGCAGCATCATCGAGGCAGACAACATCTTTCCAGCTGTGGAATCCAGAGGCTTGGGAGGAGAACTTTGTGCACTTGTTGTCAGGGATAGATACTCTGGAATTTGCCTTGCGTACCCACAAACCAGCAGAGACGAGGAGTCCAGTTATGAGTCATTGAAACATTTTGCTGGGTACCCGCTTAGCGGACGCACTGATACTGTATTTTGTTCGGACACAGCCCAAGAGTTGACAAATGCAGCATCACGTCTATGTTGGGTTTTGGATCCAAGTGCGCCAAACTATTGGCCACACAATGCACACCTTGAGCGAGAAGTGAGGACGCTTAAGGAGTTGAGCAGGCCGTCACACATCCAAGCTGGTTTTCACAAAAGGCTCTGGACTTTGACAATTGATTATGTTTCAAAAGCAAGATCGTTTTTCTCACCTGCTCCGATTGCCAACCATGAAAAAGGCACTGAGGCGGAGGAGAACAAGATTGGAAAGACCAGATGGCATGTTGCCACAGGGAGTGAGTTTGGAGGACCTCGATATCCGCTTGGGGCTCTTGTGTACTATCGTGCGAAAGGAGACCTCGGTGAGCCAACAACAAAACCGGGACTGTTTGCAGGATGGCATTTGGCGCCTGGGCTCAGATTCCGTGGAAACCTTCTCATTGTTGACTATGAGTCAACCAGGCTTACATTGGATTCCCAAGGTTGTTCACCAGCGTGAGACGTTCTTGCCACCAATTGAACATGTTGAGTTTCCGCTCGCGCGTGCTGCGCGCACTGCACTTCTTGATATGACTGATGTTGAGATGGTGTTGAAACGTGATGAATATGACAAGTCGTTTGTTGAAGGTGTTCTTCCATATGATATCTGCATAGATGCATTTCCCATTGAAGACAGGCCGCCTCCACCAGGACATGCTTACATCACATCTCAACGTCTTGAAAAGCATGGAGTAACTGTTGGATGTTCAGGTTGTGAAAATGGACATTCGCGACACACAGCAGAATGCCGTGCGAGGTTTGACGGAATCTATGGACTTCGTAGTGGAGTACCCCCGACACCGTCAGTTGCACCACCAACACCAGCAGCACTTCCACCAACTCCGGCCGGTGAGCGTGCATCATCAAGTGGACATGCTTGTGACCCTCTTGACGATGACATTGTTCCGGAATGTCCGCCAGAAGAGCCTGCAGATGAAGTGTTCCCGGCGGCAGTGACCCGCCAACTTCCACGTGCTGAAGTCATAGCACGACCAGACGCTCTGAAGGCCATACGAAAAGAATTCGATGGTGTGGCCAGTATGGGAACCTGGGATTGGGCCTCCGTGGATGAGGAACACAACGTCAAGAAACGGGCCATCGAGAACCATGAAACAATCCATCTCGCTGACCTCTTAGCAATATGCTCCGAGAAGCACGTCGAATTGGAGCCAGCCTTCAGACAATTGAAAGGCAGAGTGTGTTACCGAGGAGATGCAGCGAAGACAGAGAGTGGAAACATCGCCTTGTACCAGACGCTTTCGGCATCGCCAGCATCAATTGTGGCCGCCAATGCCATAATCTGTTTTGGTTTGATGAGCGGATGCAAGGTGAGCACAGCAGACGCTGTAAAAGCGTATTTACAATCGGAACTGAAGTCACTGTGTGCAACTTGGGTCAGATTGCCTAGAGAGGTTTGGCCTGACGACTGGTTTTGGCCCAGTGGAGAGCCACGCTACCGCCGACCGGTAGTGCGGTTACACAAATCGCTTTACGGCCATCCAGAGGCCGGCTCCCATTGGGAGAAACACCTCAACAAGGAGCTTGTTGCCATGGGTGGAGTTCCAATTGATGAGTTTGCGTCGACATATGTCTTCCCATCATACAACAACTTGGCGCTCATTGTATACGTTGATGACTTTGTGCTTGCTGGAGATGCCACCATGCATGACACATTTTGGCAGGATCTTGGCAAGAGGGTCCTCATTGATGACATTGGGGATCTTGGTCGTTTTCTTGGCCGTCATCACACAACAATTGAGCGTGAGGGCAAGGAACTGTTCGCATTTGACATGAGAGCATATGCTCAAGATATCGTCACTGACTACCTCAGAATCACTGAAGGAAAACAGCTGAAGAAGGTCAACACTCCTTTCTTCGCCAATGGGGACATTGAGGAAGATGATTCCCGTGGGGAATTGGCAGACAAGGCCTCCAGCATCCTTATGAAGATGATGTGGTTGGCCAGGCTTGCAAGGCCAGATCTTCTGAGAGTGACCACTTGGCTTGCGACCAAGATCCAGAAGTGGTGTGCTGGTTGTGACGTAGCGTTGTTCCGAGCCATCTGCTACATAGATAGTACCAAGAATCACATGTTGACCGGTTATGTTGGTGATGGAATGGATGAAGTTTTCCTAGAGTATTTTGTTGATGCAGACCTATGTGGAAGTACAGAGGATTGCTACAGTACCTCAGGTGCATGGATCCAACTGTCCGGAAAGGACACGTCGTTTCCTTTGTGCTGGGTAAGCAAGAAACAGACAGCGGTGTCTAGAAGCACCACTGAGAGCGAGACCGTGGCTTTGGCAAACATTTTGTTTGATGAGGCGATACCCCTGGCAGAGCTTTTCAGCACGCTCTTGAAGCGGAATGTCTTACTGAGAATCAGAGAAGACAACGAAGCCTGCGCAAAAGTATGTGCAGCTGGATATTCTAAGAAGCTTAGGCATTTGAAGAGGGTGCATCGCATCAACCTAGCATCGGTCAAGGAGCAATTAGACAGAGAAGATACAGAGCTCATGTTGGTAGGTACCAAGTATCAACGTGCAGACATATTCACAAAGGCCTTGTCTGGCCCTCTTTGGCAACCAGCCCTGAACATGCTCGGCATTCATGAGGAGTACAACATCATCAAAACCTCTCAAGCAGGGCTCAAGATTAGTCAAGACATGACTCTAGCACCACCTCAAACTGGCGCGGGACCTGCTGAGCATAAGATCGGCTACAAGAAGAAACAGCGGAGGAAGCCGTTACGGCAAGCCCCTTACTCTAAACCAGCCGAAGGTTGACTTCTTGTATGGCACTCTGATCTGTGATGATGACATGAGGGCACAGCCAAGACGTGAATAACTGTTTTGGTGTATAGAAAACCTCAAGGGGGGAGTTGAAAATACTCGCATGGTACAGTGTATATTTCTCATGTGAGCTTTCCTCTAGCACCCTTGATGTCATTTGCAATTGTAGACTTGTATCAGTTACTTGTCTTCCGGCAATAGGCTTAACTAGTTCAGAAGAACATGAGTTCAAACTCGCATAGTTTGTAGCCTTGCTGAACTTTGCTGAACATGCTGTTTGGCTCAAGAAAACACTCGGACAAAAAGGTTTCATTGCGTGTTCGCTTCCAACTGCATTGCTTTGTTGCCTTGATTCTGCATTGTGTTTGCATCCAACTGCACTTGCATTTGTCCATTTGTGATTTCAACTTGCATTGAACGCGCCTGTCGCGATATATCTTATTTATACTGGATTCAGGAATCAGGTGCGTTTCTCTGATCTTATCTAAATAATCTAAGTATAGTTATAATAGCCATAAATCTAAATTCAATCTAGTTATTAACCAACTTAGCTATCTATAAGGCACTGGTCTGCACATACCACCTAATTACTAATGCTAGCCTTGGAATCTTGGAATCCATCCTAATGTTGAGCACCCCCCAGGAACCATGGTTTAGTAGGTGATTTATTTACATGTATTCGGGAGAACACAGTTCGGACGTTTAATATTGAGGAGATGGTGTCGCATGCTCGTTCAATTATTCTAGTAAGAAGCCACAGGGAATAGCAACAATAATGGTAACAAGAACGGTAAGCCAGAACACCAACTCAACAATCAAAGCCACTTACAGTTGTATCCACCATACACTACAGTTAACATGGTATCCGGCAAGTGGTAATGCTGAAATATGATGATAACCCATAGTCGATAACATGTCTATAGTTGACAACCCAATATTTCATGGTTGTATTACCATCGATATACTGAAATACTCGCATCCTAACTTTCAGCATCCAACCCCCAATGTTCATTAAAATCTTGCTTGAAAAATCAGCATTTTCCCAAGCTTTTCCCATGGTTTTCCTATGGTTTTCCCACGGTTTTCCCATGGTCTTCCTATGTTTTCCCATGGTTTACCTACGGTTTTCCTATGGTTTTCCTATGTTTTCCCATGATTTTCCCATGGCTTTCCTATGTTTTCCCATGGTTTTCCTATGTTTTCCCATGGTTTTCCCATGGTTTCCCCCCAGGAGACGTTCGTCTCGTCCCATGAGTCTAGCAGTCCAGAGCTGCGTGGCGAGGCATTGCTGCGCGACAGCACCCTGAGGCTGCTGCATCGGTCCAAGAAAGAAAGCGAGAGAGAGAGAGAGACTCAGAGAGAGAGAGAGAGAGGGTGCCATATGTTTCAATTGCAGTTTACGGTTTTGCGACCGGGCCGCCTTAGAACCTACAAGTGGACCGAAACGTATTTTCCTGTCTTCGTGGTTTGAACAGGGCGTGTCTTGGTACAGGAATATTGATTCCCAACGAGACATGCGGAGGAGTCACCCTTTTTACGGGTGTCATTCGGAGGTACTTTGAGTTCACCTCTTGGATGATCACCGTGAGGCAATACAGAAGTGTCGCGATTCCCAAAAGTAGCGCAAAAATGCGCAAAAACCTTTGGATGAAGGCAAATGTAAGAGGAATTCATCCTTCGATCACGCCTTTTTCGCTTCGCAAACATTTGAGAAGTTTTTCAGCTGTCCAAGTTTATCGGTGAGATTCGAACGTCCCCTGCTTATGTGCTGGTATACATCTTGTTTGTCAGCACGAACCAAGTTCTTAAAAGTGTGTGTGTGTGATCACATGTCCACATGGCCAAACCTCTTTTGCGTTTGGTGGTCAACAGTTTGGATTTCCAAACCTTGGGTTCCGCAGTACCACGCTGTGTTCACAGCAGGTGGCGCAAATGCCTAGAAAGAACTCGCCGCTGCGATGACAACATTTGCAATGTTCATGAAGCATGAGCCTACTGGCGGTTTGGGACTGTGGCAAATCTCGTGTTCAGGTTTGCAACAAAAAATATTTTGCGATTTTGTGACGAATTTTTCTCATGAGTGTTCCCGCTTTATGTTACTGCTGCTGATCTTACGCGGAATTTTTGATTATTTTCAAGGTATGGAGTTTTGGGGGCCTTTAGTCATCTATGTCCCTTACTCTACCGGCCGCGTTAAACTCGTCCTTTGGACCGACTGTTGATGACTATGGTTTGTGTGGCGAAACTGGTTCAGATACGAAATGGTTGCCTCAAACATCCTCAAACACAGGAACGGTATGGAAACCAAGTGTGCGCTGTCGAGGACTACAAAACACCACCTCCAAAATCAAGATTTAAAAATAAACTTTGATAAAAGGGAGTGAGATATCAGCAGTGCATGTTATAGTGGTGGTAAAATAGCTGCGCGATGCAGTGTGTAGTCACATCATAATGGTGGGGACATCCATGTTATAGTTGTGGCACCTGCGTTAATGGTAGATAGGTAGATAGATAGATCTGATCTAATCTAATCTAATCTAATCTAATATTATCTTATTTTATCTTTTCTTTTCTTTTCTATTCTTTATCTATCTATCTATCTCTCTCTCTCTATCTCTCTATCTCTCTATCTATCTATCTATCTATCTACCTAGCTATCTATCTATCTATCTATCTATCTATCTATCATACCTATAGTTGCTATATTCAAACCATAGGCAACAAGACCCCAGCTGCGGCAGGGCCTCCTCCGACCTTTGCGCCGCTTCGGACCTGGCGCAGACGGTGCTGCCGGAGCGCGAGGGGCCGCCCTTGGACCACCACTTCGCGGCCTTCGTACGCTCCAGGCGAGGAGCATTTCACGGCCTTTTTTTTGGTGGAATATATTAATTGGAATATACATGTTATTTCTATATTTTGTTTTATTTATATGTATAGCCAATTAATATAATAAATGTGTACATAAATTTATCTTATATATTTATATTCATTTATTTATATGTGTACATACTTATATATATCTCTCTCTCTCTCTCGCTCTATTGCAAATTGAATAATTCAGGATTTTGGGCGAAACCAGGGAAATTTCTTTGGAAACCCATGGGGCAATAATCAAGGAAAGTGGGGATGTCATGGCCTTTTTGGTAGTGGGTTTATTTTTGGAGGATCATCCGAATTATTATTTCCATGGGGGAGCGACCAATAGCATAAGAGATTTTATGTTCCTTAAATATTAACAAGGTCTATGTATTGATAGTTCTTTATTAATACTGTATATTGAAGAGATTGTTCTGTTTATGACTAGTATTTCTACATATCAATGTAACATAGATATATGTATAAATGTGGTCAGGAGGGTTCGCTTGTGAGCTCGTGATATCCATATTCTCCAACTTTATATTGGGATTTAACAAACTAAACATGGACATTGTTGATTTGCGATGGCTAAGTTGGCGCACATAACTTGCTGAATTCTAGGGTTGATTGGGGGATACAATATGATTATATAGTGAATGGGGCTTACAAACCAACTTGTAGCCAAGTTGACATGGTTTTACCAGCAAAAATTGGGATTTTATGATGAAATACCAATAATATACCTTAACATATATATATATATATCAACGTATACACACGTACATACACACACATATACAATATATATATATACACACACGGGCAAACGTGGATAATTATACATATATCTGAATGAATGATAGATATCGACCTCACTGTGAAATGATGGCTAGAAAGGGGTTACTATTCAGCCAGATATATCAATCAGTTGCTACCCGCCTGTCACCCAGCAAAATCTCCAAATTCTTCAGTGAGGCAGAACCGTGTCATCGAATTGGACGGCACCAAGCGCTGCCCCATCGACCACGGCCCCACCAGTGCGGGTCACTTTCTGTACGATGTAGCGGCCGCAGTACGACGACACTTCTTTGAGGTTGAGCCGGACCCAGGGGGGTGGGGCGTGAGGAAGGGGGATGAACCCCCAAATCGCTACTAAATAATAAGGAAGATGATGATTTTACCAGTTGAAATTGATGGGAAAAACTATTATCAGACAAATCCAAATATTATGGAATATTGGGATAAAAAGGAAGATGATGATTTTACCAGTTGAAATTATACATGTTTTAAAACAAAAGAGTTGCTTGGAAAAATAATTCTGAGCTAAGCTGTTGAAATTGTTTCTTTTGGCAAAAAAAAATGAACAACAAAACTTATGTGAATGGGATACGGCCTCCCAATGTGGTCTTTTTAGATGGTGCTGAAACATGGGCCAGAAATGATTCCACACAGTTGTTGGCAATGTTAATTGAAAACGACCTGAAACTACGCATGGGGTTAATCCTCCCAAGCCAGACCAAATATGGCGATGAGATAAAAAGTCAGACCTAAGGGGGCTACCATTTCCTGGCATTTGAAGGTGCCCAATTTTGACCAAACCCATCTGCCACAAGATCCGAAAAGGTATTGTGTCTCGTTATTTGTTTAGATCTCTCCCAGGAAACTACAATGTGAGGCCCCCCAGTGATGTTAGTTGGTTTAGATTCGCCCCAGTAACTAGTTCGTTATAAGTACCATAAACCATAGTGAAATTGGAGTTATGTGAACCCCAACTGAACGCGATCTCGAACGGCCGGGGGCCTCACGACTTGTACAAATCGTCCCAGTTTGAGATGAAGAAATCGCATTGGAATTGGCTGAGTTCGACCTTGATATCCCAATGATTTCCCCTCTTCCGGTCACATTTTCATTTTTCCCCACCTGCCAGGTGAGGGTTGTTAGATTTTATGTCAGTTGCCTCCTCCTGCCTCGTCCTCCTCCTCCTCCTCTCCTCCTCTCCTCCTCGTCCTCCTCGTCCTCCTCGTCGTCCTCCTCGTCCTCGTCGTCCTCCTCGTCCAACTGCGACCCGCGATCCACAGTGTTCTCTGTCGGACCTCAAACACGACCATCCACGCCCAGTGTGCCCTGCCGGACCTCAACCACGACCATCCACGAGTGTTCCCTGCCGGACCTCAACCACGACCATCCCCGCCCAGTGTTCCCTGCCGGACCTCAACCACGACCATCCCGCCCAGTGTTCCCTGCCGGACCTCAACCACGACCATCCACGCCCAGTGTTCCCTGCCGGACCTCAACCGCGAGTATCCACGCCAAGTGTTCCCTGCCGGACCTCATGTAGGATATGGGAAAATATGTGCCAGAAAGAATGTCAGAAGATATGCCAGAAGATATGCCAGAAGATATGCCAGATAGAATGCCAGATAATATGCCAGAAGATATGCCAGATAGAATGCCAGATAGAATGCCAGAAGATATGCCAGATAGAATGCCAGAAGATTTGCCAGATAGAATGCCAGAAGATATGCCAGAAGATATGCCAGAACATATGCCAGAAGATATGCCAGAAGATATGCCAGATAGAATGCCAGATGCCAGAAGATATGCCAGATAGAATGCCAGATAGAATGCCAGAAGATTTGCCAGATGCCAGAAAATATGCCAGAAGATATGCCAGATAGATATGCCAGAAGATAGAATGCCAGATAGAATGCCAGAAGATATGTCAGATAGAATGCCAGAAGATATGTCAGAATATATGCCAGAAGATATGCCAGATTAGAATGCCAGAAGATATGTCAGATAGAATGCCAGAAGATATGCCAGATAGAATGCCAGAAGATTTGCCAGATAGAATGCCAGAAGATATGCCAGAAGATATGTCAGATAGAATGCCAGAAGATATGCCAGATAGAATGCCAGAAGATGCCAGATAGAATGCCAGATAGAATGCCAGAGATATGTCAGATAATGCCAGAAGATATGCCAGATAGAATGCCAGATAGAATGCCAGAAGATATGTCAGATGCCAGAAGATATGCCAGAAGATATGCCAGATAGAATGCCAGATAGAATGCCAGAAGATTTGCCAGATAGAATGCCACAAGAAAATGCCAGAAGATATGCCAGATAGAATGCCAGATAGAATGCCAGAAGATATGTCAGATAGAATGCCAGAAGATTTGCCAGTAAGAAAAATGTCATGGTGGGGATCACACGAAGTAAAGTAATTGATGGTGAATTAATTTTGCAACGTTAATTATATGAATGTCCTTTTTTTGATGGTGATGTCTGGTTGGTGGTTTGGATCATTTTTTTCCATATACAGTATTGGGGATTTCATCATCCCAACTGACGAACTCATATTTTTCAGGGGAGTAGGTAAACCACCAACCAGATGTTAATTATATTCGTGATCTGCCATGTTTGCTGTTTCTTTCCCCATTGTTGGCAGGTGATCCACCTTTGTTCGATCCTCGTCACCAGGACTCTACGGAATTCTCCTTCCTAGCGCTTTCACAAGTATGAAGTGTGTGCCGTGAAAAGGGCGCAAAAGAGGCAATTTGGATCGTAGGATCATAGGAAATCATGGAAAATCATAGGGAAATATGGGAAAATACGCTATAAATAGAGGAATTATCAACATCATCAACCACCCATTTGGAAATGGTAAACTACCACGCATAAAAATTGTGAAATTGGGGATGGTACATTATTGTTTTACCAACATTAAACCAAAACATGGGAAACATCGATGAACACCATGGAAAAATCCCTGGAGAATTCGATGAACAGTGCAAATGAGATATTTTATAGCTACAAAATGCAGCAAATAGCCGAGGAAAAGTGCCCCAGACTGAAAACACATCTGCACCCTTTACCAGCCATGGGTTCATGTCAGTGGGATGGCCATCTACAAATGGATCATTTTCTATATATCTGGGTAAATTTCATCACGACCTCACTGCGACCTCACTGGAATCATGGGTAGTAAGGGAAATCATCCCCAAATGGCCTTAATTCAGGTTCGTGAAATATTAAAATTTACTCAGATATATGTAATTACAGTACCATTAATTACCCATGATCTTTGGATTCCTATGGAGGCTGGATGACCAAGGGATCCAAGGGCCCCATGAAACCCAACTTGACCAACTTCAGCACGGCGATGTCCCGGAATCGCTGACGTTCGTGTCATCGAACGTGGCAGTTGTGGATTGTCACCTTATTTTTCGATGAGTTTCCAAGTAAAACTGCCATTATAGGCATTTCGGGCTGGAGATTTTAAGTATGATTTTACGCATCACTTGATGTTGATGACTCCGATTCCCCATGAATTGATTTTACCCATCCAGTGGTTTGCCAATGTGCAAATCACTGTGGTGCTGGTACGACAGCTGACCGGTCGCATCCCCATGAAAGATCCAGTGGTGAGGGAGCGAAGGTGCTATTGGAGCAGTCTACGGGTATCCATATTCCCTATTAAATGGGAGACAAGGAACTAAGAGTTTCCCAACCACATGATAGCTATATTTTAATATCCAACCAAAAAATAAATATTGTAAACGTACATGGCCCAGGTATATGACTGCGGTTCTGATTAGTACATATAGATATAGCCCCTGTAACTATGGTGAAATAAACCCTCTGAAACCATGGTAAAATGTTTCCACTTGAGTCCACTTAACTAGATATAACCTCCATAGCTATGTTAAAATATGGTACACACACATATATTTATATATAACATATATATATATATATGCATAGAAAGAGAGAGAGAGAGAGCGAGAGCGAGAGAGAGAGAGAGAGAGAACTTTTCGCCGGCACTGGACCCCCAGCTATAGCAACAGCATCCCATGCTCCACCGCAGTTTCCAGCTTCAAATATTTCCGTCGGGCCATGGCCGTCCACGAGACTGGCCATGTGCTGTTGGCGAGGCATAGGCGCGAGCAACGGCCTGAAGACTGATGAAAGACTGATAAGTTGTGGCTGCAGAACGGCTATCAAATTGTATATTGGATAATAAGTTAATATAATGATCAATAATAGTGGGGTTAATGGTTGATGATCAAAATGATTGCGATATTAGTAATGATTAATTTAATAGCAGTGGGTCTTCCACAATGTTGACTAATTCATGGCAATAATCGTGGGGTATGGGAATATCATGAGATTTTGAAGCTTGTTTAGCTTCAATGGTGCGAGAATCAGCAGATATATTTTTGGTGGGATAAGAATATACTGAAGTGAAGAGGGATATGATGGGAGCGCCTTGGGCTTGACTGCGACGTAGCTCACCTCCAATGATGGTCAGTAGGAGTAACTCTCCCAAAATTGCGTAATTTCAGCTTGGTGATTTATTTTTTTTAAGAAGAAGAAGATGATGATGATGATGATGATGATGCTGATGATGAAGATGATGATGGTGGTGGTGATGATGATGAAGGTGGTGATGATGATGATGATGGTGGTGACGATGATGAAGAAGAAGATGATGATGATGCTGATGATGATGATGGTGGTGATGAGGAGGAGGAGGATGACGACCACGACGACGGCGATGACGACGAGGATGATGATGATGATGCTGATGATGAAGAAGATGATGATGATGGTGGTGATGATGATGAAGATGATGATGATGGTGGTGATGATGATGAAGAAGAAGAATAAGATGATGATGATGATGATGATGAAGATGATGATGTTGGTGGTGATGATGATGAAGGTGATGATTATGATGATGATGATGGTGGTGATGATGATGATGATGATGATGATGCTGGTGTTGATGATGAGGAGGAGGAGGAGGACGACGACCATGACGACGGCGATGACGATGATGATGATGATGATGATGCTGATGATGATGATGATGATGATGGTGATGATGGTGGTGGTGATAATGCTGAAGATGATGATGATGGTGGTGATGATGATGATGATGCTGATGATGATGATGATGGTGATGATGATGATGAAGAAGAATAAGATGATTATGATGATGATGATGATGCTGATGAGCAACGGATATAAAATCCAATCCCCTGATCATGTGGCATACCTGTATGGGACCAAAATGGAAAGACCCAGCCACAGGACATGTTTTTTTAAGGGCATATTCAATAGCAGAGGGAAGGGATTAGTTTACAGCATGTTACAGCATTAGTTGCCAAAACTGTTTGAAACCCAATGTAGTCCCCCAGATCCATGGTGCTATCCGGTGGTGTTCTCCAGTCCGGCAATGAAAATCATGTGAGCAGCGTTCACAATCTCGGCTTGGTTGATTGATGGCTATAGGGGATTATAACAACCAATGTATTGGGAAAATATCTCAATCCATTAACGAATCCCTATCAACCAATCAGTATAAATAATGTAGGTTACAGATTACTGTGGGGAGGCCCCCCCCCCCCTAAACAAATTTTGGATACAGAATAGTGTGGAAAAAAAAAGGTACCGGGTACGCAATACGGTGAAATCAAAAAAAAAAGATAGATTTAAATTGATTTCAATTTACTTTCAATTGATTTCAATTTATTTTGAATTGATTTGAAGTTACTTTGAATTGATTTCAATTTACTTTCAATTGATTTCAATTTATTTTGAATTGATTTCAATTTACTTTCAATTGATTTCACTTTATTTTGAATTGATTTCAATTTACTTTCAATTGATTTCACTTTATTTTGAATTGATTTCAATTTACTTTCAATTGTTTTGAATTTACTTTCAATAGATTTCAATTTATTTTGAATTGATTTCAATTTACTTTCAATTGATTTCAATTTATTTTGAATTGATTTCAATTTACTTTCAATTGATTTCAATTTATTTTGAAATGATTTCAATTTACTTTCAATTGATTTGAATTAGAATTAAATTGATTTCAATTTACTTTCAATTGATTTGAAGTTACTTTCAATTGATTTCAATTTACTTTCAATTGATTTCAATTTACTTTCAATTGATCTCAAGTTACTTTCAATTGGATTCAAGTTACTTTCAATTGATTTCAAGTTACTTGGAATTGATTTCAGTTTACTTTCAATTGATTTCAATTCATGTTGAATTGATTTCAATTTAATTTCAATTGATTTGAAGTTACTTTCAATTGGTTTCAATTTACTTTCAATTTACTTTCAATTGATTTGAAGTTACTTTCAATTGATTTCGATTTACTTTGAATTGATTTTAATTTACTTTCAATTGGTTTCAATTTACTTTCAATTGATCTCAAGTTACTTTGAATTGATTTGAAGTTACTTTGAATTGATTTCAATTTACTTTCAATTGATTTCAATTTATTTTGAATTGATTTGAAGTTACTTTGAATTGATTTCAATTTACTTTCAATTGATTTCAATTTACTTTCAATTGATTTGAAGTTACTTTGAATTGATTTCAATTTATTTTGAAATGATTTCAATTTACTTTCAATTGTTTTCAATTTACTTTCAATTTACTTTCAATTGATTTGAAGTTACTTTCAATTGATTTCAATTTACTTTGAATTGATTTTAATTTACTTTCAATTGGTTTCAATTTACTTTCAATTTACTTTCAATTGATTTGAAGTTACTTTCAATTGATTTCGATTTACTTTGAATTGATTTTAATTTACTTTCAATTGGTTTCAATTTACTTTCAATTGATTTCAATTGATTGCATTTTACTGCCAATTTACTTTCAATCGACATCCCATAGAAATCCAATAGTAGTCCCAAAGAAATATCATAGAAATAGCATGGAAATCCCATAGGAATCTCACAGAAATACCATAGAAAGATCATAGAAATAACATGGAATAGCATAGGAACCACAAAAGAAATCCCATGAGAATTCCAATAATAATCCCATAGAAATATCATAGAAACATCATGGAAATACCTTGGAAATCCCACAGGAATCCAATAGAAATTCCATAGGAATCCAATAGAAATACCATAGAATTCCCATAGGAATCCAATGGAAATCCCATAAGAATACCATAGAACTCCCATAGCACCCCTTCAGAAATCCCACAGAAATCCTCCAGAAATATCATAGAAACATCATGGAAACCCCATAGGAATTCCATAGAAATCCAATAGTAATACCATAGAAATACCATAAAAGAAAAAAGCTTTAGCAAAGGAAAAGGTAAAGGGAATGCTTGAAAAAAACATCACACCAGGAAGCATCTGGACGTGTACCCTCGAAACAAACCACACTATTGTGTATCAGGGTTGCTCATGGACTACCCCCTTGAAAAATTGTTTGAGTGATGTTTTTTAATTGGGTTTTTAGTAAGGCATCATATATTTTGGGAAACTGGGCATTTCTGAGAATATCAAATGAAAGAAACTAAGAAGTAATTAATTAATTAAAAGGAAAAAACTTTAGCAAAGGAAAAGGTAAAGGAAATGATTGCAAAAAAAAACAAAATCACCTCAGGAAGCAGCTGGACACAATAGTGTACCCTCCAAACAAACCACACTATTGTGTATCAGGGTTGCTCATGGACTACCCCCTTGAAAAATTGTTTGAGTGATGTTTTTTAATTGGGTTTTAATAAGGCATCATATATTTTGGGAAACTGGGCATTTCTGAGAATTTCAAATGAAAGAAACTAAGAAAGTAATTTAATTAAAAGAAAAAACTTTAGCAAAGGAAAAGGTAAAGGAAATGATTGAAAAAAACAAAAAATCATGACCTCAGGAAAGCAGCTGGACACAATAGTGTACCCTCCAAACAAACCACACTATTATGTATCAGGGTTGCTCATGGACTACCCCCTTGAAAAATTGTTTGAGTGATGTTTTTTAATTGGGTTTTAATAAGGCATCATATATTTTGGGAAACTGGGCATTTCTGAGAATTTCAAATGAAAGAAACTAAGAAAGTAATTAAGTAATTAAAAGAAAAAACTTTAGCAAAGGAAAAGGTAAAGGAAATGATTGAAAAAATCAAAAAATCATGACATCAGGAAAGCAGCTGGACACAATAGTGTACCCTCCAAACAAACCACACTATTATGTATCAGGGTTGCTCATGGACTACCCCCTTGAAAAATTGTTTGAGTGATGTTTTCATTGGGTTTTATAATAAGGCATCATATATTGTGGGAAACTGGGCATTTCTGAGAATTTCAAATGAAAGAAACTAAGAAAGTAATTAAGTAATTAAAAGAAAAAACTTTAGCAAAGGAAAAGGTAAAGGACATGTTTGAAAAAAAACAACAAAATCACCTCAGGAAGGCAGCTGGACACAATAGTGTACCCTCCAAACAAACCACACTATTATGTATCAGGGTTGCTCATGGACTACGCCCTTGAAAAATTGTTTGGGTGATGTTTTTTAATTGGGTTTTAATAAGGCATCATATATTTTGGGAAACTGGTCATTTCTGAGAATTTCAGATGAAAGAAACTAAGAAAGTAATTAAGTAATTAAAAGAAAAAACTTTAGCAAAGGAAAAGGTAAAGGAAACGATTGAAAAAATCAGAAAACCATGACCTCAGGAAAGCAGCTGGACACAATAGTGTACCCTCCAAACAAGCCACACTATTGTGTATCAGGGTTGCTCATGGACTACCCCCTTGAAAAATTGTTTGGGTAATGTTTTTTAATTGGGTTTTAATAAGGCATCATATATTTTGGGAAACTGGGCATTTCTGAGAATTTCAGATGAAAGAAACTAAGAAAGTAATTAATTGAAAGGAAAACACTTTAGCTAGCAAAGGAAAAGGTAAAGGAAATTATTGAAAAAATCAAAAAATCATGACCTCAGGAAAGCAGCTGGACACAATAGTGTACCCTCCAAACAAACCACACTATTGTGTACCTGGATGTAATTTTCTGTGGAAGGCATCTGGAAAATTTCAATGATGGAAAATTAAAAAGAAAAGAAAAACGCTTTAAAAAATGAAAACAATGAAAAATGTTTGAACAACAAAAAAAGACCAAAACACAATTGTGTATCCTGACACAATGACACAGTTGTGTATCCTGACACAATTTTTAAAAATAATAAAAAATATATAATTAAAAATAAAAATAGAAAATAATTTAAAATAAAATAAAAAATAGTTAAATGAAAAATTATTATAGTTAAAAATAAAAATAAAAAATAATTAAAAAAATAAAAAATAAGTAAATTAAACATTATTATAATTAAAAATAAAATTAACAATTAATTTAAAATAAAATAAAAAACAATTAAAAATATAAATTATTATAATAAAAAATAAAAATAAAAAACAATTAAAACCTAAAAACAAAAGAATGAGAAAAAAAAAACTTACACCAAAATCCTGTGGACACAAAACTGTACCCCTCGATCATTTCCAAAGTTACAAAATAATTTTGGAGTCTGTGGACACAATTCTGTATCCCCACACTAATCTGTATCCCACATTACTGTAATAACTATAAATCGGGCGCAAAATTTTGAACACTTCTCACTTGTTCTTGTTTTTGCTTCGCAAGTCACCTGAAAGCGAATATATCTATATATCTATCTATATATATATATACATAGATATAGATCTTTTTGTTTGACAAGCAAATCGCCCACAAAAAATATTAGGGATGGATTCTAATGCATTTTCTGCCCAGTTACCCTACCGGGAGGTCCTTTTCCAGGAGCGGTTCTTTGGGCAGTAACTGGCTACAGAAACCAAACTAGTATTAACATTAATATCAGTATTTTTCATTGATGGTAAATACAGGACTGGTCGGTGGTTTGGAACTTTTTATATTTTTCCATATGTTGGGAACAATAATCCCATTTGACGAACTTATATTTTTCAGAGGCGTAGGTATACCACCAACCAAATGATATTTGATTGCCATTATACACATCATATCTTTGTAATGTCAACCCTGGATTAATAAACCCCTAGGCTGTTTAATTGGGGGGTACCATTCAAGTATCAGATTATGACTAGTGGAGGAGTACCCCCACAATTAATAAACCATGGTTTAGTCTCATCCGGGGTTGACACTATAAAAATTGTCCTTCATCACATTGACGAGTCATCCATCGCAGCTGCCTTCTTGCAATTTATCAAACTGAAATCACCCCTGGACAATGAGCGAAACCCGGGAACCCCCATCAGTGGCAGATGTGTTTGAATGCTGCTCAGTTGATGGTTCAGTTTCTCGTATTTCCATGTATTTTCCTATCATTGCTCAATGGTATCCCTGCCTTCATTTGCCTTCCTAGACTTGGTTAAAGGGAAAATTATGCAGAAACCTTGATCTTTCGTGACAAAAAAATTGGTTTCCAGTGAACATGTCCTTGATTTCAACATTTCTCTGGATCCTCCCATTGCCAGGTCTCCTGATTCTGTGGGCTAATGGCGCCCTGGTGCCTTTGGCAAGACTCATCGAATGTCTTGATCAACGGGATGTCCCTTAAAGATTGAGATTTTTAATGGGAAAATAACCAACCCTCTGGTAATTTGTCACATCGCTATTGAAAATGGTGATTTATAGATATTTATTTCGTGGATTTATCCATTGATAGCATGGTGGATCTTTTCATAGTTATGTAAACGTTTACCAGAGGCTAATCGCATGGAGGATCTTCAGTTGTCAGATTCTGGTGAACATGAAGGTTAACCAGAGATTAACGCGTGGATTTTTCTGGGGGTTGATATATCAGAAGTTAACTAGAACTATCAGATATATCTGGTGGTTGATATATCTGGGGGTAGATATCAGAAGTTGCAGTTCTGGATTTAACCTTATTTTTAGGTTGATATATCAGGAGTTGCAGTTCTAGATTATAATATATATATATGGGTAAATTTCATCACGACCGAACCCTGTTGACCCGAACCCTGGAACCATGGTAAATTTATGGGAAATCATCCCCAAATGGCCCAACATTTCAGGTTAGTGAAATATTATAATTTACCCAGATTTATTTAGGGGTACCTTATTTACAAACAAAGATAAATGTTCTGGAAACCGTGGTGTTGAAAACCATCAATAGTAATGGGCAAGTGTTCAGAAAATGCCCCTTTCAACCTAATCCATGGCTCGAGTAATCGAGTAACCTTTGAATGAATAATGTAAATATATGTAAATGGATGGTTTTCTATGGGTTATTCATGTCCAGTTGGCCTGTGTTTTCGGATGTTCTGCGCCTATTTTCATAAACACAGGACGCCCGGTGGAAGGTATTGGATTTGGGCCACTTGCGGGGCCCCGCAACGCATGGGATTTGCGAGTACTAGCTTGATTATCAAGGGGGGTGTGCCAGTTAGTTGTTTTTGTTTTTTTGAAATCTTTGAAGTCATGCTGACTCGCCATATCCAAGCTGGCCTTAACTGAATATTGGATACTGTATTCCAAATTCCCATGGTTCATCAGTTTTTCCCGTATAAATTGAGCCCTTTTGGGGTGATTGTTCCCCTGTTCCCCATGTTTGGACCCCGGTCGTGCCATGGTCATCCAAGCATACCATCAGATTTCCGGTCGCAGTGACCCGGTGAAAGTCACCGGCAAGGCGAAAATGGTCATGGGCATTGCGGACGGAGATGATTTCCAGCTCGCCTGGGGACCCATGTGCAGAAAGTGTTTTTGCCCATGAGCCCGTTGTATCAGAAGGTTTCAAAAGGAAAGGTGAATGCTTGGCTTCAAGATGTTTCAAAGCTACCCTCCGGTAATCAAACCTATCAAGTCGATGTTTTTCCAGCAAGCCACATTTGATTACCGAGGAGGCCCCGGCGGCCTGAAGCAAAACATAAAGTCCCTACTTTTTGTTGGTTATGTAACCATGTTGCCCTCATCCATTAAGATTAAGCAATGATTATTTAAAGAGTAACCATGGCAGTAATGATCAATGCCAACCATGTTATAGTATTTAACAACCGTGGTAATCCATTATTAAATCATATATGACATTGTTTATTGTAGATAAATTAGATAATAATTCCATGCAAATTACGCCATTAAAACCTCCATTTACAGATGATGTTGATGGCAGGTTTGAATGTTTTAAGTTTTAATGGTTGGTGTCAACATTTTACCCCAGAGGGCGCGCTGTTTTTTGGGATGTACCCTCTGGCAATCACACATGGTTTGCTGGAAAATCTCCCATTTGGTTCGATGATTTTCCCAGCTATCTCGATTTAGAGGGGATTTCCCGGCTAGCCATGTTTGATTGCCGGAGGGTAAACCTCATTAAACAGATCACTAACATGTGTGACCAAAAGGAGGTTGGCCCCACCAAAAAACCATGGATCCGTAGCATCGCAAGCCACTTTAAACAGATATAGAAGAGTTTATTATCCTTTATTTTTCCTGAAACATCGTGGCGTATAAATGACATTAAATGACATTAACTGACGTTTTTGTTGATGTTTTGAACGCGGCTTGCGTTCCAAAAGTTCTGGAAAATCCAACCAGTGGATAAAAAAAACTCGGGTCAGTGATTCCCTTGAGGTCTCCACCTTCTGCTTCAAGTTCCCTGCGACTGTGCCAGGTCAAAATACCCAGTTGTGGTGGCCATTTTAGAAGGAAAGTGATGAGAAAAAACATGGGAAAGTGATGTGGTTATATGAGCCTATGTTCACAGCCATATCCGAAATATGTTGTGGCTGTCGTATTAATGGTAAATTGTATGTATTGTTGTGTATCTCGATAGATTTGGGGTATTTTTAAGTTGGGTCAAATGCTCTCCCCATTTCTTTCTCGTGGTCTCTCTTTTTTGTCTTTTCATGTCTTTTCTTTTTATTTTAGGTACCCTCCAGTAAACATCAGTAAACTATATAACATAGCTATGAAAATCACCATTTTTCATAGGTAAATCAACTAAGAATGGGCCATGTATAGCATAGCTATGTTCGTTTACCAGAGGGTATTCTTGTCATTGGTGTTGTCCTTGATATTGTTCTTATGCTTATTCCTCTGGCTGTTGCGGTCACCTTCCATGAATTCCCGGAGTTTCATATCTCTCAATTTAGCTGAACATATCCAATGTCTACATCTAAGATTCTAGTCTGGTTGATATATCAGAAGATGCAGTTCTAGATTATAATATATATATATACATATGGGTAAATTATAACGACTTCACTGCGGCCTCACTGGGAATCATGGTAAATTTATGGGAAATCATCCCCAAATGGCCCAACATTTCAGGTTAGTGAAGTATTACAAAATTTACCCAGATAGGTGATATATCATGATATATCTATAGTTTTCATGGGCTTATGACCCATTTTTTAACCAAATTCATATACATACATGGCATATATCTCCCACTCTTCCCGTCCGTGACTTGTCCCCCATTTGGGATGACTGTAGCGAGGACAGCTGGGCCCCAGTGGCCATATCCACTCGCAGACCATAGCCGCTCAGCTCGCAGAAGGGTTGAAGGGCATACAATGTATAGATAGATAGACATATATATATATAATTGTATAAACACACACAGATATATGTATATATATATATATACCTATTTTTACATATACATATATATATATATTACCTAGCATCTTGGGGACCAGATGGATTATAGAATGATCCACGGCAAACCGATCAACCGCTGGGAATTTCTTCTGGAGTTCCAGTTCAAGCAGTGGACCATGAGAGTCTCATGGGTGCAACAGAATTCATAAACCTTACCCTTTGGTAATTTAACAATATTTTATAGCTATAGATGGTAAAAAAACATAGCTATTTAAAGAACCATCTATTTTAACCATCTATTTACCTATTTAAATTATCTATTTATTTATAGATGGTATACCTATTAACATAACTATAGAAAATCACCATTTTTCAGAGGTAAACCATCTATAAATGGGCCATTTCCCATATGCCATAGCTATGTTAGTTTACCAGAGGGTAACTGCATGAACGGGAGATAAAGCTATATAAACTGGGGGCATATCATCTCTCAAAATTTAGCCCATGAAAAAAGGCCTTTTGTTATGGTAGGTACCGCCAATTTAGGTACCTGAAATTGCCATTAAGGTTAACCTCAATTAGAGCTACTCTAAAAGTGTCATAATTACAGCATCCCTGAAAATGCAGTGGTTTATCATAATCTTCTAAAATCAGGATCAGTAAGCCTCGAGTTGACCGATCGGGGCGGTACCAGTCCAGTTCTTTTGTTTTTCACTATATTCAATGGGAATTTCAGGATCCTAAAATTGAGGTACGTTAGTAAGTACCATATTTTGGGCCATATGAATTTTGGGGATATCCCCTGAAATTTAGGCCTGATATAGGCCTTAAAAAGTGGAATCGGTACTTCCAATTTGTTTCGGTTCCTCTGTCGTCATGGCCAATGTTTGGAATCCCTGGAGCTGATCCCCTGGGGCTGGAGGATCCATGGTGCTGGTATATATGCTAACACGACTGAGGTATATTGATGGGATCCATGGCACACCATATATAGCAGCACCATGGATCATATGGGTATGGAAAAAAATCGTGTGGTGATCTCTGGTGTAATCCGGGGTTGGTACTTGTAGCTTTGATCCAAGGAGATGTTCCCATTTCACCAACAAGACTTGACAGGTGTATTCCAGTACTGGTATTTTGCCAACATCTGGTAAATGATAACGACCGAACCCTCCGACCTCACTGGAATGATGGTTAGAATTTGGGAAAACTATGCCAACATCGCCTTATTTATCCTTATTAAGGTTGGTGAATCAGAACTTATCCACAATCAACGGTTATGGACTGGGATTATCATGACATGATTTGGATGAATCGTCTATAAATGATGGATTATCGCTTATCAATGATGAATATAGTCAAGTAAAGGATGAATCATCTATTTCACCTAGCAGTGGTACTGAATTGTCATTCAGTTTATCTCTTTTCATAAATCTCCACAATTCACAAACCATCATGATCCATCATGAACCATCCCCGCCACGTGGAATCGGAGATGCTTAGACCTGCGCGTCCGCAGGTCTCTGCAGATGGGCACAAGTTTCTAGTTGTGAACTACTCCGACGTCTCACAAGGCCAAAAAGCTCGGCAAAAATTCGGCAAAAATGGTCCCAAATGAGGGTTTCCTTAAGGAGATAGCCATAAATGGATGCTTTATTTCATGGAATATCCATCTATAAATGGATGAGAACTGCGGGGGGGGACCAATTTTAGGAAACCTCCATATGTGTAAATTGGCGAGTAAACCAAGTTTCGGGTGACCATTTAGTATGAGGAATGGATTAAGTGTCCTTTCAGGAGGTTTTTGAGCTGACAATAACCTACTGGTTGGTGGTTTCAAACATTTTTTCCATAATATATGGAGTAATCCTTCCCATTGACGAACTCATACTTTTCAAGATGGTTAAAACCACCAACCAGCCTAAAAACTCAAAGCCATTTGTTCTAAAGTGTTGGATCCATAGCCCATTTTTTATGTGGTAACCACCGGTCATAAAGCATCCCATTAACCGACCATAGAAGGGGTCATTTTACATCATCCCATTTCTACGAACCCGTATTGGGGGAGGGATGGCGATGGAGATTGTGTATTAAAATCGTGCCCCTGCCCCGGAAAAAAAGAGGTCGGTTTTAAACCATAGTATAGGGAGTGAAATTGGAGTTATTTGCAACGACTTATTTCGAAGTATAGAAGGATACATAACTCATCAATATTTTTAACTCCAACCGCATGCCCAAGTATAGTAAAACTACAGGTATATCCACCATAAATCCCAGTTAGCGTTACAACCTGTTTTAACCCATATTAACCAGATTAAGGAGGTTATACCACCAAAATATATAGACTACATGGATGGGCCATGGGATTCGTTAAGTGGCTAGTAACTGGTAATTGTCCATTATGCGCCATTATTTAGTTAGAAACCAGTTACTAAGCAGTTTTCACAAATCCGAGGGCCGGGTATATCCCCTTACATGGCCCTTACGTAGGCCTTATATATGGTTGGTACCTCCAATAAATCGGTTCCTGAGTCATGGCCATTGACTAGTTATTGGGCTCATTTGCACCAACTTAAAGTATTGAATTGTACTATGGATTATTGAGGTACTTAAAGGTACTTAATTGAAATTAATGGAGGTACTTAATTAGGTACTGAAGGTATTGTATTATTATCTAGATAATTATGCTTAATTGAAATAGATTATGGAGGTACTTAAGTAGCCCTTGGGATTAGTAAAAAATGCTTAGTAACCGGCAGAAAATAAAATGACTAGATCATAGATGGATTTTCAGCCACTAACCACTTAGCAAATCCCAGTTAGCCGAGTTACATGCTATAAACCATACTGCCTTGGTGTTGCCCATGTCTAAACCATACATCCCAGTTAGTGTTAAAAAATGTGATAACCCATATTAAACAGTATTAAGACTAACTTATATCCCAGTTAATGTGCATCATATATGCCAGTTAATAGCCTTATAGCCTATTAGCCGATATAAAACCATATCAAGTCAATGGGAATTCCAGGATCCTAAAATGGAGGTACTGTACCATATAAGGCCGTATTTTGGGGGGATATCCCCTTACATAGCCCTTATATAGGCCTTATATATGGTAGGTACCTCCAATAAATCGGATCCTGAAATGGCCATTGATTAAGGTGGTTATACCCCAAAAAATCCACGAGGCATGTCGTGCGAGCAGCTCGTGAAGCGAGCGAAAGTCATCGAGCACCGATGGCCAAGCGATGGGGGAGCCACCTCCAAGCGATGGGTGGAAGTTATGGTGATTTTATGGTGATGTTCTCCCAAAAGAAATGGGATTTAGATGGAATTATATGAATTTGTAAGGATTTATATGAAATTTTAGTGATTCTATATAATTTTATCCCAACAGTGGTGAGTTTGAGCAGCAAAGATTGGGAGCTATGGTGATTTTGGTTGATTTTGTTCAAGCAAAATTTGAGTTGTGTTTACCGGGTGAGTGGCAACCAAGCACTTAGATCAGATGGGTTTGCCTTTAAGTCCGTGCTTGGACTTGCCTGAACATAGGGTATTCAACCAAAATGACCAGCTTGAAACATGATTAAATCCGCAGTAAAGTATTAGTTATATACTACTTTTCCGTACTTCATCCGAACTAAATTCATGAGTTGATTTTATTTTCAGACACAGACAAGGGGCGAACCTTTAGAGGATTCACATTCATCAACTTCAACGGTTTTTTCTGAGCAACTACGATGGACTCTGGGATTAGTTGGTTAGTAGCTGGCTCCAAAAAAAACAGACAAAATAATTTGAAGTAACTTATGTTTACCAGTTAGTGCTTAAACATGTTTATAGGCCATAAAACTGTTACTTCCGCCACTTGTTTTTGACAAATCCCAGTTCAAAGAGCCCATCGAAAAAACATCCGTCGTTGAGGCCACTGGTGGAAAAGACCAGAGAAGTCGTTGCCTACGACTTGACTTTGAACGTCGCTCGACGATCTCTTGAAAAATGGGTGGATCGTGTGTGGATCGTAGGAATCTGTTGCTACCCCGACTGGGGTCAATTTTGTTTTTTGCCCTGTTAGGATAGTGGATATTAATGGGATTACAATGGGGATATTATGCTGGATAATGATGTTTATCAACTTAATGACATTTAATGGAATATACAGTATGTGGACCCTGTTGGAGCTCGCGTTTTGAATTGCCTTAGAAAAGTGGCGAAAAAACAATGGTTTATGGTAGATATAACGAACTAGTTCATGGGGGTTTTGTTATGGTTTATAAACCAACAAACATCACTGCGGGGCCCCATCCTGTACCCCTGTCAGGATAGTGGCCAAGCAGCTCCCAACTTGAGGACCAAAATTGGTTGCCCAGACGAGTTTTTCCTAGAAATCTGGGATAAGGATTGTGAGGAATGTGGGATAGATCAAAACATGGGATAGATGACACGTTTTTTCTTTTCAAGAACGGGTACCCTCTGGTAATTCGTTACATAGCTATTGAAAATGGCCATAGAAATAGTGGATTTACCCATTGAACATCGTGATTTTCCATAGTTATGTAAACGTTTACCAGAGGGTATTGGATATTCTCTTGTGGATTGTCAAACACTCATGGCGCTAGTGATACCTTGGATCAACGTGGCCTTACCGAGGTTGAACCATCTATGGTTTGGAGCTCAAGGGCCGACTGGTCAAACCCCAGTCAGTACCATCTGGTGATTCAATGGTTTGCTGTTCAGAATTGTGATTTATAGACTTATGGATGGTTTACCTCTAAAACATGAAGATTTTCTATAGCCCTGTCAAGTTATCAGAGGGTATTATTATATTATATCATCGATGATTTCTTAGTAGGCAAATACCTGTTATTGAGAGAGAGAGAGATACACACACATCCACGCATCCATCCATCCATACATACATACCTACCTACCTACATCCATACATCCATACATCCATACATACATCCATACATCCATACATCCATACATCCATCCAGACATACATACATACTTACATACATAGATACATACATGCATGCATACATACATCCATCCATCCATACATCCATACATCCATCCATACATACATACATCCACGCATCCATCCATACATACATACATCCACGCATCCATCCATACATACATACATCCACGCATCCATCCATCCATCCATCCATACCTACCTACCTACATCCATACATACATACATCCATACATCCATACATCCATACATACATACATCCACACATACATACATACCTACCTACATACATACATCCACACATACATACATACATACATACATACGTACATACATACATACATACATATATAATTATATATACATATGCGTTTAGTCAGCTGCAACTACAGTATGTTTTTGTTGGCCTCCTCATTGCATTTTTTCCACTAAGGATGGTCAACACATCGCTGCAGTCATTGCGCGGTGTGGGCAGAAGATCAATGCGGAGTGCCCGGCAATGCATCTGCATTGCCTAACGGTTCAGTTAAGAAATCCAAGGTTAATATTGGCTATTTAATGGTGTGCATAACTTATCATAACCAACAATAATGGAATAATGTGGTAATCGCTAGAATAGTTAATCACAATATATCAAACAATATTATTTAATGGTAAAACAAGTGTTCATTGTTGCAATATAGTTGAATAGTTATCCATAATAGTGAACCACGGATAATATGATATAATTGGAATACTGTGGTAAGCCCACTGCTTGGACCTCTACTTTGAGGGTCAGCGCACGAATCAGAAAAAAATACCATAGCATTGTTTTTTTTTATATGCATTGCTTTAGAATTAAATAAGATAATTTGATATATTATGATTATCTTTTCTAGTAAGACAGGTGGTGAAACTGTAAAAGCCAGAAATTGGGACTTGCTAGGGTTCTTTAGTCCGATTCCTGGGATGCTACAAGCGGGTTTCTCGAAAGGAAGGGCACCCCAGACTTTCCGATACCCCAAGGTGATACAAGAATGCCACTACAAAAAAAATGATGATCGACCATGAGACTTTTATGTGCCCAATTTTCAGCCAAATCCTAGTGGCTTAAACTAGGAGTTGATGTTGATGAAATGTTTGCCATGTAGTGCCCTCGGCTGCTGCATTTAGCATATCTGAGTTGCACACATTCCTAGGTGCATACTTTGCAATTGGCGAAAATCTTGAGTCAGGTCATTCCAAGAATGGATTCCAACCATCCATCATTGGAAATTGGCAGGAAACCCTGGATTTCTCTATCAACTTCTAGGTGTTGGCAATGGCCATTTGTTCCCCAACCAAAACCATCCCATGACCCAAACATGGCGTGGATCCAGGTCCTAAAGAGATCCAAACAGGGTCCAACGTACCGAAAAAAAGTCACAACGGCCGTTCCGTTACACAATGGGCATGGATGTGCCGAACGGTTCCGTGTTCGCACCCTGTGCAGCCTGTGGAAGAGCTGAGGCCTGGGCGCGGTGGTTGTTGGGAAGGGTTTTAAGTAATAAAACTGATATATATATGTATATGTATATAATTTATTTGCATACATATTTGTATATGTATATATATATATGTGCGTGTGTGTGCATGCAGGAAACGCATACATATATACTTAGACTAGTGACTAGTTAGATGGGCCCGCCTGGGCCGCCATTGCAGGTGAACATGGGATGTCGTCCGTTCCCATCGATGTTGGATGGTTCAAGACATGTTCCCCTGGAGAAATCACAAGATGGCGCATCATGACAGCCTTTTTTCGTTTACTTTCTCCCAGTTTGAATGTTGGTTGTGTGGATACAGTGAAACATAGTGAAACCCAAAGCCATGAAGAAATATCAAGAATACACCAAAAATGACCAAGGTTTTTATTTTTCTCTAGTGGGTCTAATGCATGGTACGTCAATTGTTGCTGCTTTCAGAATTTCAGAAGTCCCAAAAATTGTGAGTTCAAATCCCCAACAGCACCGGATGTCTGTTCACGGCTCCAGCAGTCAGACACGCCACTTGGATGCCGCTTCATAGCAAGATGCATCCTACAACTGCTGATTGGTGGTTTCAAACATGTTTTATGTTCCATTTCATAGATGGGATGTCATCCCAACCCCATTGACTAATTAATAGTTTTCAAGATGGTTATTCAACATGACTGTTTGCTTTTCCTGCCCTGAGGAAACTTGATACAAACAGACACACCTCGTGAAAGTTGATAGCACTGTGTATCCACTCAATGTCGCATGCGTGCGATGATGCTGTTTCAATACAAGTGAGAGAGAGAGAGAGGGAAAGAAAAACAGTCGCTGTGGCAACAAAGAAACAGACAGAAACAGACGCACTTAAGATGTCCATCTCTAATTTCCTGAAAAACAACCCATTGATAGATCTTCCTCTTTTCGTTCGCGCATGCTCCATCGCGCTGAACCCTTTTTCTGTCCGCCCACGCCTCAAGTTGCACAGATTGAATTGAGCCAGAACCATTCAAGATACCCTTATTGATTGCTGATCTAGCCGGTTATGCTACCCATTTTTCTTGGGAATTACTACAGTGGCAGTGCGCAAAGTCTAAGGAACGAATGAAGGGAAATCAGTGGTATAGATTGTGATAACCAGAATAGGAACATCAGTTGGGATATGCCAGTATTGAATGATATTGGATAAGTACGTTAGTAGGGATAACCCTATTGATTAATAATAGTGATGTACCATTTTAGGCTTACTGGATAATCTATTGATCAATCAGATAATCAGTATGTACTATATACCACCATTACAGACTATTATAGGCTTATTGTATAGTCTATTGGCAAAAGTATAAACAATCCCTCGTTGGTGGTTTCAAACATGTTTTTATGTTCCATAATATATGGGATGTCATCCTTCCCATTGATTAATATCAGATCCAGTATAATTACAAGTCGATTATTTATTATATACTACTATATGCTATAATTATTTTACCATTTATTTACCATGGTATAATCTATATCAGTCAGATAATCAGTATATACTATATACTAGTATTTCATGCAATGGGAAAGCGAAGAATTTTGTGGTCCCGGTAGGTGTCCCCGTTGCGGGTCCCAACGGCCCGACGTGAGGTGACATGTCAATGTCTGTGGTGCAGGTTCAACCAGCCTGGACTAATGTTCAAAATAATTGGAGAATATTGAATATTTTTTGAATAATTCGAAGTTGAACATCCTTATTCAATTGACTTGTTCTTGAACATGTTTTTAAAGTTTTCTCTAAAAATAGTTGTGATTTGGGGGGAAAACTACTTCAATGTGCCACCCAGTTGGTGATGTTTTTCATCAAGTCAATGGGAATCTCAGGATCCATTTTATGGAGATACGTTAGGTCACCATATTTTGGGCCATAGAAATTTTGGGAAGATTCCCTGATTTTTTAGGCCTGAGGCCTTAAAAAATGCTAGGTACCTCCAATTGACATTTCGGTTCCTGCATGGCCATTGATCAAGGTCTACGAATCAGAAAATACCTTTGGGGTAAACTAGCGATGTGGAAAACACATGGAAAAACCCTGGGTCAATGGCAATTTCAGGATCCTAAAATGGAGGTACGTTTGTACTATTTTGGGCCATATTTTGTGGTGATATTCCCTGAAAAATAGGCCTTATATATGGTAGGTACCTCCAACCAATCGGTTCCTGAAATGACCATTGGAAAGCGATCTGGAAATGGTGGGCTTTCCGCATTTAGATGAGTTTGCCGGAGGGAACTTGCTTGCGACAATCACTCTGGGTAAATTTCATCACGACCGAAGCCTGTTCTCCCGAAGCCTGGAATCATGGTTAGGATTCGGGAAATCATCCCCAAATGGCCGCAAGATTCAGGTTAGTGAAATATTATTTCATTTACCCAGGAATCATTGGATTTGCAGGCCCTTCCAATTTGCAACGAGAGCAACGAGCAGATATGCAGGTCCCAGTATCCCGTTAATTATATCCCATGATTATAAAACCATGATACCCCCATAAGATTGAACACAATATCCGATATTCAATGGGAATTCCAGGATACTAAAATGGAGGTACTGTACCATATTTTGGGCCGTATTTTGGGGGGATATCCCCTTACATAGGCCTTACATAGGCCTTATATATGCGAGGTACCTCCAATTTAGGATCCTGAA
Source organism: Cladocopium goreaui (assembly GCA_947184155.2). NCBI lineage: Eukaryota > Dinophyceae > Suessiales > Symbiodiniaceae > Cladocopium > Cladocopium goreaui. The sequence goes on along the minus strand of CAMXCT020000469.1, from coordinate 421,054 downwards.
ATGGCCATTGACATAGACTATTATTGTGAAGATGTTGGTGATATTTACGATTCAAAGATAAAATATCACAGTTTGATATCACACAAAAAACCATGATGGTCAAGTATCTTCAAGTATCTTGTATTGAATATCCCATGATCTAACTGTTGTAAAGATGTATGTTCTAATGATATGTGTAAATAGATTTAACAACCATGTTTACCATGCATGGTTTATAATGGTTTAACATGGTTTAACCATGTCATTCAACCATTAGTTAAATAGATGGTACCCTCTGATTATTCAACATAGCCATGGAAAATGGCCCATTTATAGATGGTTTACCTATTAGAAATGGTGATTTTCCATTGCTATGTTAGTCATAACCAGGTGGTAAATTTCTATGCATTGGTTCACCACCTATTTTTCGTGAAACGTGGGAACCACCGTGGCCACCGTGGTGTTTTTAAAATTGTTCCCATCGAAACCCTTGGATGGGTAGAAACTCATCCAAACTAATCTTTTGCGTTCTGGAAACTCACCAGAACCAGCTTTGTAGATGACCATTTTGTTGTGGTGACTTGGTGATTTATCCCACTTAGCCATGGTGAATACCCATGAATACTGGTAGGAAGTTGTAGGATAGGTAGGGTTTTTGGACTATCCAATGACCATATATCATCCCATAGATATCGGACTATCCCATAGATGTTGGACTATCCAAGATTGACCATGGTTTAGGCTTTATTGAAGGGTGATTTACCCTCTGATAAATTGACAGTTCGACCCTGAAAAGAACCCATTCTTAGTGGTTTCACTAATATTCCAACCCCCATCTGCCAGGGTCGAACTGTTAATTTACATGAATTAAATCCTACTATATTCCCATTAAAATGCATTATATCCCCAGTATATTCCCATTTGATGATGATTAAATGCTTTCTAATGGGAATATAGTAGGATATACTGGGAATATAGCCGGATATACTGGGAATATAGTAGGATATACTGGGAATATAGTAGGATTCCCTACTATATTCAGATTATATTTGTTGATGATTAAACCTTGGGGCACCAGATCTGCCAGGCCATTCGTGCCACCAGAGGATGGCTCCACAGTGCATCCTCAGTAGCGGCCTGGGCGTCGGAGGTCCACCCTGGATCTTTGGGGTGTTTTCTTCTGGTAATTTGATAGTTATTTAAGGATTATAGCAGTATCAAATTGGTGGGATTTAGTGGGATTAGGAAAAGGCTATGTTGGTTTACTGGAAGGCAACTAGGGTTTATGGTTACTATGACATTATAACTGTAATTAGACTATTAATAGATGACCCTGTTCATGGGGTAACCTATGGTAATTTAGCGGTTTGCTTTCAAAAAACATCATTTTCTAAGAGGCAACTCATCAAAATTCATCTATAAATTGGCCATGTTCATGTACTTTCCCTAGCTACGTTAAATAACCAGTGGGTATTTCCTTTGATGACCCTATTTTGTTGTGGTGGAAACCTAGAAGGATACTTCTTGCTGTAACCTTTTCTATACACAAATCAATGGGAATTTCAGGATCCTAAAATGGAGGTACTGTACCATATAAGGCCATATTTTGTGGGGATATTCCCTTACATAGGCCTAAAAAATAGGCCTTGTATATGGTAGGTACCTCCATTTTATATAGGTTCCTGAAATGGCCATTGAACAAAGAAAACGTACCAGCATGAGTTTTGCAGAGGTTCTGGATGAATTTCATGTCAGGACCTCATGCCCCGCCATCACTGGATGATGAGTAAGGAGATCTTTTTCTCCGACAACTGGTTTCAGCTCTAGGTTACCCTCTGGTAAACGTTTACATAGCTATGGGAAATCACCATTTTCATGGGTCAATTCAACTATTTCTATGGCCATTTTCAATAGCTATGTTAGTTTACCAGAGGGTAGTGGATTATTTGTCAGACAAATTTCATGGAATTTACCACGATCAATAGAGCTTGTCCTATCCAATATAGTGGGGATCATCACAATCCATTCTAAGAACCCCTATTCACCAACCAGTTGTCAGACGTTCTGCTTTGGAAAGGAGCCTAATCATCCGTCAGTTGGACCGACACAAAATCGATTGATTTACACAGGAAGAAGCTGATGCACCACGTCGTCTTCACCGGCGGAAGCATTTACAAACCTCAGCTGCTGGCTCTTTGCCATGCAGGTGAGTGCTTCTACACGGGCCACTGGCTGGCCCGGCTGGCCACTTGCTGGAGAATTTTCAAGTTGACAAGGAATGCATGACAAGGGCAAGGTCATGGTGATGTCTTAGCCCTCCGAGGCGATATCATGGTCATTTCACCAGAATGCAGGGCTATAAAAGTGCTAGAAAAAGTCCAGAAACGTTGGGATAGAAAAGGGATATGATATAGTGGGATTAGCAAAAAAGGTGACCCCCCAATAGTGTTTTGGGGTGGTTTCGTTGGCTTATTAAGCACCAACAAGGCAGTTTTAATCGGGGTTTATCAAGCAGCATCAACCAGCTATGGTTGGGAACAACATGGAGTAACCCTAAAAAAGTTTGGGCTGTCCGTACCTAGCTTTTTGCCATTGTCTATCAAAGCCCGAGATGAGGAGGATTCATATCAAATTTGGATGAGCCATGAAACCGCAGTTCGTCATAAAATTAATCAACCATTTTTGGGGAAAAAACATATTCCAAGTGTTTAAACATGGTTTCCAGTTGGTTTTCCGTGAATGGTTTCCAGTTGGGGCTGCTAGCAATCGCCAGATGCCCGAAGCAGCAGAAGCCTTGCGTGGACAAAACTTGGTCGGATCCCAGGGTCGCAAAAAGGTCGATCTCCTGACACTTTCATGGACAAGTTCTGCAGAAAAATTCATTGTCTATAGTTATCTGGTTGGTGGTTTCAAACATTTTTTATTTTCCAATATATGGGATGTCATCCTTCACATTGACGAACTCATATTTTTCGAGATGGTTAAAACCACCAACCAGCCATTATCTATAGTCAATGACTGATAGTCAGATATGAATGATTAATGATTAATTACTCAGATAATGATATACTTAATGATTGTTATTCAGATACTACTGATTAGTATTCAGATATAGTTCATGATTCTCATATTTAGAGACATAAATCCCAAGTTGGGATTTGGAGTGGCCAATTTCTTCAGAAAAACATCTGCCGATGTCATGCCATACTGCCGAGTGAGGTCTACTTCAACGGCGCGTTTTCTCCTCCGACGCACGGCACCCAACGTGCACCAGCCGTGGCCATTTCGAGTAGCAAAATCCAGGAGCCCATGGAGGTTTCCGAAGCGACAATGATGACTACCCTCTGGTTATGACTAACATAGCCATGGTATAGATGGCCCATAGAAATAGACGGTTTACTGAACTTAAAAATTGTGATTTTCCATGGCTGTGTTAAATAACCAGATGGTATAGGTTTATGAAACAATAATTATAACTATTAGTTATATATATATAATTATAAGTTCTAATAATTAATATAATGGATGTTTCCTAAACCTATATCATGACTATAATGATTATAACTATAAGTTCTGTTTTAACAATCATCATATGGGTATACAACCCGTAAGCTATAGTTATTAACAGAAGTTGATTAAGTTGATTAAGTTTATTAACAACCATGAAATATTGGCTTATCAACTATAGATGGATTATCATATGGGGGGTTCCATAGTCATGGGGGTACCCCAAGCTCGCTGGTTGGTAAACATTTCGGAAGGAAAATCCATCTATAAATGGATGAGAACTGGGGGCACCCCTATTTCTAGATCAATCTTGCATGGATACTTTAATCCTTTAGTCTTTTGGTATTAATGGGAATATCTACTAACCAGCAAAGAATTTATTTTTTTGCAGGGTATCTAAGATTGGCAATGGAAACCACCATATACCCACTGGTTCGTGGGGGGTTCCATCGACTAGTTTTCCAAGTAGGTGCACTTTGATGTGCTGATTTGACCTGGGTAAAGGTGAAGACTGATTCGAGGAACTACTGAAAACAACTAAATAAAACCTGGTTGGTGGTTTCAAACATAATTTCGTTTCCATAATATATGGGATAACCCTTCCCATTCACGAACTCATATTTTTCAAGATGGTTAAAACCACCAACCAGAAACAATTACTATAATTTAGCAATTAATTTCACCATTGCCATATATAATGGGCCAGTATACCATTATTATTTCTCTCCATGAATTCACACCCATAATGTAATCAATGGCCATTTCAGGAACCTAAATTGGAGGTACCTACCATATATAAGGCCTTTATAAGGCCTATGTAAGGGAATATCCCCACAAAATATGGCCTTAAATGGCACAATACCTCCATTTTAGGATGAAATTCCCATTGATCAGAGTTGATGGTATACTAGCCCATTATACCATCGTCTTATACCTATTAATTATACATTATTAATACCAGATATCATCGGCTTTTTTTAAATGTAATAATTGCCCGGTTTCCAAAGAACACTCATCCCGCCCATCTGAGGGAAAGTTGCTGAAGCTAAGGTGTGCTCACGCCCACATCGCGGCCACGATTTGCCAAGACCCTGAGGCACGGCACGACGGCACGATGCTATGACTTTGATGTTAAGTATCAGCCAAAGATGCTGAAAGGTGGTTTGTAAAACAGCGAAACACGAAAGGCCTTGAACCATTTATAGCCATCACAATTCGTTGAATGTCAAACATAGATATTATTATATATATGGTGGTTCAAGCTTGATAGTGTCAATTGAAGACAGTTGATATAGTTCATAGTGATCAATCATGATCAGAATGGCACCATTTTTTAAATAAAGCAATCGCATACTTACAACAAATATAATGTGGGTAAAACAATCATGTTCATCAATTTTTATAATCCATGACTGGGGGATGGTTTATGGCATTGTTTTACACACATTAAAAATGAAAATATATAAACATAGTAACATAGCAATCCCACAATGGGTAAATATAGATAATCATCTCCATTATATGGCCAATAAATATATATATATATGAACCCATTAGAAAAATAGCAATCAATACTAGCCATTAATGTAGATCAAATATTGCCATTATATATATACATACATGTATAATGTATATGTATATATGGGGTATATATTGAAGTGACACCCCCACTAACAGTGGAATAAGGGATTTTAATTGTAACTTCCCAGCCAAAATTGCACGACAACCCAGGGACCAAAACCGCAAACAATTTGAGTGGCCCAATCTTCTCAATCCAAAATTTTCTGATGTTGAACCGAAGTATGAAATCACTCTGGGGGCAGCCTACTTGGAACCAGATCAAATCCTACTTGTTGGATAAAATCCCTTTTGGGCAAAGGGAAAGGCAGCAGTGCAGGGACGAGTTTGCTAAGGGACAAATTTTTCTAAGGGACAAATTTTGCTCAGTGACAAGTTTTGCTAAGGGACAAATATTGCTCAGGGACAAGTTTTTTCTAAGGGACAAATTTTGCTCAGTGACAAGTTTTGCTAAGGGACAAATTTTGCTAAGGGACAAATTTTGCTCAGGGACAAATTTTGCTAAGGGACAAATTTTGCTCAGGGACAAATTTTGCTCAGGGACAGGTTTTGCTAAAAGACAGATTTTGCTCAGGGACAAGTTTTTTCTAAGGGACAAATTTTGCTCAGTGACAAGTTTTGCTAAGGGACAAATTTTGCTCAGGGACAAATTTTGCTCAAAGACAAATTTTGCTAAGGGACAATTTTTTCTAAAGGACAAATTTTGCTAAGGGACAAATTTTGCTAAGGGACAAATCTTGCTAAGGGAAGACCCTTGCTTGATGTTGTGTTTTGTCTTGTGCTCTCGGCCGTGCTTTTGGAAAAGATAGAAAATATCAAAAGCACAACTTCCCATGCAAAAAGAGCACAAAAAGTGCACAACTTCCCGGATGATTTGATCACAAAAATTAGCACAACAAGCAGCACAACTAACCACAAGATAAAGCACAACGAAACCCACAACGTTTATGCTTAAAGAGCACAACTTCCCTGATCATTTTTGCACAACAACAAGCCAAGGAATAAATAAAAACATCTAATTGATTTTATATGTGGCACCGACCACAACTTCATCAACAAAAAAAACGCAAAAAGTGCGCAACTTCCCTGATAATTTGATCACAAAAATTAGCACAACAAACAGCACAACTAACCACAAGAAAAAGCACAAAAAAACACAACGTTTAGGCTTAAAAAGCACAACTTCCCAGCCCAAAAGTTTACAACCGCAACCCCCCCAAATCCCCAGCTTGTCCTGAACCTGCAGTCGACTAGGGCCTGCCAGCCCAGCCTGAGCCTGGATCCTGCTTGAGGGCCGTGCCACCCGTTAGTGTGGCCAGCTCTGGCACCCGTTAGTGTGGCCAGTTCTGGCACCCGTTAGTGTGGCTAGCTCTGGCACCCGTTAGTGTGGCCATCCATCTCTGGCACCTGTTAGTGTGAAGCCCCAGGTTAGCTTGAACACAGCCCTGTTGAGTTGCAATTTCCATGAGGGAACGTTGCATTAGGAAAGGGCTCCAATACACACTTTCGCTGCCTGGGGAGGTGAAAAGGACACATCCGATGCTGCAGCTTTCAAAGAATAAACCCATTTATTTGGTGGGCCTCCTTTGGTTCGATAGGATGGTGCATAATCTGAGTCTCTGTACTGGATTGCCCAGGATTTTTCAATATACAGACCTAAGCTCTCATTGGCTTATTCCGGTCAAAGTATATACAAACCCAACTTCTTTATGAACTATTGGGTTCATGCTGTGAAACCAACTTCTTTGTGGGTTGGTAGACTGACAAAATGTGCCAACCCAACTTCTCAATGGCATTTTGGGTCCATCGTGCTTGTGCTTTTTTTTGTCCCTGGATTGTGGTGACTGTTAGTGTAAGGGGGGACAGTCTAAGGTATTTATATATATATCTCTCTCTCTCTCTCTTAACCATTATTCACCAGTAGTCAGTATATATATGTATATATATGTATATGGTCAGACCTTCGCGCCTGGGCCGCCACCCGGAGCTTGTGGCTGCAGTGGAAGCGATGCAGTTGCACGAAGCGAAGGTCCACCGACTCTCAGTCGAGTGCAGAACCTGTCCAGGCCGGGCACGCTCCAGCGCAGACCCCCGGATGCTGCGCCGCGTTCGTGGGCTGTATCCGGCAGATCCGTATGTGGAACATGCACGGTTCACAACAGAGAGGAGTGACGGCGACCCAGTATGTGGAGAGGTATGGCGGTTATGGCAGATGCAGAGACATGGGCAACATCATGTGGCAAGTGGCGCTGGCTCTCGATCACCTTCAGAACGACAACGTAGGGGCAGCAAAAGATGCGATAGCGCTGATCGCCGTTTGCTTGGAGCAAACCTCTCTAGATGCAGGGAGGATGGATGTGGGGCTGCTGAAGATCCGCCAAGTGGGGTGTTCACCAACCGGACGCTCCCCAGTCATTCCAGAGGAAGAGCATTTGCCCCGCTGGCAGACCAGAGGTGGGTAGCCAACACCTTGTCCTACATCAAGGAGCTCGACACAATTGCCACAAAGAGAAGCGATGTCACCGGCAAGCCTTCCAACAAAGAGGGAAAACCAGATTCACAGGCAGATCCAAAGAAAGCTCCAAAGAAGACAGCCCGCCCCTGGAAAAAGAAGAATCAGGGTGGAAGCGATGCTGGCGGCGCTCGAGAAGTAAAGTGCATCGCAGTTCGATCCCTGCCTTTCGCCATTGAAAGACAGCCGGCTTGTGCGCAACTGACTATGATGGTGGCCAACCAAAATCAAATCTTCGGAAATAATAAGTCTTTACATATATTTAATGATACCAAATGGGATAGATACTACAATTAATTACCCAGGTATATCTCACATTGATTGAGAATGGATTAATACTACAATGGATACTATAATGGATTAATATATTACCCAGATATATCTATACAACCCATGTGATCTCACGCCTAACCAATCACCATTTCCTGCAGGTGGCCGTGTGGTTGGATCCCGAACCTGCTCGACCTGGGAAGGAAAGCCACTGGGGCAAAAACAACGCAGCTGCTCCATGGTGAATTCTATGGTTTATGATGTTTAGAACTGTAGGTTTATTTAAATCTGGGTAAATTATAACGACCTCACTGCGACCTCACTGGGAATAATGGTTAGTAGTAAGGGAAATCATTCCCAAATGGCCTTATTTCAGGTTAGTGAAATATTTTAATTTACAAAGATGTTTTTAGAAATGTTGGTTTATATAAATAAATTAAACATAACTATAATAACCCATGTTTATATGATGAGTGTTTTTTAATGATTGTTTTTCAACAACATAACCATCAGAAATTATGTATTATAATATTGTTTATTATGTTTATGTGGTTATTAGGTTTATATGATAATATATGATAATGAGAAAATCATGATGGGCTTTTATGGGTTTAGAATATACGGTTTTTCTATTAACATCGTGATAATATATCGCAATCACTTAAACGGATGTTTAGAAACGTGGGTTTATATGATCATGGGAAATATTCCGTGGATTATAGACAGCAAAACCAACATGATAATGGGTCTATATGATAACATATGATAATTTATTATAGATACTGGGGTTTATCAAAGCCCATATGATAATTTATTATAGATAATGGGGTTTATCAAAGCCCATATTTTTGTTTTATTTGAACATGATAATGGATTGATATCCTATGGGCCTATGGGTTGTAGACAACATCACCATGAACACCATCACCATCATGACAATGGGTTTTTATTACAATGACCATGGTTTATAGAACTCCATGGGCTTGTTTAATGATGGTTATGTTATAGAACTTCATGATAATGATCATGGTTTAATGATGATGGTTATGTTGTTCATGGACTTCGCCGACTTATTTTCCCAACTAAATTTCTGAGTCCTGCGTCAGATCAGATCCCGTTACTCATCTAATTGGGCTAAGGTTAGAAACCATCAACCATTTGATGTAGTTATGGTTTATAGCATGGTTGATACCATCCGAAATTATATACATATATATATTATATACATTTTATTTTTATTTTCATTATTATTATTATTGTTTATTAATTATTGTTAAATATAGTTATTTGATGGCTTATCCACCCATAAACATGGCAAACTTGAGTAAAGAAATCATCAACCATCCATATTTTGGTTTATCCACCCATTAACATGGCAAAATTAAATGCAAAAATTCAGGCTGCTGGATCTTACATTGCGCCAGCAGGATGGTGAAGCATCTTAGTGCTTTACCTGAACGCCATGGCTGCCATCCAATAAACCATGAGAAGTTAGCATCAAGTTGTTCATCCAGTGACCCAGTGATCACCCGGTGATGTAAACCCCGTTATGTGATGGTTATCTATCCAACATATCCCAACATGACTATGCTTCACGAACCATAAATGTGTAACATTTATATACATTTAATTTATGGCTAATGTTTTTTTCATTAGTTACAAACCATCCAGTAATGTGGGCAGGCACTTTCTGGTCAACCTGCCATCCGAGGATGGCAAAACGAGACCATGCAGGCGTCGGGGCTGGGTGCAGCAAATCTTCCTGAGGATGCCTGGCAGCGCAGCTACTTTGGATGTTCATACTTCTACTAAAACGTGTTGTATGTTGGCCACTCTTGTGAAGGATTCTAAGGTGTTTCAAACAATAATAAACCATCCCCAAAATCACCATAAATGGATGGTATACACCATTCCCAAATGAGTGGTTTATTATTGTTTTAACCGCATTATCGTACTTAAGCGCCCCCTTATTTAAAGAGAACGCAGTTTCAGTTCTCTGCGGCGAATTCCGTCGATTTTTCGCTGCTATTTGGGGACGTCCCCAAAAAACCAAACCATCGGGTCATCAATCCATTGCTAGGATTCGCAGCACGTACCCATTGTAAGATATCCATGAAAAAATCCATCAAACACCCATCGACATTTTTGTTCCCTCACCATTCCTTCACCGTTAAATCACCATGATATTCCAATAAAACAGCATTAAAACACCTGGCATTTCAAATGAAAAATTACTGTAAGAAATCACCATGGTGGTTTTTTAATTCAATCATCATTAAATGATCACCAACCGCCATTAAACACTAATTATATCACCATACAGCACCATTAACCACCATTACCTAATAATATATCCCATGAAATTTAGTCATTAATCATAATTTAACATTATATACATATTACATCCCATTAAGTCACCATTGAACAACAATTAAATCACCATTATCGGTTGATATATTCCATTAATGGTTGTGTATATTTAAATACATATCATCACCAAACCCATTATGGCAAAAAATGTCATTAATGGCTATCATGGGATTAAAAAAACATATCACCATTCAAATTATATCCCATTAAATCACCATAATAGCCCATTAAATATATATATATAATATAAGAAAACATCACCATTAACATGATATATCCCATGTTAAACAACATTATCCCATTAAATTACTATTAAATCACCATTATTATACCATTATCCAATGATCCAATGATATGTCCCATTAAATCACTGGTTGGTGGTTTGGAACATGAATTTTATGACTTGCCATTCAGTTGGGAATTTCATCATCCCAACTGACGAACTCCTATTTTTCAGAGGGGTAGGTATACCACCAACCAGATTTAAGACCTGCATTTGAATAGGAAAAAATAATGGGTGGGAAAATACCATTTAAAATACCATTCAATTACCATTATTAATTATATCCCAATGTAGAAAAGAGAGAACGGGGGACGTCTTGTCATTTGTTTTTTCTTGCCAATGCATATGTCAAAACAGAGAATGTGCAAAGAGGAGTGCAAAAAGCGCACTCTCACAGTCCCCTGTTCTGAAAAAACATGGGGTTGGAAGATTAGTTTCCATTAAAAAATGGTGATTTTCAGGGTCTATGTTAATTTACCAGAGGGTAAATCCCATTCATACCCCATTCATATCCATCAAATCCCAGTTAATATCCATTTAATTTTCCAAAGGGTATATCCCAATGTTTTAAAAAAACAATGGTTTCACTGCTCCATCTGTACAACCATGGAGGCTCGCATCGACATGTGCGACCTGCTGGTGCAGGAGCCACCTCTGCGGGGCCGTGCAGGACCGCGGTTGGAACGACGCGAAACGGACGGACGCGTTTTACGAGGGTGGCATCCCCAAGGTGGCTGGGAAATCTTCGAAAATCATTGGAGAATCATCGGATAAATAGAAAATTATGGGAAAATCATGGGATAAATACACTATACACGGAGGTTTTTTCATAAAAGATTCATGGAAATTTCATGGATGAATGGGATTACTGGATAGGAAAAAACGCTGGGAAATCCCGGAACTACCGGCATTTGGAGGTGTTTTTAGCTGGGAAGCTCATCTATTGTTTGGGGGGATGGAGTTTAAATCCTCCAGATCACATATCTGAACAGATATATTCCATTATGTTTGTTGATTTATATGTAGAGGTGAGAGAGAGAGGGAAAAAAAGGGAGAAATAAGTATAGAGTTTCATCTACGCATATATTTATATCTATTATTCAGTTTGTATTTATAAAATATACAATCATGTCATATCGACATTATATTCTTTATAGCATGTAAACCCATCAATATTTTGGTCCATATTTTGTTGTCCTTGATCGCTTACATAGGTCTTATATAGGCCTTATAAATGGTAGGTACCTCCAATAAATCGGTACCTGAGTCATGGCCATTATGAATTATCATCCATTGTTCATGGTTAAATTGGTTAATGCTCCATTTTTCATGGTTAAAACCATTTAAAACCTCCATTCTTAATGGCCATTGAAGATCATGGCTGCGCAGGCGTGGGCAGTTTGCGCAGAGACCTGGGCCGTGAGTTGGGAACCTCCGTGGAACTCTTTCGAACGCTTCTTGGACCTGGACCTTCCCCGATCGCTGGGGAAAAGATATGGCAATTGTAATGGGAAATTTCATGGGAATTGTAATGGGAATGTATAGATTAGATTAGATTTGATTTGATTTGATTCGATTAGTAGATAGATAGAATGGAATAATGTTAATTATATTGCATGTTATATTAGGAACTAATTGTCATATATGGAAAGCTATCACCAACCATGAATGGATATATCGAAAGAACAGGTATGAACGGATATGAAAAGATGCCTGAGAGATATGAAACTGAACAAAAAAAACATGATTTATGGTGATTTATGGGAATTCATGTGATTTACTGGCAATAAAATTGTTGGAAATAGAAGCGTTTTTGGATGTTTTTGATGCGGTCCATGATTGGAAATCATGGGGGTTTGGCCCTCACTGTTCTCCCGAGCCCTGGAATCATGGTTTTTATAGGGGAATCATCCCCAAATGGCCCAACTATTCAGGTTAGTGAAATATTATAATTTACCCAGATATATATATATATATACCCAATGTTTATTGGCAACATCCTTTCTCCACCGTGTTCCATGCATGTTATGGCATGCCTTTGGCATTTGACCGATTCATTGTTCAAAGCCAATGGTATTCCAATGGTATTCACCATACCTAAGTTCAACAATTGAGTAGACTTTGGAAACCTGCAAATTCTATCAAATTATATTATACTCCATTAAGTTTCATTAAGTTGATAAACATCATTATCCAGCAGCATATCCTCATTGTAATCCCAGAATACCCGATTAAATCCCATGATATCTCCATTAAAGCCCATAACAAATCCCTTTTCTTCGATGCTTCAACCATATTTTCATATCGTTTTCCCGATCCTTGCTGGATGTGTTGGAGGCTCCGCGAATTGTTGGGAGGTCCCGGTGGAGGAAAACTCACCTGGGCAGTAGGCCTGGTCGGAACACTGGGGATTTATCGTCGAAAATGATGGGAAAATCCACGGGAAAACGGGTCCTAGAAATATCAATGGATATTGTGAATGGGAAGATCATGGGAACACCTCTTTAAATCTATAAATATCAATAAATGGACATTGTGAATGGGAACAACTATAAATTCTTCTAGGTGTATCATGATGTTGTCAATGAGAACTGGGGGGTCCCAAGCGGAGGATCCCCAATAGCTGGATGGTAAACGTTTCGTGGAAAATCCTATTAAATGAAGGAGAACTGGGGGTACCCCCATGACTATTGAAACCCACCGATATGGGAATTTCAGGAACACACATGGGGATTTATAGTCGAACATAGTTGGGAATAGTTCATTTAAACATATCAGACAACCACTGTATATAAGTTTGTTTACAACTAGGCTCTAATGGTTTACGGATGCTGGTGGCAAATAATTATAGACTAGATGATATGACGCTTAGGGTTTTGAAATGACTTATGCCTATTTTGGGACCTTTTGCATCTAAGATGATCTAAGATTCCATGCCGTTTGATTTTGGTTTCAACCATGCAACTGCGACAAACACGCAGTGCACTCTGATCAAGATTTTGTTGCGAGTGGCTATGTTTCATGTTCCATACCTCTTCGGAAGGATTCGCAAAAGAAATCATCCAACTCCTACCGTATTAAAGGCTTTTATAAGGCCTATGTAAGGGAACATCCCCACAAAATATGGCCTTATATGGTACCGTACCTCCATCTTAGGATCCTGAAATTCCCATTGATCCAACTGACCGATTGTCTTTCAAACACCCCTACTTGGAGCGATGATGGCAATGAGGCCGTCCACACTGTCGAGAACAGCACCCAGGGACACATATGAATTCAACAGGCATAGCAGTGTGTGAGCATGTTAGCTGTTGATGCATCTGGTACCGTCGGGTCGCGTGCTAGCCCAAATCCCATCTACAGAGGGGTCTGCATACAGTGACTCTCATGATTGTCTGTCAGAATTGGTTTAAGGACAACTTACACGACGTAATATAGCGCGCCATGTTTTCTGCAGATTTTTTGTGAAATCAACATGGTTTGAACAGCATGGTAATTGGTAATTTGGTTGTTCCCTCAATCAATCAACCCGTGTTTTTTCTCACGGAGGCTTTTGAATTTTGTATGTTCTCACTAGCAATTGTTGAACACACATCCCTGAATGGAAGAAGATACTGAGTGTGAAATACCCAGAATATCTAAGAGCAATGTGGTAAATCCATTAGGAACCATGACTAATATCCCCTTTATTTTACAAGAAATGGGTGATGTAAACTACCTTACCCGCTAATCATGGCAGTGGAGAATCCACTAATTAGTATAATTTATAGATGATATTCCCACTAAAAGCTTCGACTTACTAAATGGAATATCATCTATAAATGGAATATGAATGGATTAACCCACTAAATGGATTTATATCCCACTATATAAATGGATTTATGATATAATTTATAGATTTTCTCATTAAATCCACTAGTAAGATACCCGGCCTGGTAAACTTTCACATAACGAACTGGAACATCACCATGCTATTAATGGAAAAACTCACTATTTCGACTGGGCCATGTTCAATAGCTATACATGTATGTTTACCAGGCCGGGTAGTCATGGCATATCCCAGCCATGGCCATATTTCCTACTCACCTCCTGACATGGCAGGCGCTGATGTCTTTGAAGGCATGAGACACTGGGCTGACAAGGCAACGTGGCTGTCGGGTCAACCTTGACCTGGATTTGACCTTCTCAAAGCTTGATATTTTAGTAACTTTAGTAGATGTTTACCATTGTTAGATACTAACTAGTACTTTAATCTTGTGTAAATATCATGGTGAAATGAGTCCTAACCAGCTAAAAAAATAGATCTTGTGCAAATATCATGGTAAAATGAGTCCGAACCAGCTCAAAAAAAATGATGATGTTGGGGCTTAGGGTATCCAAGATTCACCAGCTGAAAATCTCCAGCGGTTTCTTCAGTGGATTTTTGGAGGTCGAGGCTAACGCCGAACTTGGTGAATCCAATTGGGAGGATCATCCCAATTGGAAAGTGGTGGATGATGTGATGTTATACCCTCTGGTAATTTGTTACATAGCTATTGAAAATGGCCATTTATAGTGGATTTACCCATTGAAAATGGTGATTTTCCATAGTTATGTTAGTTTACCAGAGGGTAACCCCCAATGTTCAATGGGATAATCCACTTTGAGGAAATTAAAAAAAACCCGCCAATTAGATTTAGTATTGCAGGTTGCCTTTTTGTACCGGGTATAGTCCATTCACCGTAAAACGATAAGGAAGAAAAAAAACGATAACGCTAAGTATTATATATACATATATACATGCATGTGTGTATACATACATATATATATATAAGTGTGTCGTGACCAAGTGTAAGTGTGTCCCACAAATGGGGAGAATTTACGTGACACAAAACGATAACAAAACGATAACAAAAACGATAACAAAAGTAACCCGAAAGCCATCTTCAAACACCATGGCCCATTGATCACCTTGCCAAAGCGACTGAATCAACCAGCCAGCCTATGCCATTCCCAGCGTTGGAGACAACCAGCCAACTTAAAGACATTTAAAAAAAGGTCCTCTTCTAAACATGTTGTGGCTACATGTGGCTACGGTGAGTTTGCTCCAAGAAGCGTTTTTGCAGCAAAGGTATGAATGCCCGAGGTCAATGGAAGCTGAACGAATGATTTTTTGGATGGCGGCCGCATGTGCATAAACCTCTTTGATTGTGATAAGTGCAGATAGCCTGCAAAACGATAAGGAAGAAAAAAACGATAAGGTGAAAGCGGCATAAGCAAATTTATACGTTTTTTTTTTTATCACCTCACTTAATGATGGTTAATAATGGTTAATAATGGGATTATCTGCTTGGTGGTTTGGAACCATGGAATTTTATGACTTTCCATATGTATGGGAATAATGATCCCAACTGACGAAATCATATATTTTCAGAGGGGTTGATTGAAACCACCAACCAGTAATAGAAGCCCCCTTTTAAACCGAAAAGTTGAAACATGTTGAAACCCTGCAAATCATGGTTAGCAATGTTTAATCAGGATTGGTAATGGTTAACAATGGTTACACCTTCTGAATGCCGCACGGGGTGTAAAATGTTCAACCCGCCTTGCATCTGGATGTATCTGGGGTGGGAGCAACCTTGTGTTTCCGGCATATTATAGATCATGTTTACCCTCTGATAAAATAACAGTTCGACCCCGCAAATCAGCATTTTTTAGTGGTTTCACTCATCTTCCAACCCCTATCTGGCAGGGTCTATACTTCATATTTCCAGGTATCCTACTTCTCTATCTTTTTTGGAGCCGTAAACCGGTTCCGAGCAATCCCAAAGCGAGAGTTCACCCAGACTGGAGGTTATATCATCAGAAGGCAAATCATTTACAGTTACCATCTGGAGAACAAAAACCAGGGATTGGATTAGTGGGAAATTCAGGATCCAATACATGGAGGTACGTAAACGTACCATGTTTTGGGTCAATGATTGGAAAACTATATGACCAGGGATGAATTTTCTTGCATGCAAATCATGGGAAAACCATGGAAAACTCGCTGAATTTTAGAAAAGGTCATCCTTTTGGCAGGTCGCGGCTTGACCACGCTGGAGTTTTACCTAAATTTGGGCTACCCCAATGTTGAAATTGCTTAGAATCAATAGGAAAAGACCATGGTTTCGGGGACCCATATTTTTAGGACACCTCCATATTATTATTGTCTCTTGTAGTTAAACATGGCCGTGGAAAATGAAAATGGACCATTTAGTCACTATGATTCACTTGTAGAAAACAACTTGTGATTTCCCCACAATCTTCCACAGTAAACCGGCATGATCCATGTCAGATACAGAATGCGTTGTGACAAATTGCCGGAGGGCATCCCAGTTCTAGAACAATCTAACTATAAAGTTATCAGTTACCCTTCAGTAATCAAACATGGCAATCGAAAATCCACCATGAATTTCCCATCAAAACCATTGAACACGTGCATTTGAATAGGATTTTCAATTGCTAAACTTTAGTTTGCTGACGAATGGGTGAAATAACCCAGTTACTAAACCAATTGTCACGAAACCCATGGCCCATACCATTGATTTGCTGGAAAAATCCTTACGGATCCCGACAGGCACGCGATATTCCAGATATATCTCATGAATTTCCCAGGAAACCTCCATTTTGAGTGGTTGAACTCCACTAAATCCACCATTAACTGACCATTTTTCCTGATTAGATCAAGAAATCACCATGAAATCACCATGGAAATCACCCGGCATGAAATCACCAAAATCACCGCGACGCGATCTTTTCCGACGTTTCATCCCAGGCGCGCGAATGTTTGCAGCCGGGCGAGACCTGCGATGCCCTGCTCCTCTTCACCCGTGAGGGGTGGACGTGCAATCGCCTGATGACTGCAGCCCAGGCCGAGCAGAGGGAATGCCAAGGTGGCTGGATGGGGTTATGATCAATGGCCCACGGGGACATCATGGGGATCTTCCATGGATTTTATTGTTATTTCAATGGGAATTCACCAGCCAAAATGGGGTATGAATAGGAAATAGATTCTGGTAATTTGTTACATAGCTATTGAACATGACCATAGAAATAGTGGATTTTCCCATAGCATGGTGGATCTTTCCATGCTTTTTTCTATGTTTACCAGGCCGGGTATGATCAATGGCCCATTACAAATTGAGATGCTGTACCATCTATAGGGAGATTGGTATCTAGGCTCAATACCCCACTATCTGTAATGGTACCACCCATAATGGGCTCAGATTTTCTGGGGATATTCACTGAAACTGATGCTTTACATAGACCTTACATGGACCTTATACGTGGTAGGTATCTCCAATAAATCGGTACCTGAAATGCATTGATATGATTATTCCCCAGGGGAACACGCACAACAAGCGGTAAGCGGTTGACAACCATACTTAGTTCATCCATCTATGGATGGAATAACCTACCAATTGGGGACTTGCTAAACAGGGTTATTGTAGTTAGCCAAGTTGGTGAGCATAACTCCAATTTCAACGTTGGTTTTATGGTAGGAATATCGAATTGGTTAGTGGGGTTTGTAAACCAACTTATAGCCGGGGGGTCATTTCCTTGTGGAAATGAACAACCACAACAACTGGCAGAAAAATGGTCCAACATAAGTGTGGTCTAAAATCTAAAATTGTTTGTTTGAGCGTTTTTTTTTCAGGGCAAACATCGGGTTTCACATCGTCAAACCCCCGCTAAAGGAGGATGGCGACATTAGATCTCCAACAAAGAATGGGAAGTTGAAACTCCAAAAATAGAGGGGTAGTTGAAGATAAAGATTGGTATAGGATGGTATAGGTGATTGTTTTGGCATGTCGTTTTAAGATGTTTTGATTTTTGATGTCCACCTTGCGACAGGAGAATACAGTGGCTGAAGCGAAGATGTTCTCCCTCACGTTGAGTTTCTTAAAATGCAGGATCCCCAAAAACAAGGGCTTCAATACTAAACTGGTCTAATTTCGGATGATTTGGTGGTACCACCATTTTTGGAAACCTTATCGCTTTTATCCACAGCTCACCTGGTACTTTGCCAAGTCAAAGTCCAAGTCCAGATATGTCTCGGAGACCGTGGAACTCACCTGCGCAGGTGAGACTACCCGACCATATCCCATTAAATCGCCTTAAATTCCATCAATATCCAGTAACAACCATTAAATCATTGCATTAACTCCCACTAACATCTATGAAATCCCATTAATCCCCATTAACAACCATTAAATTTAATATCATTAAATTAAGCACTCCATTAAATTCTATTAAATCCCATTAAATCCTATTAAAATCCCACTAAGTCCCACTAAATTCCATGAAATCCCATGAAATACCCATGTGTTGATGGTACCATGTTGGACCTGTTTTTCTCCGCAGGCTGTTGGTCATGCTCCCTGCCACGTCAGATCACTCAGATCTTCAGGGATTGGGCTATCAATCAGTTTTCCTGTAGATGCGTCCGACTGATCATTTGCTTGAAAAAGAGGATTCGGTCATTTCCCGGTCATTTCCCCCCCCAAAAAAAGTGTTTTTTCTGAAATTTCCCGGTCATTTCCCTGATGTTTTCCAAAAAACGGTGGTGTTCCCTGTGATTTCCCGGTAATTTCCCTTAAAAGCCATGGCTTTCCCAAAAACGGCTTTCCCTTTGCCGTGGCGACTCACGACCTCCGAGGTCTCCATCATTCCCATGCCCGAGCACCTGCTGGCAGTCTCCAGCCATCAGGCCCCACGAACGTTTGGGATCCAACAATTACTATATTAATGGACATATCATGGGATATATATATATATATTATATATATATTATATATATATTATATATATATATATATTATATATTATATATATTTTATATATATACCAGAAACAGGTACTATGATTTAGTAATTAATGTATATAACCATTACCATATAATGGGCTAGTATACCGTTATTATGAATCCTTCAGTCTTTTGGTATTAATGATAATATCTACGAACCAGCAACGAATTTATTTTTTCCAGGGTACGTATCTAAGATTTGCAATGATCAATGTATAATGTATGCTATATTTGGTAACATGGATCCCATCAATATACCCCAGTCATGTTAGCATATATACCATACATGGATCCTATGGGTCATGGGATACATATATATATATATATACATATAAAAATACATAATGGGTATTTTAATTGATATGTTTATATGTGTCTGTGTGTACATATGGGTATTTCAATTGGTATAATTATTACTATATTAATGGACTATCATAATCCACAATCTGATGTAAATGAATATAATGGGTATTTCAAGTGATATATATATATAATTATTTATATACATATTTTTACGTACATGTATACATACATATGCATATACATATACATACGCACACACACACACACACTAATAAATAAATAAATATATATATATATGTCAAATGTCATGATATAGAAATAATCGTCATTATATCCAGCAATAACGGGTAAATCATCCATAAAATGATTATAAATGCATGCCCTAGCCCGAACGCCAAAAGCACCCACAGTTGGGCCCGTTGCAACCCCCCCCGCAAGCAGAGGAAGCAATGGATACCCCAACCCAGGCCCTCTGATGCGCAGAAAAAAAGGTGTTGGGAAAACATATGGAGGTTTTAATCTGATTAGTAATGGGTAAATCATCTCATTCTAACTGGAGGTTTTTCATGGAAAAATCCGATATTGGTTGGTTTTAAATCCATGGCTTCCTGTTTCTTTTGTGTGATCCGTGTGGAAGTTGGGTGTCAGCCGATCCATTATATCCGGCTGGTGGTTTCAATGGTAATGTCAACCCTGGATTAATAAACCCTAGGCTGTCTGGTACCATTTAAGTACTAGATTATGACTATTGGAGGAGTACCTCCCTAATTAATAAACACTGGTAAATTAATCCGGGGTTGACATTAACATAATGAACCCATCCGCTATAAAGGTTGATTAGATTTGGCTGTCTATTTGGGATAATGATGGTATATATATTGGCCTTGGGTTCCCCACATGGTTCCCCATAACCCGCACCACTACTGGCGACCGAACCCTGGAATGATGCTAGGATTCGGGAAATTATTCTAATCATTGGCCTTTTTTCAGGTTGGAGTTATGACAATCCAGATATATTGCTAGTTAATGGGTGGTTCATGGATTTATGTATTCCCTAAAATATGGTAATTTCATGTAATGTGGGTAAAACATGGTAAAACAATAATAAATCATCTCCCCAAATCACCATTTTTATAGGTGGTATCTTTACCATTCCCAGTCATGGGTGGTAAAAATGACATTGTTTTACCCACATTACATGTATAACTACAATCAGCCTGGAGATCCCTGGAGTATATAGAATATAGGCATGTTCAAGAATCATCACAAAGATGGAAATAGATTGGAAAATTCCAAGATGTAACTTAATCCTAAAGTTAAAACCCAAGATGTGCCTGTATTCTATCCAATCACATGTACAAGATGCAATATTGTTACCGAAGTTACCTAATGGAAATATCTTGGAAAATAGATTTAATAGATATTTCCTTAATCTTCCCATCCTTTTTGGATATTTCCATCAAATATTCTATCTACTTAATAGATTTTAACTTGTTAACAAACGACCCATCGCCAGAAAATCCCAGGCGAGACATGCCTTGGCACAAGAATTCGCTGCTCCAGAGCCTCACAAGTGGGGCGGCTGGGGGGCCCGGAAAGCTGAAAGCTGGGTGGTAGGTCTGGTGACCTTGGAGTAGGGATATATGGGTGGAAACATGTGAATATTGGGAATTTTCGGGGAAAAAAATATATCCCATAGGATCCATGTATGCTATATATATGGTAACATGGATCCCATCAATATACCCCAGTCATGTTAGCATATATACCAGCACCATGGGTCCTATGGGTATATATATATATATATTATCATTAATTGCACATATGTAATTATATATATGTGGGAATACTTACCAGTTGGATGATGACATCATGAAGTACATTTGGACCGGGATTTAACCAAACCAAACAGACGTTGGGATAGACGGGTGGGCGATGGAACATTGGAATCAGTCGTGAAGATATTAATTCATGTCCCAAGAATCAACCTCAAAGAATGCAGGGTTTGTACGACCCATTTTCAGCAAGATGGTGATGGTTTATGGCATAGTCTTTGGCGCATCACCCAAGCTCTGCTTGAGAATTTGCCCTGAAAGCTAACCCAAGAGAAAGCCATGAATTTTGTGGCTCATTTGTAAATAGGAGAAAAAAAGCGATGCAAATTCGTTCTGTCACGTTCTGTCCAATTACCATATGATCACTGGCCATTTCATGCCATTTCCACAATTCAAATGTCTTCAAATATGTCATATATATATATATATTAAAATACACAATATATTATATATATACTATAATATATATATATAACATATATATATATATAACATATATATATAATATAAGATTAACATATGTAATACAATACATATAATACAATATATATATATATAATATTATATTTATATTTAATATTTTATTTATATATAAATCATTTTTAATATATATATATAATATAGAATATATATACAATATAATGTACAACGTATAGCATACAATATACGACATATAGTATATAATGTATATTTGCATATAATATTATAGATATATATATATATATGTGTGTGTGTGTTACATATATGCTGAGGCATACATTTTGCATGGCGGTCCCCAACTGCCTAAGCAGAGGTGCTTTGGGGATGATGCCACGAAGCATCGCGAAGTTGCTTGGCCACTGTTCAGTCAGAGGCGCCTGGTGAGGCCCTACAGTTTGCTAAGTTGCTTCTTGCAACTCCAAGAACTCAGGGTACCCTCTGGTAAACATAGGCAAATTGCCATTTATAGTGAGTTTTCCCATTGAAAGCATGGTGATTTTCCATAGTTATGTTAGTTTACCAGAGGGTATTCTAGATATGGGGGTGGGTCAAAACCTATTACTATCAATTTTAGTGGGATCAACATCTAGCTATACCAGCTATTTGGAGGTTCACTAGGTAGCAGGGTTCCATTGGCCATTGATTAGACGGCTTGCGGGTCTCACCTTGTATTGGAGACCTCGCGGCTCGCCGTGGCCGATGAAAGCATCAGTAGCCACCTGTCAATGGATAATTACAGGATGGAGCTAGCTAAGTTGAGATATTCATGGTGTTGAAAAATCAACTTATATCTGGGGGGGCACCATCCTGTAGTGATTGAGGATATGGTTGAGTTGCGATTTTAACCACGCATAGTAAACCCGGTAAATCCAATAATAAACCATCGCAATATCACCAGAAATGGGTCCGGGTGGTATAAACCCTCCAAAATGAGATGTTTGTTGTTGGCTTTGCCACCTCCCCTTTGATAAATTTCACATAGCTATATGGACAATGGAGCATTTCTAGATGATTTACCTATTATCATAGAATTGGTTTAAGGGAAAATTTACAGGAAAACCATATATTTGCTGGTAAAAACCATGGTTTCCGGTTAAGATTTTCCCTTAAAACCCATCCATTGATATTGAACATGGTGATTTCCATGGCTATCTTTAACCGTCACCACCCTCCGAGAACTGGGATGGTGCAGCCGCGGCTAAAAATCGTCAGGTTTTGCTTGTCCAGGGACGATGTCTGCAGGATCTATGCGCAGCAAGTGGCCAAACTCTGATGGCGCTCGGGAGCTCAAAGGCTAAGAGTACAGCCATTGGATTTGCGAAACCCAATAATGGAGGTTTAACCATGAAAAATGGAGGTTTAACCAATTCAACCATGAAAAATGGATGATAATGATGAGGGAGATAACGAAAAGGAACCGATTGATTGGAGGTACCGATTCCATATATTTTTGGCCTATTTTGTAGGCTTAATTTTCATGAAATATCACCACAAAATATGGCCTTATATGGTACAGTACCTCCATTTCAGGATCCTGAAATTCCCATTGATAAAATGGAGGTACTATGAGGTACGTAAACGTACCATATTTTGGGCAATATTTCGTGGGGAGATTGCCTGAAATTTTGACCTTACATTTTTCTCAGTGCCTCTGATTTAGGTACCTGGAAGCTTTGGAGGATCAATCTTACCTGATTGATACCTGGTAGCAGGGCTACTGCCACCTGATCACCTGGTGCATCTTATCATCCAATCTTTTAAATAGTATATATCTCATCATCCAATCTTATTAATAGTATATAGTGATATTGATCACCATTTTTGTTTAAATTGTTTAAGCGGAGTAAGCTCCTTTTTTTTGCTGGCTAACCATCATTGGCTTTCCACATGTTCCAACCCTCCATAACCGACTTCAGGGATGAAAGCACCACCATTAATTGGGATATGGGGCCCCTATGCCCCTATGTCTATGGCAGTCTATGGTATTCTATGATTATATAGCTATGTCACATGTCGTCTATATATACTATATATGCATATGGAGTTTGATATCCACTTTGTTCATGAAAAGTACTTGGCCCAAGCAGGCTCTGACAGCCTTCTCCTCCGTGATGTTCAACCCCACCTGAACTTCCCTTGAAGGGGGTGCTCAGTTACAAGGAGAATGGAAATACCCTGTAACTTCACATATAGCCACTGAACATGGCCATTTAGTTCGATGATTTACCAATTTTGTCAGCATGGTGATGTTCCAGTTCGCAAACTGCAACACATAACCATAGGGTATATGTTTCATGATATTCCGTCATCAATCACCATTTTCTGTTAGTTATATAAATCCTATATCCCCATGATAATCCATGAAATCACCATTTTTTTGTTAGTTATGTAAATCCCAGGTCTTCACCTAGGTTTTACCAGATGGTACCTCATGGCTTCAGGCCTGGAAGGCTGAGCCGCAAAGCCGGATCAGCTGTATCAGCTGCCTAAACAGGGGTCATAGTGCTCAGCCGGGCTATGGCATATAGGGCTCCTGTTTACCCAGCCACTCTTGGGGCATCCCAACTGGATGTTGGTTTTTAACCCATGTTTTTTTCACCATTTTTTACGGATGCGTTTTTTCATACAGCTGGCATTTTTCCGAAAAAAAACTTGCCCTGCGGGATGGATCGGCCACGCTTCCCTGGAGAGCAAAAGTTCGAAAACGGTCCTTTCATCTTAAACCAACCCAGACTCCCGAAAAAGCTGGAGCATTGAAATTGATGTGATGAATTTTCACCAATGATCCATGAATTGACATTCGCCCAGCCGAAGTTGCCTGAACCATATGCCCATTTTTTGTGAGCCTAGCTTCCATTCGCCGCCTGCTTCTTGGTTTTGCAGCTAAGCCATCGGCGGGAACGGCACCCACGATTTCCCACTGGCAAACGTCAACTGGACCGCCTGGACCGTGTGGTGGATGCCGGAAAAATTGGAGAGATATGCTGCTTGGTGGTTTGGAACATGTTTTATGACTTGCCATTCAGTTGGGAAGAATCATCCCATTTGACGAACTCATATTTTTCAGAGGGGTAGGTAGGTATACCACCAACCAGATATGGCTTAGTCTGAAAATAGGATACTTCCAATTCCTCTAGATTCTCATGTATATATATATATATTTATAGGCACATGTCCCATGGTGTCCCCATGAAATCTCCCCTGATAGCCTCCATGGCTGTCCGCCAGGCTCAGAATCTCTGCGGCCGCTGCGAGGTCACGTGTGGATGCTCAGATGGTGCTTCTTGGAACTCCATGGGTACCATCTTCCTGGGACTTTCAGGATCCATTTTATGGAGGTACTGTACCATATAAGGCCATATTTTGCGGGGATATTCCCTTACATAGGCCTTATATTCTCTGGTAATTTGGGATTACCCTCTGGGATTATGGGATTACCCTCTGGGATCCATTTTATGGAGGTATGTTAGTATGGATTACCCGGCCTGGTAAACATACAAAAAGCTATTGAAAATGGCCATAGAAATAGCTATAGAAATAGCTCATTTACCCATTAAAAGCACGGTGATGTTCCATCGTTTTTTGTATGTTTACCAGGCCGAGTACCCTCTGGGATTATGGGATTCAATGGTATGATTTTAATGGGTTTTTTCATCGGATTTCGTGGGATGATGTTCCATGATTTTCCCTCTGATAATTTCTTACAGTTTGCGAACTTGAAAATGGCCCAGTCGAAATAGTGAGTTGTCCTATTAATAGCATGGTGAATTTCCACTTCGTTATGTAAACGTTTTTCAGAGGCTATTTTATGAAGGTACGGTAGGTCACCATATTTTGGGCCATATTGTGTGGATCTTCCCTGATTTTGTTAGGCCTGAAAACTAGGCCTTTTATATGGTAGGTACCTCCAATTTAGGATCCTGGAATTCCCATTGAATGTAAGACCCTAGTGCTGGGTAAATTTGATCACGACCGAACCCTGTTCTCCCGAAGCCTGGGAATCATGGTTGATAAGGGAGATCATCCCCAAATGGCCCAACATTTCAGGTTAGTGAATTTATTTTAATTAACCCAGGTAGTGCATTATTATGGATTATACAGGACTCTACATCACTAAATATGGATAAGTTATAGTTGCCATATTAAGATATGAAGATGTATTGACTAAAAGGAATACAGCTTGGTGGTGCAATTCCAGCAGTGGTTATATAACCCGTTACATCTTAATGCCGTGTCATCAATGGCTCGAAAATTCCCGAACGAAATGGAAGGCCATGGAGAGCCAGAAACATGATCGAACTAAACGGGCAATTGTCCAGCAAGCCATGTTTGATTACCGGAGATTAATTATATAAAAATGAATGATGACTACAGTATATGTTTTAATGTTCGGGATAAACCGAAGAAATCCAACAAGAATGCGCAATATATAAATAAATGTGTATATATATATATAACAATCTGAGTGTTTTTGGTGTCTTGGTAAAATGATGGATTTACTCCCATTAATGGGTTCAACTTCAGTTCATGAACATAGTGCAGAAGCCAGAGGATTTGGAGTGTCATCATCCCAGAATTGGTTGCCATGTGGGGAGAACTATTTGGAGCTATGATTTTCGCAAAAAACATCGAACTAAATGGAGGACTGTCCAGCTAGCCATGTTTGATTACCGGGCAATCTGTGTTTGTGGCTTAGATGATCTTAGATGTTGGTTTTAGCTAAGTTGGTGAACATAACTCCAATAACTATGATTTATGGTAGATATATTACGTACTATGGTTTATAAACCAACTTATAACTGGAATAACCATGATTTATGGTAGATATATCTATACTATTCCTATGGTTTATAAACCAACGTTCACATCACTGGGGGGTGGCACTACCTTGGCCCAAACATTGGAGAGATGATCCCAGTCTCGGCGACCAATTTTGGCTCATCCGGGGCAGCTATGCCATCCAACAGGCAGCAATTTTTGCCTATTAAGTGGACAGTTCAGGAACCAGATTAGCCACCAAAATTACCCTCTGTTAAACATACAAAAAGCTATTGAAAATGGTAATTTATAGTGGATTTACCCATTAATAGCATGGTGATTTTCCATAGTTATGTAAACGTTTACCAGAGGGTAAGTTGCTGGCTAGATGATATTCGTATATCACCGAGTTCTTTTTTTCTCAAAAACCTATCTTATACACATCTCTTAACATATCTACCCATTCTTCAAAAGTCATGCAATCATCTGTAACTTAAACATGTCAAGTCCTTAAAATATCTAGCCATTTACCCAAAGAAAAGAAACATCCTCCGCAACTCTTCCAGATTTTCTTCCAACAGCGGCAGTGCCATGGCAGAGATCAACCCCTGCACCCCGCCACGGAGAAAATCCGACCTTGGGCCCCGAATTTGGAGTCAGGAGGGGTTCCAAGGGAAGGGCAGCTGGGTGGAGGAAATCAACAACACATCAGCCTGGATGAACATATCATGACCTTGAAATGCTGAGAAAAACCATGCGGATTTCTAGATTTCAATGATTTAATCCAGAAGGAGTTGATGGGATATATGATTTGCCCTTGAAATTTATATATATACATTGATTTCCATTAAAAAAACATTTAAATCCATGACACAAATATGTATCCATGATTAAATCCCATTAAATCCCATATATTATAGATATATATATACACCATCTGGTTATTTAACATAGCCATGGAAAATCACCATGTTTAAGTTCGGTAAACCATCTATTTCTATGGGCCATCTATACCATGGCAAACTCTTAGTCATAACCAGAGGGTATATGCGAAACCTATAGTTGGTTTATAAACCATAGTAGGTGTAGATATATCTACCATAAACCATAGTGAAATTGGAGTCATGAACCAACCACATTTTCCAGTAAATCCCACTAAACCACCAACCACTGATCATTTTTTAACCATCATGAACCATATATTAACCATATATTAACTATATATTATAGATAGATAGATAGATAGATAGATAGATATAGATATAATATATGGTTAATGATGGTTAATATGTGTTTTTTTTGGAAGTTATGATTATTTTTAACATATGTTAACCATATATATATATTTACATCCCACATTTTCCCATGATTTCTCCATGATTTTACTGGATCAGGAGTCCGGCGGGGCCGCGTTTTCGCCGTTTTCGCCCTTGCAGTGCTTGCGGCGGGGGCCGACCTTTCAACCGTGCCGTGGTGGGACAAACAGATTTGGGATTGCTATACTTGACATGTGTTTGGGTTTGTCAACCTATGTAGAACCACCAATCATGTGGACACACAAATCACTTAAGAAATTGGAGATTTTTGCCACCCCTGGCTGTCTGGCTGAAACTCAGTAGGAGCCCGAAGCATGGTGAAGCAATGGATTCATCGAACTCGGGCCTTGAGACAAAGTTGTACTGGTTAGTAACCGGCGATTGGGGAGAAAGCAAAACTGACTCAATGAAATACACTGCTTGGTGGTTCCGAACCATGGAGTTTTATGACTTTCCATTCAGTTGTGAAATTCAGAAAATCCCAACTGACGAACTCACTCATATTTTTCAGAGGGATTTATTTTTCAGAGGGATTTATAATAAACAATCCCCAATTTCACCATAAATAGGTGGTATCTTTACCCAAATGGGTGGTTTATGACATTGTTTTAACCACATTAGTTATTTAACCAATCCATACTAATCCCTGGGCCCATCTAGGATTTTTTTCAATGGCCATTTCAGGAACCTAAATTGGAGGCACCTACCATATACAAGGCCTAATTTTCAGGGAATATCCCCGCAATTCATATGGCCCAAAATATGGTACTTGCTAACGTACCTCCATGTATTGGATCCTGAAATTCCCATTGGTCAGAGTTAAGGGTATACTAGCCCATTATACCATTATCTTATACCTATTATACCATTATTAATGGTTATTAGCCCATTATGTAATGGCATTATCAGTAATATTAACATTTTCATGGTTAACCTGTAACTGATGGTATTCTCAGTAAAATTATAATGGTATTACCAGTGGTATAATATTACTGGTTATGGTGGTATTGTCAGTAAGATAATCTTATAGTGTATTCATTTATAGTGTATTTTCCCATGATATTCCCATGATTTTACTATGATTTTCCCTTGTAGGAATACTAACCCCAGGGCCCATCTAGTAATTTATGCTATATAATTTTACTGTATCTGATGGATCCCAGAATCCCAATCATATCAATGGTAATTTCAGGATCCTAAAATGGAGGTACTGTACCATGTAAGGCCATATTTTGTGGGGATATTCCCTTAAGGCCATACATAGGCCTTATATATGGTAGGTACCTCCAATTTAGGTTCCTGAAATTACCATTGATCATACAGCCCCGAAATTCAACAAGTTTTTGATGAAAACTCCGGTCACCCATTTTCTAAAAAAGTCACCGTTGGGTGAAAACGAAATGGCCATCAACGTTTCATGTGGGTTATACTGGTTGGTGGTTTCAAACATGTTTTATTTTCCATAATATACGGGATAATCCTTCCCATTGACGAATATTTTTCAGGATGGTTAAAACCACCAACCAGTATAAGTCAGTTACCAGATGATGGATTATAGCCCAATTACATACATCCACTTACTAACCACTTAAGAAATCCCAGGGCCCATCTACCTACAACCCCCTCAACGAGATCATCATTGGTTCCACCTCTTCACGCCACAATTTCTTTGAGTATTGTTTTCATATGGGATGTCATCCTTCCCATTGACGAACTCATATTTTCCAAAATTGTTAAAACCACCAACCAGTATCTATCTATTATTGCATAGCTGAATATGGGTCTTTCTGAAAGTGGCGGATACCCTCGAATTGTTGCTTCCTTTATGGGGAAAATGATGGCTGACCTTTATATGGAGCCAGACTAGCCACTACCAGTGCATCATCTGCGGCTCTTCTCACTGCCATGTCAATCCCCATTGGTTCGATAATTTCGAGGGCGTTCACAGCGGCTAAGCTTCTAGGCTTCCATAGGGTAAGTTACTAATAGCCATTTATAACCCATTTATAACACATTGATATTTCTAGGCTATAACCCATTTATAACACATTTATTTTTCTAGGTTATAACCCATGTTGAACCGCACTTACGAATTAGCCTGAGACGTCTGTCATGACTGGGATGATGATGCTGGCATGTTTGCCTACATCCAGCTATGACATACTGGAGCTGATCTGCCTTTCACTGGCAGGCAGCAGCTGATGGTTTTAGTACCCTCTGGTAAACTAACATAGCTATTGAAAATGACCATTTATAGTTTGATTTGCCCATAAACAATGGTGATTTTCCATACATATGTTAGTTTACCAAAGGGGTAATTTTAGTAGCTACCCTTGCCCTTTTTTCATGTTGCCGGCCATTGCCGTCTTTCATTGCGCGCTTGGGCCACTTGTGCCACTTGTGGGTCAGGACTCAGGGCACAACATATTGACGTTTCCTGTTTTTTTTTCCCTGGCGCAGATTCTCATTGTTTGACTACCCTCCGGAGTTAGTCTAAATCCGTATCAAGTCCATAAGTCCCATATCATCCCGATATGTTCTCATATGATCCCATGTTTTTCCGTATGTGTCCATATTGACCATATTGTTCACAGGTTTTCCTATGTTCCATAGTTTTTCCCCGTGATGTTCTTATTTTTTCTAATATTTTCCACAGTGGTTTTGCGATATAGCTTTCTATACTTTCCCTAACATATGTAATTTTATCATAGTTTTCCCATAGGTTTTCCATCGTTTTTCTATAGGTGTTCCATAGTTTTCCACAGTTTTCCCCGTAGTTTTCCGTAGGTTTTCCAATGCTTTCCATAACTTTTCCATAGGTTTTCCATAGGTTTTCCATAGTTTTCCCCATAGTTTTCCACAGTTTTCCATAGGTCTCCATAAGTTTTCCATAGTTTTCCCGTCTTTTCCCATCTTGATCCATTTGGAAACGCCCCAAGGCCGCGTCGCCTGCAGACCTTCCACAGCACCGTCCCGACAGTTCCACGGAGCGCCGTGGATCGCAGGGAGGAACTGACGGAGAGCGCCTCGGCTCAGCTGATGGGTGGTGGATGGCATAAATGGAGGTTTTATGATATATATATAGATAAACCAATTTTGGGATGGTTCCCTTTATATATTCACCATGAGTCCAGTGAGGGAGAACAGTGATCAAATGGGTTCTAGGTCACTCTTACATGGATACTTTAATCCTTTAGTCTTTTGGTATTATTGGGAATATCTACGCTCACCAGCAAAGAATTTGTCATTTTTTGCAGGGTATCTGGCTGATTGGCAATGATATATAGATAAACCTAGTAATTAACCATAATAGGATATAGTAATAGTGATCATATATGTCATAGTGAAAATATGATATATATTATAGTGATCATATATATATATAGTTCAATAACATATGAAAATTAATAGGTATAGTGATCATAGTCCATAGTGTTATTTATGATATATATATAGATATATAGATAAACCTTATAGATAAACATATTACCCTCTGGTAAACATAGAAAACAACGATGGAACATCACCATGCTATCAATGGGTAAATCAACTAAAAATGGCACTTTTCAATAGCTATGTTTGTTTACCAGAGGATAACCAAAGTGAAGTGAAGAGAAATTATGAAGAGCACCACAGTTTTCATACTTAAGATAATAGTTGTCCATAGTTTTCTATGGTTTTCCCATAGTAAAATACTATAGATCATCATAGTGGTGAAGAGGGATATCATGGGAGCACCTAGGGAAGATCAATTATGGTAACATATTGGGATAGAATGCGGGTATATTTTGGGCAAATTAGCAGGACCGAACCCTGCGACCGAAGGCTGTAATGATGGTGAGTAGGGGTAACTATCCCAAAATAGCTTTATTTCAGACCAGTGAATTATTATAATCCCCTATGGGCATGATTCTCAATGGTGGTGGGTAAAAATGATTATCATCCATTTATGAATCCATATGGGAGTTTCTTAAGTCATGTGGGATCCCCAAGTCACCATAGGGTTCAAGACTAAAATGGTCTAATGGCTGAATGATAACTGGGGCTATCCCCATGACTTAGGAAACCTCTGAGCAGTGTTCGAAGCCCATGTTGGTTGATGATTACACAGAGGTCTATCACTATCCATCATTACTGGATAGTGATAAGCTATGATAAGCCTCTAATCATCAAGCAATAGAAATTATATGAACTTATCATGGCCTATCACTATATCCATTACCCAGATGCTCCATGGTGCTGTAATATTTACCTACATGACTGGGTCATTTTGGTGGTAAATGTTGGTAAATATTCTATACATCTGTGTAAATTATAACGACCTCACTGCGACCTCACTGGAATCATGGTTAGTAAAGGAAATCATCCCCAAATGGCCCAACTATTCAGGTTAGTGGAAATATTAGAATTTACCCAGAAATATATCTACCCTCTGGTAATCAAACGTGGCTCCAGGAGCGAGTGATGCGCGAGATTGAGGAGTGGCCCAACTATTCAGGTTAGTGAAATATTAAAATTTACCCAGATACATGGAGCATGTGGGTTGTGGAAATCCATGTCCCGTTCCGAAGCAACCAGACGAAACGACGACCACTGGGCTCGTTTCAACCAACCACCCCGGCTCCGAGGATCGGAGGCACCTCACGCCGCCACGGTTCCGGCCCTGGAACAAGAAATCGCAGGCGTTTTTTGATCGCGGGAAGCTGGTTGGACGGACCCCTGGGGTTACCCTCTGACTGAAAGTTTGCTATGGAAAATTACCATTTCTAATAGGCAAACTAAGAAAAAACTATGGGAAATCACCATGTTGAATAGGTAAATCAACTAATAAATGATCTTTTCAATAGCTACGAAAAAATTACCAGAGGGTAGCTGAGTGGTCAGTAACTGGTTATAATCCATTATTTAGTCAATGTTTTTCACCAGTTACTAACCAATTAAGTAATCCCAGTGCCCATCTAAATATAGCTACAGTAGGGGAACTATGGATGACTTTAAATTTGGCCTGTATGAGATTGCTAGGTTTATTCCCTTGAAATCGCCGTGAATTCACCACATTAAAACACCATTTATAGCCATTGAATCCGCCAAAACATCTCATTCTGGGGAAACTCATGGGAGCAGAAAAAGGGTCCATGGGGCCATGGGGGTCCCATCATTGGGGGTCCTTACTTGGAGGATCCACTTGGCTGGTGAATAACATTGAATAAGCCTTGTGATCGCCCCAATTCGTGGGTCATAGCGTCATAGCACATATCTGGTTGGTGGTGACTGGAACCATGGAATTTGATGACTTTAACATTCAGTTGGCAATTTCATCATCCCAACTGACGAACTCACTCATATTTTTCAGAGGGGTAGGTTGAAACCACCAACCAGTTACAAATCCCCATTCACAATCCCTATAAAATCACTATAAAATCCCATGAAATTTCATAAATCTTGTAACATCTTGTAACTATGGTTGCGAAGCAGTTCTGATGCGCGGGATCCTCCAGGTATCCCCATGAATTTCTGATTTCGGGATGCATTTCCCCACTCAGCCACCATCATCGTCCCATTGGGTGCCCAAAAAATTTTTGATGTAAATGGAAAAAACCATTCGTGTAAATGGGTAAAACCATTCTGTTTTTTTTAAACATCTTTTACCCTTTGGTTATGACTACCATAGCCATGGTATAGATGGCCCAGAGAAATAGATGGCTCACCTATTAAAATTAAAATGGGTGGATTTTCCATTGCAAACTGTTAAATAACCAGATGTGTAGCAAATGATGTTCAATGGGTAAATCCACTATAAATGGTCATTTTTTTATAGCTATGTTAAATTACCAGAGAGTAACATCTTTTGGCAAATTTCCTCCCATGGCAGGTCTGCAAAAAGCCTTGGCCTTTGAGAGTCGCCAGAGCCGCGAGCACTTCGCCGTTCGTCGTCGACTGCACCAGCTGCAAAACGCGCAGGCGAAACAAGGACAGCTCGGGCGCTGGGAGCTCCGGGGGCCTCATGGGGGCTCCGGGGGCTCCGGGGATAGCTGGAGGTTTCTAGCTGGGAAAATCATCTATTTCTATGGCCCATATTCCATAGCTATGTTAAATATCCAGATGGTATATATATATATAATTATATATATACATAATACATACATCTGGGTAAATGTCATCGCAACCGAACCCTGTTCTCCCTCACCCTGGAATCATGGTAAATTTATAGGGAAATCATCCCATAATAGCCTTAGTTCAGGTTTGTGAAATATTATAATTTACCCAGCTAGGTGGGGATGATATGGGATTCATGTGGGATTTAATGGTTAAAAATGGTTAAAAGATGTTAAAAACCAGTGGTGTAAATGGGAAAAATCCTGGAAAGGCCATAGATTAAGCTGGTACTCGAGGAAATCATCGAACCAATGTTGATTTAAATGGATTTAACCATGCAACCCGGCGGGATGTAACCAGCATACCAATATTAAGTAATGACTATCTGATTATGGGAGGGTAACATGGATTATGGCTGGTTCATACCCAGCAAATGTGAAAAATCCAAGAAGATAGGGATATTTGCTCCTTACTAGTGGCTGGATGATGGGAAATGATGTTGGTATTAGCTGTTAATACCGAGGTTGGAATGAGTGTTAGCACTCTTTTCTTCATGGTATATACACCCGAACATGGGGAACTGGTTTTATCCCCAACTTTGGATGGGTAGAAACTAATCCTTTAGTTCTTTGCTATGGAAACTAACCAGAACCAGCAAAAGATTACATTTTTTGGTGGACTATCAAAGATTAACCATGGTTTGTGCATGGATGGAAATGATAGGCGCAACATTTATACCAAAATACTGATGGGGGAATTGCTGAGTAGGTGATTTGTAAACAGTTCCCACAGGAAAATCCACTACTTGAGGAGCGTATCAGGAATATATTCATGCATGATCATACACTGATTGGTGGTTTGGAACATGTTTATTTTCCATACTATATGGGATAATCCTTCCCATTTACCAATATTGTTCAAGATAGGTTAAAACCACCAACCAGATCATTTTTTATTTTCCCATCATATTGGGAATGTCATCATCCCAACTGACGATTCGTCCATCATGGTTCAGAGGGATTGAAACCACCGAGCAGATCCCCAGGATTCGTGCTTTATATCCCTACCCTCTGGTGATGTCAAAATAGCTATTGAAAATGACCCATTGATATTGGATGTGTCCATTAGTAGCATGATGATTTTCCATAGTTATGTAAACGTTTCCCAGAGGGTAAGTCAAGTGTATGAAACTAAACTATTCATCTAGATGGGCAGATAGATAGATAGATGGATGGATGGATAGATAGATAGATACTGGTAGATCAATAGATAGATACTGGGTCTAATATAGGACAAGCCGGGAGTGTGCCGTCGCAGATTTGTCCGCATGGAGGGCGCAGAAGAAAAAAGATAGATAGATACTGTGGATAGATAAATTGAAAGATAGATTGATTTGGTTGACAGATAGACAGACACATAGATAGATAGTTGGAAATTTCAATCCTACTAACATACTCGTAACTAACAGTTCGATCTTTTTGGTGCTTTCTATATGCATTGTAAGCATCATGTCACAGATATGTTTATTCAATTGCCCGGCCTTTTTCTCGCCCGACAAAACTCCGGCCGCAGTACATTCGCAAGATGTGGCCCCACAAGAGGCTGCAGATGAATTGGAGAAGGCAACCGCCGACTGCCGACACCCAGACGGTCGAAGACCGTCGACCACTGGGGCTATGATATCTTTGATTATCCTGAAATGGATACCACCTGGTTATTTAACAGTTTGCCATGGAAAATCACCATTTTTAATAGGTAAACTGGTAAACCATCTATAAATGAGCCATTTTCCATGGCTATATTCAGTTACCCTCTGGTTATGACTAACATAGCGAACTGGAAAATCCCTAAACTAAATGGAGGTTTCTAGCTGGGAAAATCTTCTATTTCTATGGACCATCTATACCATGGTTATGTAACAAATAACCAGAGGGTATTATATTAAGCACCTCTTCCCATTTGAGTTATGTTTTGAAAAATAAACATAGACAAAATAACCAATGTTTAATGGTTTCACTAATCTTCCAACCCCGTTTTCTGGCAGGGTCGAACTGTTAATTTACCAGAGGGTATGTTTTGAAGCGTACTTTGGAACATATTCCCATTGTTTGGAACATACCCTCTGGTAAATTTACCAATATTAATCTACTCAATTTTTGGAACAATTGTATTCAAATGGGTCTCCCAATTTTTGGAACATCTTCCCATTTTTTCTGTAGGATGACCGATGCTGCCAACTCACAGAGGTTTTTTTGCGGAAAAACGCGGATCATGCCAGTCATTAACCAGCTAGTTCTTCCATGTAGTTTTTAATTCAAAGATTTCATATACAATATCAGTATGTTGAATATTACTGGTTGGTGGTGACTGGAACATGAAATTTATGTTCCATTCAGTTGGGAATAATCATCCCAACTGACGAAGTCATATTTTTCAGAGGGGTAGGTATACCACCAACCAGATGAAGTTTATCATGGACAATTGGTCAATGCAAATACCACGTGACCTAAATCGACCAACAAGTTACCATGATACTCGATGGTGCTGCTGCTTTCTCATTTACAACCAGAGCCAGGGCGGGCTTAAACAAAAGATGAAACAAAACTACCCTCCGGTAATCTAACATAGCTATTGAAAATTGCCATTTATTATAGTTGATTTACCCATTCGAAATGGTGATTTTCCATAGTTATGTTAGTCTACCAGAGGGCATACCCGGTATCATGTATGCAGCTTAGATTCATCACTGAGGTTCATCACACAGAACTGACAAACCAAGTGTATGGAACTACAGTAGATGGACAAGATATTCAAACCCTGCAACACACACTATGTTGAACCCCCGCGCCCCCAAATCTCAATGTTGAACTCGCGCGCTTGTGTTAGCAAAAGTGATCTTGAGGGTTTGATTTCTTTCGTCCATTGGGGCTAATCCCCCTCAGGCCTGCATTAACATTTAACTTTGGGGGCGAGGGTGTTTCGGATAGAAAAAGTTTGAATATTTCGTCCATCTGCGGTAGTAATCGGGAACAATCAGAACTAGGCACACAAACAAAACAAGTAGTGATGAAAAGTGGCTAACCATGGTTGTCACAACGACTATCATTTGACTGTCTTCCTGTTTATTTCAGGACTCAGGGTGTAGAACAAAATCACATGTCATCACTATATGATGGACTACTTGGTTGATCATGGATGATCCCATTATATCCCAAATATAGCAACATTCTTATGGCATATCATCATGTTATGGTTATTCATGATTAATATGATCACTTTATGGTTATTCATTACAGTAAAAACATGATTCATGTACATAATCTATCTGGGTAAATTATAACGACCTCACTGTTCTCCCTCACTGGAATCATGGTGAATAAAGGGAGCCATCCCAAAATTGCAATATTTCAGGTTCGTGAAATATTATAATTTGCCCAGGTATATCCAAATATATCCTATCATAGACCCTGAAACTCACCAAATTTTAGTGGTTTCACTAATCTTCCATCCCTATCTGCCAGGGTCTATCTTAATTTACTGGAGGGTATATCCCATCATGAAGATTTTCACCACTTCTTTCCCCAGCAGCCCGCAGCGCTCTCGGGCGCTGGTAGGTGAAGGTGGCGCTGGAAGAGCTCCGGCGTGGAGGTGAAGAAGAGAAGATCCATCGCAGTCAGTTGGAGGCTCGGCACACTGAAACGGTGAAAGAAAATTCGGGATATCCATGGGATTTCGATTAGTAATTGATCAATTTTCTATGTTTTTTTTTGAGATTTTGTTTGATTTAGATTGGGATTTCATGTGATATTTAGTGGGATTGAATGGATATTTAATGGGATGTTGATGAATATTCATGGGTTTTAATAGGACCATAGGATTTAATGAAGATTTCATGGAGATGTCAATGGTATTTGTCAAAATGATGGCCGCCGGAGGAAGCCGACAGGATGGGGTGTTTTGTCGTTTTGTGCCATTTTGATTGGGATGGGTACAGGATGGGGCCCCCG
The DNA here is from genome assembly GCA_947184155.2 of Cladocopium goreaui. NCBI lineage: Eukaryota > Dinophyceae > Suessiales > Symbiodiniaceae > Cladocopium > Cladocopium goreaui. Next base: position 382,933 of record CAMXCT020000469.1, on the reverse strand, counting down.
TTCGAGTTCACGTTCAGTTGCCTTATAAGTGTCTGAATTCGATCGTTTATGGTAGATATAACTATAGTTGATGGGGGTTATGTTATGGTTTATAAACCAACTTATAACTGGAGGGGCCCCATCCTGTATGGGTCAAGTTACCTATGATATTGCCATCTTTTAGGGGAAAAAATACATCCAGCTATACCAGCTATGACTATATAAACGGGTACCGTTTGGGTACCGGGCTTTTGACTCATAGCCATATCTGGTTGGTGGTTTCGAACATTTTTTATTTTCCATCATATATGGGATAATCCTTCCCATTGACTAATATTTTTCAAGATGGTTGAAACCACCAACCAGTTTAAGATGTATTTTTTGGTGCCAACACTAGCGCGCTATTGCTGCCGAGTATCCAAGCTTGGTCATGACCGGTGACGTAAAATTCAGTAGCCTCTGGTAAACTAACAGTTTGCTATGGAAAACCACCATTTTTTTTATAGGTCAATCAACTATTTCTTTGTGCCATGTTCAATAGCTATATGACCAGAGGGTATGTCCAAAGATCATCTAAAAATGAATGGTTTGACGGTTTGTCACTAGAAACTATTTGGAAACAATGAAGTCTTACCAATGTTTGACGGTTTGGTGTTATTTTTGTTCAAACAGGAGAGTTTTACGACTGTTACAGATTTGGCCCTTTGTCATTCTTAGTTTAACAATGATTGACGATTTGTCAACCAAAATTCTTTAGAAACAAAGGAGGTTTACCCGTGTTTGACGGTTTGTCACTAAAAGTTGGTTTGACAATAATTGAGTTCACCATTTCGAACTGGGTCAAGCGATTCGATGAGCCAACAAAAGCTTCTTGACAGCCAAATTTTGGAGGAGTGGTTAGTTTCGAATCAACATATCTGGGTAATTAGATTATAGCGATCTCACTGTTCTCCCTCACAGGAATCATGGCTAATAAGGGAAATCATCCCCAAATGGCCCAACTATTCAGGTTAGTGAAATATTAGAATTTACACCGAAAATATCTACCCTCTGAAAATCAAACGTGGCTCCAGGAGCGAGTGATGCGCGAGATTGAGGACTGATGCAAGCTGGAAAATGGAGCTTGAGCGGATTTAGCCATGAAGAAATAGGGATTTCATGGGATATTGATGGAAATATCATGGCACCAACCATGGCTGGGAAAGCCTCCAAAAAAATGAGCAAAAAACAATGGGACAATGAAAACCAGTCATGAACGGGAGAATGCTACCGCAAACATTGAGTTTGAAATGCCAGAGGCGACCGGCAAAACAGACCGGGTTTCAGAGACCGGGCGTGATACTCGTAGCTCATGTATGATTGACGGGTATATGATATAGAATTGCATTCCAATTAGATCTTGACTACAAAAATCGGCCTACAGTAGTATGACATTTATATATATAATTGGGTCATTGATGTTTGGTTCCCCAGTCTCATCCCAGTCTCGTGCTGGTCTCCTCCCCATGGTTCCCCCACATCCCAAGATCATCCAATTGATATAAGATGACTTCGACATGAACGGTCCGTGGCATGGTTTTCTGGATTGGGTAAAGACCACATGAAAGAGTATCAAATCATTACCCAAACGGTGATGACTGTTACAGTTTGCGAACTGGAAAACTTGCACATAGAAATAGTTGATTTACCTATTAAAAATTGGTGGATTTTCCATAGCAAACTGTTAGTTTACCAGAGGGTAATGTGGGTAAAACAATGTCATAAACCACCCATTTGAGAATGGTTTATACCACCTATTTATGGTGATTTAGGGGATGATTCATTATTGTTTTATCCACATTAGAAAACATTGGTCTTCCAATCTACCCTCTGGTTATTAAGCATAGCTCTGGAAGCCGTGGAGCATTTGTAGATGATAAACATGAGAACATGATGATTTACCTATGAATAATGGTGACGTTCCAGCTCGCAAATCTTTTAAGTAACCGTAGGGTACTCCATATATAGGCTGATTTATTAATAATCTAACTATAGTTATAAATCATAATCAAATTACATTATATTCCAATATAATAGTTGATAATTAATCTAACTACAGTTTTTACATTAACCAATCAATAATCTAACTATAGTTATAATTCAAAATCAAATTGTAACTACAGTATATAACTACATTGAGATTATTACATCAATTTATAACTATATCACTAAAATATAGTTATTATCACTAGAAACGGTGATATTCCACTCAATCATCGTATTTCTCAGTGAAATCCCAGGTGATCACCGAGATTTTCCTGGGACCTGCGGCGGAAAATGCCTCCGATCGCTTTGCAGGACCTCAAATCGTCGCCTGCGTCGCCAGGGACTCCAATGGCCCTCACGAGGCTCGTGGCTGCCCGGTTTTGGTGGCGGATGGGCGGAAAATGGAGATGTACCCTTCTGGTTGGTGGTTTGGAACATGAATTTTATGACTTTTCATATATTGGGAATGTCATCATCCCAACTGACTAATATTTTTCAGAGGGGTTGAACCACCAACCAGCCTTCCTTTATTGGGAAAATGTCAACCCTGGATGAATAAACCCCGTTTACGGCTGTTGAATTGGGAGGCTACCATAAAAAAGTATTAGATGAAATGACTATTGGAGGAGCGCCCCCCTAATTTTCATAAACCATGGTTGGTGTTTATTATTTATTACTGGCTGATGGGAAATTTCGCAGAAAAGCCCTATATTTGATGGGAAAAGCCATGGTTTAGAAAACCGGGGTTGACATTCATGGGATATCCGTGTGGTACTCATGAGATCATGTGAATATTGATCATGTCAATGGGAATTCCAGGATCCTAAAATGGAGGTACGTTAGTACCATATAAGGCCATATTTTGTGGGGATATTCCCTTACATAGGCCTAAAAAATAGGCCTTATATATGGTAGGTACCTCCAATAAATCGGATCCTGGAATGGCCATTGATGGAATTTTCCATGGATATTGGCGGCATTTTCCATGGGAATAGAAGAATAGAATGTGAATATCATGGGAATTCATGGGATATCAATGGGGATATAATGATATAATAGGATGTAATAGGGATCATGGGAGGATCATTGTTAATGGAAATTGCTGTTATACTATGTGGTATAATAGGGATTTAATGGGATACGAATGCGATATCAATGCAGTACTAATGGGATGTAATACCCTTCCTACTTAGGATTTTTTCACAAGCCTTTTGCTTTGGGCCCTTCCATTCAACAGACGGTCCCCATTTGCCTATTTTGCTTGCAGGGAGCAGGCGTGGCAGATGTTGATCCTTTCTTTTTATTTGGGATTGCATTGATATTATCAGGATTTAATGGGTCAATATTGTCTAATGATATTTGAGAATTGAATGGGAGGATATAGGAGGATCATCCGACAACTTGTACCCTCTGGTTACTTAACATAGCTATGGAAAATTGCCCATTTGCAGATGATTTTCCCAGCTAGAAACCTCCATTTAGTTTAGGGATTTTCCAGTTCGCTATGTTCAATAACCGGATGGTAACTGGTTAGCAAACCTGGTTAGTAAGTCCTAATCCGTGGGGTGTTGCCATATAGAAGTGCCCCTGGTAATCTGATGGTTACGAACCAGTGAACTGATTCGCGGGGTGACCCGATATCTTGAAACCATGCTTTTAAATGCTGGACATGTTTTAGATTTTTTGGTGGGTATCTTGAACTTATATACTTAAATATCAATTTGGAAACCATTATGTTTCAACACGTGAGCTATTCGCTCAGGATGCAATTTGACGTAAATCATTCAGAGAGACACAGGAAAACCTTTGTTTGCCAATTTGTAGCAGTTGATCATCACATCATCACATTCGGGATCGTTTGGGAATGTGCCAATTTCACCAGGAGATGTTTGATGGTGAACAAGCATGGCTGGCTCAAAATTCTCCCATGAAAAAATCCATTCAATTCGTTGATCATGCCGTTGCATTCCAATTCATGTCCATTAAATCCCAGTAATGTCCCATTAACAACCCTCAAATTCGTCAGCTTAACGCCCAACCTTAGAAGTATGCCTCTTGTACATAGATACATATACAGAGACTAGATGGATGCAACAAATATACATACATAGATATTATCAATATATACATGTATATAAATATAAATATGTATGTATATTGATTGACATACATATGTACATATGTGATAAAGATATAGCTAGGTCAGCTAGTGCCATATGTGCCAGGGTCGAAACATAGGTTGTTTTCCTATGTTGAAGAATGGTCATCAATCCATTAATAGGGATTTATATAGCCATTGGCAGCCATTACAAGTATTCCCATTATGGGATGGATGACCATAAGCCTTATACCGTGTTTTGACCCTAGTGCCATATGGCATACCTGACCCTTGCTGATCGCTAGGAGCCTCAGCCGTCAGAACTTGTTGGCCGAAGAACGGGAGCGGAAACGCTTCTGGGCCAACGAGCAGCTGCATGCTGAGGCCGTCTGCGGCCTTGTGTCCATATGGATGTCAACGGTTGGGCATGGAATTCAAACATCATATATATATATATATATGTATAGTGATATATATATATATGTGTATAGTGATATATATATATACATATATATATATATGTATAGTAATACACATATATATATATATATAGTGATATACATACCTGTATGTATATATATATATAGTGATATATACACGTATATATACATATATATATATATAGAGAGAGAGTGATATACATATATTATATTTATATATACGCGCAGACAATGTCTTAAGCTAAGTGCCTTGGGAATAGTCATATGTTATCGAATGTAATCAATATGAAATGATGTGTGTATATATATATATATATGTAGAACATACGTGTTTCTGCTTGTGTTTGTGTGTGATAAGCATATGAACACTGGGCCTTTGTTCTGTTCAGCTGCACATTTGTGTATGATTATTCCGAAGACATTTGCATGCATAGACATCCTAATCATTTGCATTGTATACAATCAAGCATCTTGTGTCCCGCCATCTATATCCACGGCAAATGATAGAAATCCTATTGCACATGTCACCTTTACTGTTTAATTTCAAGAAAGATGTGCAGAACATTTGGGAACACAAATTGTGCCATTGTCAAATGTCGGGTTCCTGTAGGTTTTCCCTAAATCCCTTTTTGACAATGAAACAATGGAAGCCAATCTTTTCGGAAAGGTCTTCTAGAATACTTGCTGAGCCCTTCATGGTCAAAAGATTCTGATGAAAAAAAACATATCGCGGGATGGTCATCAATGCATGGTCATGGGGATGTACCATCTGGTTATTTAACATAGCCATGGCATAGATGGCCCATAGAAATAGATGGTTTACCGAATTTAAACATGGGTGGATTTTCCATGGCGAACTGTTAGTCATAACCAGATAGCACCCATTGTTTTTACACAAAAAAGAGTGGATGAGAGTGGATGAACGGCGAAATATTTGGCTAAATACCATTTTGTTTTGATCTGGAATATGTTCAATGGCCATTTCAGGAACCTAAATTGGAGGTACCTACAATATATAAGGCCTATTTTTCAAGCCTATGTAAGGGGATATACCCCCAAAATATGGCCTTATATGGTACAGTACCTCCATTTAAGGATCCTGAAATTCCCATTGATGTTTGTTGATCCTTCACTCAGAACCCATATATCCCATATGCCATGTAATTTGACCATGTCACATCATCCCCAACCTTGGATAGAAACTCATCCTGGATAGCAGTGTTTGCTATTGTGGTTCACCCGATCGAGCCATAACTCCATTTGCAGTTACATGTGGTCAAAGGACCATAAGGTTCAAAAGTTGGATGGCATGCAACATGGCATGACCACCTGCACAAAGATGACACGCCATTGAACAAATGGCTCAAGATGCAAGCTCTTGAAAAGATAGAGCGCGTCAGCAGCTGCAAAGTTGCACCTGTGTGAAAACCACGGGTTATGAGCCCAAAGTGACTCTACCTGGCATGGAGTTGAGCCGACAGCGAGATTCGTCCTTGCAGCGGCGTGCAGCTCAAGCGCTGGCTGATGAAGCGGCTGATGCGCAGTTGCAGCGGTTGGTGGACGACGTGGCAGCGACTGGGACTTCTGGGGCAACAGCTTTGTCCGATGTGCCTGGGAATACTGGGATGGTGTCTGGTGTTTCTGGGGGTGACTTGTTAGCTGGTTTGCAACCCATAGGTCCACCGATGTCCTTCTCTCCGGGTGATTTTCTTGAGCCAGTTAGAGGTGAAACTACTAAAGGCGAAAAGAACCTCGAGGTAAAAGGAGAAAATCCTGAAGTGAAACGTGTTGTTGTGTCTGAACCGAGTTCTGATGCCCTGAAAAATGATGGTGCTGATGGGAATGCCTCTGGTTCCCCCCAAAATGGTAACGGTAAAGGTCAAGGAGGCCATGTTGCCACGGGAAAGGGAAACGGTGGGACCCAACAAGTTACCCAGGGTTCAAGGGTTCGGCAGGCGAAAAATGAGCCTGGTCAGCCAAGTGGGTTGGACAGGAATGTTGTTGGTGAAAACCCTCCTCAAATGTGGGTCACCGGTGATGTTGTGGGGAAAAATGAAATCCCAAAAAATGTGGGGCAACATGGTAGTGAAAAACATGTTGTTCATGGCCAAGGGGTAGAGGGATCAATGCCTAGTGGTTTGGGGGTCCAAAGCCCAGTGAACCCGTTTTGGAGTCCTGACTGCAAACGTGAAGCTCTTCGAGAAGCTTATGGGTCTGGCTATGAAGGTCAGGACCTTATGCGACTTGGTTTTAGTGCTGGGTTTCAGGATGCTTCGCAACTTGGATTTAGCGCTGGGATTCAGGAGCCACTGCAGTCAGTGTCAAACACCACCACACCACAAAAAGGGTATGTTGAAATGGATCCTGTTGAGCTCTTTAGGCTTAGGTGTTTGCGTGAAGCCGAGGAAAAGTTTCGGCAAGGTGTGCTGTCTTTGAAGTCCGAACTGAAAAGGGAAGTAGGACAAAAGATGGTTTTTGATGAGTGTTGTGAGGGTTTGGGAGTTGTTGGTGGAAAAGAGGATGGCATGAAAAATGAACCATCCCTGCAAGGGTCACAAAGTTCCTTTGTTTCGGTGCCAGAGCCTTTGGTTGAACTGTTTATCCCTAGGCCTCCACCGGGTCCACCACCACCTTCGCCTCCGAAAGTGTCTGTTGTGGGATGTGGGAATATTGTAGGGAATGTTTGCCCCCCACCTCCTGTGTTGCCGCCATTTCCGCCTTCGATCACTGGCTTCGGCCCAAGCTCAGGCGTTTGTGGTGAAAATCCCTCGGAAAATCTGAGGACTGTGGATTTGCCGAAGTTGTCAGGTGATGCAACTGCGGTTCAATATGGTGATTGGCTCAGCGTGGTTGACACGATGATGGGCGACTTGTCGTACACCAGTGAAACTTGGTGGAAAATGGTCCGTGGTGTGTCGGATCAGTGTTATCAAACATGGTTGATTTCTGGACCTCTTGAAAGGTTGAATTTGAAACCTCAAGCCACTCCTGAAATGGGAATGTTTCCAAGAACAGAGCGTCGTGCACTTTCCATGCTGTTGGCTGCAATTCCTGAAAATGTGAGGGATGAAATGATTGCTAGCCGAAAACTGACTGTTGATCAATTGCTCTTTCGGTTGTCAGTGTTGTTTCAACCTGGAGGGTCTGCTGAACGTACCAAATTGTTGCACATGTTGACTGATGGAAAATGTGGTAACAGTGTGAATGAGATTCTGGAATGGCTGCGTCAATGGAGACGGAATGTTCAAAGGGCTGTAGAACTGAATGTTGTTCTCCCTGATGGTATTGTGCTGTTAGGTGCCCTTTCCAAATGCTCCGACTGTCTTAGCCAGAAATCTCCGCAAGTTGCCTACAGATTGAATTCGGTGCGCCAGCAGCTCAACCTTGACCGCCAGCCGCACACTGCCGTGATTCTTCGCTACTCCGAGCATCTTCAAGCTGAAGCTGAGGACCTGTTGCTTGGTGTTGGGGGGAAAACGGGGACATCTGTGAAAGCTGCTGCATTGGGTGTGGATAGGCCTCCAGGGTTGCCACAAAATGGGGATGATGGGAAACCCCAAACTCAGAAAAAATATCCATGTAAGTATTGGATGACCGAAAGAGGGTGCACGAGAGGTGATTCATGTAGGTTTCATCATGCTCAGTTGGATCCCAAAAGTGGTAGATGTTTTAATTGTTCGGGTGTTGGACATTCACGGACTGATTGCCCAGTGAAAAAAGGGAATTGGAACCCCAAAAATGATACCCCAAAAAAGGTTGCCAAAACCACCAAAAGTGAGGGTAAGGGGACCCCCGAAAAGGGAAAGGGTTCTGGTGTCCATGAAAGCCCTGAAAAAACCTCAAATGCTGCCTCAACGGCAGATGTGTCTCTTGGATGTGAAACGTCAAAACGTACGGATGGGAGTGAGAATGGTGGGAACCCTGAAAATGTGTCGGGGATCATCACTGATGCTTCCACCTTGTTGAAAACGTTGAAACCGTGCAGTAAAGCGGTGAAAGTGAAACGGGTTATGCCCTCTGATGGGCCGACTGGTCTCTTGGATGGTGGTGCAACAAATGCACTCCGTAGGGGAACTCCACAGGAATTGGAAGCCTCTGAAACTGTGTTGGTTGAATTGGCACATGGGTCTGTGGAACTGAAACAACACCCCCTTACGGGAACTATCCTTGCTGAAAAAGCCGTTGAACCCATTGTACCACTTCGAGGGTTGATCGAATTGGGTTTTGTCATCAAATGGAGTTCAAATGGATGTGAAATCAAACACCCCACCAGGGGCACAATCAATTGTTGGCTTCGGAATGGTTGTCCTGTTGTTTCCGAGTCAAATGCACTGGCCCTGATTCATGATGTGGAATCTATGGAAATGGCGAAAAGAATCCCTGTAGGAACTCATGAACCTACCCCCGGAAATGTTGAGGAATGGTGGAGTTCTAGGTTCCCAAATGTCCCAAAAAGAATTTGGAAATACATGAGTGGTCAAAACATGTCCTTACAGGGTTGTCACCTGCCGTGGAACCGTGCACAAAGGCGACGTCACTCTCAGGCCAAAGCACTGGTGATCCACTTGTATGCGGGCGAATCAGCCAAGGAATGGGATCATGGATGGCCGCCTGGACTGGAGGTTGTCACCTTGGACGTTCTGAACGGCCAGAATGTTCACGATCCGGCCACTTGGGCGTATGTCTGGGAACTGGCTGGTTCTGGAAAAGTTATTGCAATCATTGGTGGGCCACCTTGTAGGTCTGTGAGTCGAATGTTGGAAAAACAGCCTGGACCACCAAGACTTAGGGGACGTGATGGGGATGATCGTTTTGGGCTACCGATGTTGACTGAAGCCCAACAACAAAAAACTGATGGAGATACTGCGATGTTTCTCAAACAGTTGGGGTTGTACATGCATGCTGAAGAAAGTTGGAACCCCGAAACATGGCCGCACATGGAACATGTCAAAAACAGGGTTGGGTTTTTCTTGGAATCCCCACAAGACCCGAAAACCTATCTTCCTGATGGGGCTGGTGATGAATCGGCTAGTTTTTGGGCATGGGATGAAACCCTTGCGTTTTTGGCCAAGTATGAAAATGTTGGCATGAGCCTTCTCAGTTTTGATCAAGGTGCGTTTGGTCATGTTAGGAAAAAACCAACAACATGCATGTCAAACCTGCCCGATATGTGTGAACTTGATGGGTGCCGATCCGGTCAGAGGGAAAGGCATCTTGCTGTGCACTTGGATGAGCGATTGCAGCAGACCTCAACATGGTCCTTGTGGGCTCCTGGTCTTCGTGCTGCTCTTCGCACATCGCTGCTGGTCTTGGGTGAATGGTATGGGTTGGCACCACCAAAGCTTTCCAAAAGTTTGGGGATTGAACAGTGGCGTCAACATATTGCCCAGGGTCACCAACCTTACCGAAGGGATTGTCGAACATGTGTTCTCAATATGGCGGGGGCGAAACCACATAGGCGACGGGAAAACCATGGTAGTTCTGCTTGGACTATGGCTGTTGATCTTGTTCCTTTGCCTAGGGCGCGAGACTTAGCCACCCGAAAAATTGTCAAATATGCCTTGGTTGCCACTGCACTTGTTCCGGTTTTTGGGGATAGTGAAACCTCCAATTCCTCTGAAATCCCAAAAGACCCAAAAAATGGTGATGATGTTGAACCCCCAAAAGAGGTTGTTGAAACTGTTGATGCCAATTGGGGTGAGGGTCTCGAAGAAAAGGAGTTTGTACTTCAGGGGGAGCCGGATGAACCATGTGATGACCCAAAAAAGGTCCCTGACGGTGATGATGATGAATATGAACCCTCAATTGCTGGGGATGATATCGTAGCTGACCTTTCCAAAGAACCCAAAAATGTCTCTGTCGATGCTGGGGATGAACCTTTGGATCCGGATGCTCAGCTGCACAAAGAGGTTGAACAGTTGTCAGCACCCTTGAAAGTCCGACATGTCACTTTGATGGAACCAGTCATGTCAAGGGGTGTTCAACATGTTTTGCCTGCCATGGATCGAATCATGACCCGAATGAAATACATGGGTGTTTGGGTGAACAGAATCCATTCAGACCGGGCGAAAGAACTGTTGTCCTCAAAATTTCGGTCTTGGGTTGCCCACCAAAACGTCATGCAGTCTTTTACAGCGGGAGATGACCCCCAAAGTAACGGTCACTGTGAGGCCGAAGTCAATCAACTGAAAAGACGTACCAGATTGTTGCTTCATACTGCATCCCAAGAAAACACTCACTGGCCACAGGCTATGAGGTATGCGGTTGAAGAACGGTTGAGAGGTCAAATGAATGCTTTGGGTTCGCCAACTCCAAAGATGTTGCCATACAACTCAAACGTTTTGGTGAAACGAAAACGATGGCACAACCGCCGTGACTTGATGCCCCGACCGTTTGTTGAGGCCAAACTGCTGTGTCCAAGCCCGGACATGACCAATGGATGGCTTGTGTTTACCACTAAGGAACGCCAAGTTTTGCATGCACGTGAGGCCATTTTGCCTGATCCAGTTGGAGACCAAGTTCACTTGCAACTGGAGGAAGCAGAAGCTGGCTCCAAACCTCCTCGCCGCCTTCATGGCAAGCAGCCTATGCCTGGACATCAACCAATGCGGGTGCCTCTGCCAGAAATGCCACGGGATGACCGTGGGGGGGAGTCCTCTTTGGTTTTTGATGGTTTTGATGGTTTAAAGGGTTGTGAAAAAGGGGTTGAACATGTGCATGAATACCCAGAAGGGGAAAAAGATGAGATCGACCGATGTTTTGAAGAACTGATGAATAAAGAATTGAAAAAATTGGGCTCCACCACCAATGCCAAGGGAATCCCAAAACCCGAAAACCCTGAAAATGATGATGTGGGGGAATACCAAAAACGGGTTGTGGTCAAAACGGAAACCTTGGATACCCTTGAAAAGCAGTTGGGATGGATGCATGAAAATGTGGTTGATTCTCTTCATGACTTGTTGGATGTTGTCCCCTCAAATGAATATCTGGGAAACTTTTGTGGGTCACGAATCGACTGGTTGCAAACGGAAAGGGAATGGTTGGAACGGGATCTCATAACCCTCAAAAAGGCCAAGGAAAACCATGTGGTTCATGTGTGTGGCATGCAACTTGAAAATGGGGAATTGGCAGGTCAGGGGGAGGTTCTTCAAACCACCACCATACCCCTAAATGATGTTCGAAAAGAACTTCCGTTGTGGAAAGAAGCCATGCTGAAGGAATATAACAGCCTGGTTCATGAAACGAAAGCCATTGAACCTGTTGATTTGTCAATGTTGGACCAAGAAAATGTTGAGTTTGTCCCCGGAAAGTTAGTCACTGTTCGAAAAGCGGGTCCAAATGGGGGAAAGAAAAAGTGCCGCGCCGTAGTTTGTGGCAACATGCTCAGCAGCGACTTGGATCCAGCTCCAGGGAGTCTCTATGCTTCAGGGGCTGATGGAATTCTCATTCGGGCAACACTGGCTCACTCGGTCGAAATGGATTGGGGCATTGGATTGGCTGATGTTCGCACAGCATTTCTCCTTGCACCTCGACCGAAGCCTGTGGAGACTCGGGAGGTTATTGTTGTGCCACCAAAAATCATGGTTGAAGCTCAGGTGTGTAAACCCACTGAAAGATGGAGGGTTCACAATGCGTTATACGGGTTTGGAACGTCACCAGCGCATTGGGCTGTCCACAGGGATAACACCATGTCGGGTTTCAAATGGGATCTCGGTGAAAAGCACTTGTACCTCCAAAAAAACCCCGAAGGGAATTTGTGGAAAATCATGCAACAGGGTTCAAATGGTTGTGTGGATGTTTGTGTTGGTCACGTTTTGGTTTATGTTGATGACATCATGGCACTTGCAAAAGATGATGTTAGGCAATCGTTTTTCGACCGCTTGCAAAAAGAATGGAAATGCAGTGATGTTGAAACGGTTGACCAGAACAATTGGGTGCGTTTTTGTGGGTTCGAACTGAAAAGGTATGGGGATGGGGTTAGCTTGATGGTTGGCCAAAAAAGCTATACCGCTGAACTGTTAAAAAGACATGATGGTGTTACCCCCAAAACATGTCCCATGCTGAAGTCCGAACATGAAGAACCCCTTGAAGAAAACCTTACCACCGAAGACATAAGGGCTGCTCAGGCGATCACGGGAGAACTCCTTTGGTTAGCAGGTAGGAGTAGACCCGACTTGTCATATGTGGTAGGTGCCATGGGTCGCCAAGTGTCAAAAAGACCAAAGTGGGTTCAAAAGGTAGGAGACCATGTCTTAGGGTTTTTGAGCACAACACAGGACACATGCCTGGTGTACCGCCCTTGCAGCAAGGATCACGGTGCTTTAGGTACTCTCCAGGTACCCCGACATGGACGTTTGCTGGAAGCCTTTGCAGACATCTCCTTCGCTCCGAATGGCGATCGAAGTCACCAAGGTATCATCATTTGCGCTGCTGGATCACCAATTCAGTGGGAAGCCTCTCGACAAGCATTTCATACCATGAGCACAGCGGAAGCTGAGTTGGTAGGTTACTGTGAAGCTGCCACTATGTTGAAATCAGTTGAGGCTCTCATGAAGGTCATTCACAGGTCATGTCCAAGTGATGGTTCGGTTGACGGTTCGCATGTTGACAACAGTTTTGAAAAAGTGGTTTATGGGGATAATTCCAGTGCTTTGAGCATCCTAATGAATCCGGATGGGGGGTGGAGAACAAGGCATTTACGTCTTAGATCCTCATGTCTCCGAGAACTTTTAAGGGATGACCCTCAAAACTGGAAGGTTCGACACCAACGGGGAATCGACTTGCCTGCTGATATGTTGACCAAACCCATAGTGTTGCAAAGGGAATGGATCAAGTTTTGGCATTTGTTGGGTTTTCATGTTGACCCCGAAATCCCAAAATATGGTGAAGACAGCCCCAAAGCAAAAACCAAAAACAAACCTGCCGTGCCGAGCCCTGCTTCAGGACTTGATAGCACTAAGGAAAAAACTGAGGAAACTGATGATGACCTCACCGTGAAGAAAGTCAAAGCACTGGTTTGCATTGCTGCGCTGTCTACGGCTGCTATGGCGAAGTGCTATGCAGCTGACCTGCGGCTGAAGTGCGCTAACCTGGTGCTGGAGCTGGCAAAGTGGCTTGCTGCTGTTTGGCATTCTCCACCTTCAAACGAAGGTTCGCCCAAAGAGGCCTGTTCAAATGAAGGGTGGGAGGTGGAAGAAACATCAAGAGCCATTGGCCAGAAGAAAGTCCAAAAAGCCAGGGGACACGAACCGGCTGCAACAAATCTTCCAAGGGAAAATGAACCTGGAAGATCAACCCTGAAAAATGAAACCTCGAAATGTGTGGAAGCTCCAAGGGAAAACGAACCTGGAGACAACAATCTTGGGGAGTTTTGGGAACCCTCAAATGAAGTTTGTTGGGACCACCGTGAATACCATACCCCTCAAGAATTTTGGGATTGTAACCCTGAAGATGAAGTTGGGGATTGCGTGGCGTGGCACTCTTGTGGACAGGCGCAACATGTTTTGGAGTCCGTTGGTTGTGACTCTCCAGTTGGAAAACATGACGTCAGTTCACGGCCACTGTTGGCCGTTAAGGACCACTGCCCCACGGGCTGCCCCAGTCGTAGTTTGGTCAAACTCGCAGCCATGGCGCCGAAGATGTCAAAGCCGAAGCCACCTGTGCCGCCGCAGGTGTTTGAACCTGCTGCTGTCGCTGCGCCGCCTGTTGCTGCTGCGCCTATGCCTGCGGCTGCTGGCCCAAAACGAAAAGCTCCACCGCTGATGCTGCTGTGTGCATCGGCTATGGGAGATGCTGCAAGCTCTGCGGGTCGTCCAAAGCAAGACCCTTACATCGGCACTTTGCCGAAGTTCCCACCTGCGAGAAGGGAGGCTGAAAAAGCCCAGAAAAAATCTGGGGGTACGGGGCTAGATGAAATGCCTCGACATGGACCTTGGTTGGATGAAAAATATCGCCAGCCGAATACAACTGGAAAAAAGGACTCTTGGTCCGTTGCAAAATGTGGGAATGAGATCTTCCTGGTGAAGGTCCACAGAGCGCCTCGAAAACAGCGCTTCCACCCACTGCACCGCTCAGCACCTGTTGAGGCGAAGTTTTTGACAGGTGAGAGGGTTACCAAGGCCTTTTTCCTGAACCCTGCAGATGATGGTCCGGGATTTTTGGTCTCCGACAGATGGGACAATCCCGTTGTCCGGTCCGAAGCAAAATGGACTGGGTACACTTTCCTCACCATGAGGAACGAAGCTTTGGAAGGTCTGAAAATACAGCTGGAACCAGCTGATACCGCTGATGGACCTCCGTGGCCTGCTGCTCCCCCTGCAAAGGAGGACGACATGGACGTGCACGTCGGTCTTCACAGTGAAATGCTGACTCCAAGGCGCCAAAGACCCCAAAGGGAACCTGGCCTGGTAATCGGCCGTTTGTACCTGGATGGATGCCTGGCTTCAAGTGGAACTGGGACTTTGTCAAGTGCTGAGTCTCAGGAAACAAGGCTGGTCCCGATGCATGACCCGACCAGCCCCTACAACAAAACTTCAGGAACTACCTCGGTGGGGTACAATCGTGGTGGTGGTGGCATCATTCGACGTGGTGTTGCTGCTCTGGAGCCGGCCTCTTCGAGCTCTGGATATGATCCACGACTCCCCAGGTCCTATTTGCCTCTGACTGAGGATTGGGACGTGCCGCTGGTAGAATGGGCTCTTGTCACTGATGACGAGGATGAAGAAGATGAAAACCTCAACAATGAGGAGGAAGAGCCTGTGCCTTGAGGATCTGGCTTTATGCTGCTGGAGCTCTACTGAGGGCCGGAGGCTGAGTTTTGAATGTTTTCCTGAACTGCAGTAAACTGCAGGGGGGAGTGTGGTTCACCCGATCGAGCCATAACTCCATTTGCAGTTACATGTGGTCAAAGGACCATAAGGTTCAAAAGTTGGATGGCATGCAACATGGCATGACCACCTGCACAAAGATGACACGCCATTGAACAAATGGCTCAAGATGCAAGCTCTTGAAAAGATAGAGCGCGTCAGCAGCTGCAAAGTTGCACCTGTGTGAAAACCACGGCTATAAATGGAAACTAACAGTAACCAAGAAGAACCCGTTTAGTAGATGACCATTTTTTGTGGACTATCAAAGATTGACCATGCCATGACTCGATGATTCTTCTCCCTGCACCGTCAGGTCCAAGAATTACAAGATGCGCTGGCGGAGCTGCGTGTGAACTGCGCAGACGAGATGGAGGCGTTTAGAAATCGTCGTCGATTTCGTCCCCATGCAACCATCATTGACATTACCATGGTTTCAAAGATTTTTAAAAAAGAAGTCACATAAAAATCCCGAGTCACCAATTTCCATTTACTGAAAGTGTTTGTCATGTTTTTGAACAAAGTTAATATTTAACTATGTTAATCCTAACTGTTAAATCACCATACATTTCAACCCATTTAACTGTTAAACCCAAGTTTGAATACCAATCATCAGTTACCATTTATATAAGTGTTTGTCATCACCATTTATATAACTACTGGTTGGTGGTTTGGAAAACTGGTTGGTGGTTTGGAACGTGAATTTTATTTTTCCATTCAGTTGGGAATGTCATAATCCCAACTGACGAACTCATATTTTTCAAGATGGTTAAAACCACCAACCAATAACAGTTAGTTGATATAAAATGGCCCATTTATAGATGATTTTCCCATCTAGAAATCTCCATTTAGTTTAGGGATTTTCCATAAATAACCAGATGGTAACTATATTTACACCAGTTAGTCAACTCAGTTAAATCCGAGTGAATCACCGTCACAGTTTGTTGAGGCTGCGCGCTTGAAAGAGCACCAGGCTTTGGCTGCGACTTCAGAGATGAAGGAGCTACAAAGACCGATATCAGAGGTGTTTATGGGCTTAAAATGGAGGTGTACGGTGTAACCATGAAGAAATAAGGATTTAGTTGATATGAATTGGGGTATTGATTTTACATGGAGTTAATGCGATTTAATAGAAGAACAATGGGATAATCATGGGGTAATAATGGGATATTGGCTAATTAATGGTGATTGATGTGGATGATGTGTTGGTTGTGAGTATTATGGTGGACATGGATGATTCTCAGCCCTAAACCTATGATCTGGATGACTTTGGTCATGACCTTAAAATGCTCCAAAGATTCGAATTTCATAGGATTTAACCATCAGATCCATCAGCTTTAGTGGGATTTAGTAGGAATTTACGCTTTGGTAAACTAACATAGCTATTGACAATTGCCATAGAAATAGTTGATTTACCCATTAGAAATGGTGATTTCCCATAGTTGTGTTAGTTTACCAGAGGGTATAGGAATCTAGAGGCTTCTTTTTTACATGTCGTTGGTGGTAGGAGCGACAAACCGGGGACTTTTTTTGATGGTAACCAGTAACCCACTCCTCGTCGGGTGACCACCTAGATTTGGCTGAATCCCCATGTGCCGGGAAGAGGATCGAACTCAAAATGCTGGATTTTCAGTGTATTTCCAGCACGCCGAGAAAACCGGAGCCGGAGGGTAAGCAATGAAGTCATGGGATCGTCCACAAAAACTGGAGGATTTTACAACGAAAATATGTCGGGAGCAACTGAGCCGTTCAACAGATTCGCGAGGTTGAAAGATTGACGAGTTAGGCACTGTGAACTCAGAATATGAGCAATGATATTGGGGATTGGATGATTGGTCCATTGCAGGTGGAAGGACGGCCCATTTCTTCAAAGAACTGTTTGTGTTGTTTCATCCGAAGTGTTTATTGTTCCACCTGTCATCCCAGACTTGGAGAAAATTGGAGCTTCGACTGGATTTTCCTTTGATTTGGGAGTAAAACGGTCGTTTCCTATGTTTCCTTTTCCTTTAACCAATGCATTACCCTCCAGTAAATGAACATAGACCTTGCCAGACAGGGGTTGGAAGATTAGTGAAACTACGAAAAAAGGGTAACATTTTCCGGGTCGAACTGTTAATTTACCAGAAGGTAACATTATAACAATTATTCTGGTCGGTGGTTTGGAACATTTTTGATTTTCCATAATATATGGGATAATCCTTCCCATTGACTAATATTATTCAAGATGGTTAAAACCACCAACCAGTAACAGTTAGTTGATAGGAAGTTGATACACTCAGGAATACATAGTAACAACCACTTGGTATAGATAATTCTGGCCCCATTTTTCGAGGAGCAACTGACTTTGGCGCCAGCGCGAGAAGAGGCCAGAAATGCGCAACACGTGAAACCCGTGATAACTGGAGAAATATATATGGGTAAATTATAACGACCTCACTGTCCTCCCTCAATGGAATCATGGTTAATAAGGGGAATCATCCAAACATGGCCCAACTATTCAGGTATATGTGTGAATAATAATTAATCATAATCATGATATAGATATAATATCAACCACAACCTTGGATGGCTAGTTTCATGATGTTTTTGTTGACATTAATAATCGTAATATAGACATAATATTTTTGAGTAGATGACAATGATAGTAATAACCTTAGATAATAGCAACAGTAACAAAGATAGTAATAATAATGATTATCATCATTACCATCATCCCCATGGGTAAACTGTTTAAGTGGCATGTTCTCTGGTTTCGTTCACATAGCTTTCTAAAATCACAAGCTCTAATTGGTAAGGGCATCCCAGTGGATTTTTGATAGGCATACCCCATGTTCAATGGAAATGTCAGGATCCTCAAAAAATGAGGTACCAGACACCATGCATACCACAAAAACCTACAAAACCGGCATTTTTCGAGGTCATATTTGTGGGCATGTTCCAGCACATAGGCCGGTCACATAGCCTTGTAAAACAGCGCCTGGTTGGTGAATGATGAGTGACTGGGGATGCGAAAATCAATCGATTGGGGATGATCATGATCCATTTTGCATGACAAATTCCATGAAATCCCATGGAAATCCTTATCGAATCCATTTGTATCACATGGAATTCAATGCCAGAGGGTACGATTTTGGAGGGATGATCCTCCAAATTATAGTTTATAAACCCCTATGAACCATAATTATGTTATTCCCTGTGGATCATATCAACTATATGCTGGTTGGTGGTTTCAAACATGAATTTTATTATCCATGTCATATATGGGATGTCATCCTTCCCATTGACTAATAACAGTATTTTTCAAGATGGTTATTTCACCACCAACCAGATTTATTAACAGTTAGTTATAGATGATTTTGCCATTAATAGATGATTTTCCCATCAAAACCTCCATTCATAAGGGATTTTCCATTTCGCTATGATAAATAACTATATCTCCCAGTATAATGTTCGTAAAGCAATAGCCAACCACCTTCAATATCACCATGGTGGTCCAATCAATCCATGTGGTGCTTTGGCATTGCTTTACAGCCATCAATGTAGGTGATTTACCATCTGGTTATTTAACATAGCCATGGTATAGATGGTCCATAGAAATAGATGGTTTACCGAACTTAAACATGGGTGGATTTTCCATGGCTATGTTAAATAACCAGATGGTAAATCAACAAACATAACTGGGGCTCCAGCCATATGAAGTTACTGTATATCTCCCATGAACTAATATTAATAGTTATGTATCCTCTGGTAAACTAACATAGCTATTGAAAATTGCCATTTATAGTTGAATCAAAGTTATGTTAGTCTACCGGAGGGTATCCAATCTGACCAAGTTCTGGTCATAGCTGAGGCGTTACAGGCGCAGTTGCACCAGGCAGAAGAGCGCCTGCAGAGCGAAAGCGAGGAAGTGCAGAAGCTGCGTCGTGACGTGTGCCGCGGTGGCCGCGGTGCGTTGTTCAGCGTTGCGACGCTGGGGGGTGGTGGAAATTCCCATGGTGAAATAGTGAGGAATGGGGGATGAACAGGGATGAACATGGTGGATTTCATATCGAAATACGGGGAAAGCATATGGGAAATTAATGGGATTACCTTCGGGAAAACGTGGAAAAAGATGTGGAAAACCCAGGGTTTACCTGGGAAAAGGATCTTCAAATGATAAGTTTTCGACATCTTTTTGTATGATTTTCCAAAGGTAACCACAAGAAAAATGGAAAAGCCATGATTGATTTGTTCATCGCAACAACATGCAACAACTATTTTTGCCGGATGTTACGTTTCATTCTTTTCTGGGGGATGTTATCTTTTGAAAGTTCGCATATGTTTGCCATATTCAAATATATTCAATATTATTTGGTGTTGGGGTTTAATGTCAACCCTGATAAGCCCCAAACGGCTGTTTAATTGGGATGGTACCATCAAAAAGTATCAGATGAAATGACTCTTGGAGGAGTACCTTCCTAATTTTCATAAACCATGGTTTATTCATGGCTTGACATTGTATAAATGTATCATTCTATCCCATCACATCCCATGAATATCCAGATTGATGTTAACCATTATTATAAAATCTATATTTAAAAATAGTGTTTAACCATGATTATATCACCATGTTTAAACCACTAATAATAATCCATGTCATTTCAGATAGGTAATAATAATTTGTTTACTGATTTAATGCCTATTGATTTCACCCACTTATCTTCCCCATGTTCATCTATATTTAACCATTATACCACCATGTTTAAACCACTAATCCAGTGTTGACATTCCCCTTATATTGGGGATATATTTCTTGGGGGATGCAATATAGGGAAAGGGCTTGACCGGGACCCGGTCGGGGACCGATGTTGCGTAAGTTCGAACCCTCTGTGAATTCGATCTAGTAAAAATAGCGCTGTTGATGGTAGATATACTCAATGGCCATTTCAGGATCCGATAAATTGGAGGTACCTACCATATATAAGGCCTATTTTTCAGGCCTATGTAAGGGAATATCACCAGAAAGATCACATTACATAATATAACCATAATGACATTACATAAAAATTCTATAGCCATACAATATAACATCACATAACCTGGTTGGTGGTTTCAAAGTGACGAACTCATATTTTTCAGAGGAGGAGGTATACCACCAACTAGTGGTTATATTTGATATATGTATGGCAGATATAGCCATATTATATATATATAGCCTATATATAGAGCCATATTAAATAAGCGTAATATAGCCATATTAAATTTCGAAACGCCCCTACTTTGGGACCTCCCAGTGGCTTCAGGCGAGAGCAGGATGAAGCTTTGGCATCTTTCTGGGGCTTGCAATCTTCCTATACCAAGGAGGTGGCAGAAGCCACAAGGTGCGCCAAGAAATGGAAAAAACGAGGCTAGATGTGCTACGGTAAACTAACAGTTTGCTATTTTCAAACTCACCAGTTCAATAGGTAAATCAAATATAAATGGGGAATTTTCCATAGCTATGTTAGTTTACCAGGCCAGAGGCTATCAATGGTAAAGTTAGTACATTTCCCAGCTCAAAGTTGGAGTTTCTTTGGCAGGTATCCAAGATTCACCATGATTTCACGAATCAGATGTTTAGGTTACCCTCCAATAAACTAACATAGCGATGGACAATCACATGTTTTCATTGGTAAATCACCTATACATGGACCATGTTCCATAGCTATGAGAGTCTACCAGAGGGTAGTTCTAGTTGGTTTTGGGAAATTTTATAACAGTGGCAGTTTTTTATATTTTCGGCTGAGTTGGTTGTATGTTATGCTGCTTGGCACAAGGATTGGACGAGCGTTGGGGTTCCAAATCCTCTCAGGTATCGTGAGGCGACGTGCAACTTGCAGGAGGCCCAAGTTGATTGGTTTGAACCCCCTGAAAAGTATTTGTTAGTCGGAATCATTAATGTGGTTAAAACAATACACAACCCATTTGGGAATGGTTCATACCACCTACTTATGGTGAAATTGGGGATGGTTTATGGCTTTGTTTTACCAACATTATTGCAACATTATTGGTTGAAAAACTACGCAAAATCAAGCATGTTGCAAGCCACCAGCCAGTTGTAACTCCACTGATTTTGGTAGGTCTTTTTTGGTCAATTTTTGAGGTTTCTGGCTATGAAAAATCGAAAAGAATTGCTGCAGGGTAACTTTCAATGTATTTTTCGAAAGTACCCTCTGGTAAACGTTTACATAGCTATGGAACATCACCATTTGGAGTAGGTAAATCAACTGTGAATGAACCATTTTCAATAGCTATATTAGTTTACAAGAAGGTAAACTTGGCAGGAAGCAATGTTTTAACCACAAAACAAAGGCGGTGTTCCTGCATATCTTCCCTCAACACATGCAAGGATCAACCAGTCCAACCAAAAGATACTAACCAGGGCGCTGGGATTAATCCACTAGTTACCCTCTGGTAAACAAACATAGCTATTGAACATGGCCCATTTATAGTGGATTTACCCATTGAAAATGGTGATTTTCCATAGTTATGTTAGTTTACCAGAGGGTAATTGTCGCAAAAAACGTGTTTTTTAATGGATGAAATAAGCCAGTTACGTCCGTCGAAGTAGATCAATGCTGGTTGGTGGTTTCATTGTTTTTTATTTTCCATAATATATGGGATGTCATCCTTCCCATTGATGAACTCATATTTTTCCAGATGGTTATTGCACCACCAACCAGTTGGGAATTTCATCATCCCAACTCACTTTCACTCATATTTTTCAGAGGGGTAGGTTGAAACCACCAACCAGTCCCCTTTCCGGGGAATCCCTACCAGGAGGTCGAAAGCCTTTCCAGATCTCAGCTGGCAGAGATGAGGGAGAGCCGCCTAGACCTGACCCGGTGAACCGAGGGCACAATTCTGGGTTATAGTGACCTCACGTCGTGACCGAACCCTGGGATCATGCTTAGTGAGAGGAAAATGAATTATTGTAATTAATTTGCACCAGAATATATGTGTATATACATATACGCAGTACACACACATATATATATAGTTATCTATTTGTTTATTTATATCAAAACCATTGGCCATCCATGTTTTTCGTCTTGGTCCCCAAGCTTGACTTGGCTATCTTGGCCATCCATGGTGGAAGCTGAGTTTGCAGAGCTATCACCGATTTGATGGGAAGCCGTAGAGAATGTTGACCCCAGATTAATAGTCTCCATTGGTTCATTGGGTCAGCTCAAAAAAACTGATAGATTGCCATTAAAAGTGCTAACTCCTGGCTTATTATACCATGAAGTAGAATTAATAGCCATTCATACACCGATTTAATAGCCATTCATAGTGATAATAGCTCATCCCAGGTTCACATTGATCAATAACGAAAACCATAGATTTTCCTATGAAATATGGGGCTTAAACCAGTAAAATGTCCCGTGAGAACCAATCCATTGAATTGATCGTCCTATTTTTCCCTGGTTGGTGGTTTGGAACATGAATGGATTATTTTTTCCATATATTGGCTGGTTGGTGGTTTCAAACATTTTTTGGAATTTTCCATCATATATGGGATGTCATCCTTCCCATTGACGAACTCATATTTTTCCAGATGGTTATTGCACCACCAACCAGTTGGGAATTTCATCATCCCAACTCACTTTCACTCATAGTTTTTAAAGGGGTAGGTAGGTTGAAACCACCAACCAGTCCCTTTCCCGGCTTAGGCAGTGAAAAGGATGAGGCGGACCTTCGCCAACAGGTTGCTACTTTGAAAGGTCAACTGTTGCCACTGGAAGAGAAGTTGTGGCTGCGGGAAAGCCAAGAGCCTTAGATGAAAACAGGGTGATTTGGTGGACCTGAAACTGGTACCTCACCTCCCAAATGCTTTTGTTGGATAGGGAAGATGACGGAAAATGATGATTTAAACATATTTGAATATGTTTGATTCTATGGGTTGTCTATTTTCAGATGAACCCGTTTTTTGTTTGCGTCGAACAATCCAATGGAAGCTACTGGGAATAACAATCCACCTTGGGGAACCTGGGTATATATTGAGTAAATAGTCTTAGTTTGGGGAATCTTTTGGACATCTAGTGGGAATCTAATGGGAAGGGCTTGGTACATGTTCCTTTTTGATAATGTGTGAATAACAGAATAGCACTTGGAAAAGGTACCTGTTGGAGATCCTATTCCCTTTTTGCGTTGGGTGATATGTACTATCCTTCGATTAACCAACATAGGTATGGAAATCAGCATGTTTAATAGCTATATCCTCTTTTTCAATGGGCCATGGCTTCCAGTTCGCAAAGTGTTTGTTGAATGCTACTGGATGGCGTTCAAATGAGTCCCAAGGACCTGCGCGCGTTCCAAGCAGTCTCTTCCAGTCTAAAGCAGCTGCCTCAAAGCTTAGAGGAAGAGATTGGAGCACCGGAAGACGCCAGCACTGCTGCCAGTGGTACCTCGGTGATGTTACTTAATTCCCCTCCAGATCCCTCCAGTAAACATACAAAAAGCTATGGAAAATGTGACATTTATAATTTACCTATTAAAGTCGTGTTTTTCCATATTTTTTTTATGTTGACCAGAGGGTAAACCATTGCTGTTCTATGAATCCCATCCCAAGTGATGGCAAATAAACCCAAGTTATGGGACCTTAGTTGGAAAATATGGGATAGTATGGAGTAAGAGGTATCCCCCGTTCATATTAAACACACCCTTCATCCCTTTGGTCCCAAATATTCGAGTTCATCTTCAAAATCAAGGGGTGGTCTGAGGGCTCAACGGGGGGAGTGGTGATTTTTCTCAGGCAGAAATGGTCCATCTGCTTTTCACCCACATCAAAGCCACAAAGCCCCAAAAAAAGTCGATTGCGTCGGATGATGTCGGATGAGTTATGTTCCCCCTTGATTTTCCACCCTAGAAATGTGCGATTTGACCATCATTAGTTTGACTCATCTTTTTTGAACCGAAACCCAAGACCTAGGCAGCTTGGTTCGCTCCGAGTGGTGCACCAACACCATCCAGAAGCTGGCTGCCTTTGCCAGCTCAGTTCTCCAAGAGAATGCTCAGCTGAGGCCGGGGCCCTGGGAGTGACAAGTTAGTAGGTTAGAAGCCATTATCTAGTCAGCCCCAGGGGTATAGAGTACTAACCTATAGGTACTATAGTACCTAACATATAGTTATAGTTGACTGATAGATACCATTATCAAGTTGACATGCTCTCTATAGAGTACTAGTTGGTAAACCATGGTAAACTATATAGGTGGTGGCAAAAGAAACCACTTAGACACTAGTCCATCAAAGTATGGGCGCGACGGAAACCCATTCAGAAAAGATTTCATAAAAATGGTGGATATTGTCCACATTTTTAACGGTTTGCGGAGGTGTATGTTTCCATATATTGGGAATTTCAAAATCCCAACTGACTTTCATATTTTTCAGAGGGGTAGGTTGAAACCACCAACCAGCTATAAATCCCCATTCATAATCCCTATAAAATCACTATAAATCACTAATATTTTTCTGCGGTGTTGAAACCACCAACCAGTGTATACCTGCGATAGGTATTGGGATATCGGAATATCATGGTGGATTATGATTTCTTGCCAGTGGCGAATGATGCCGGGGTTTTTCGATTGATCGGCTTTAGATGGCCGAGGGGAAAACCGGCTTAGGAAACCATGGTGGTTTTACCTATCATCTTTGGCTTCTTGCAGATTTCTCCATCAAAAATTCTAGACCTATAGACCTAAATCATACTCTTTCAGTGTCATTTCAAAACATATCCCAGCAGCATATCGTCGCCTGTTGTTCTGCGCCCTTACATTTTTGATATCCAAAAGACGGACCGGGTCTTTCTGGCGACCATCCCCAGAAGAAACAAACACGAGATTTTCCAAGAAAAAAAACATAAATAAAGCGCTGAATGGGAGATTCAATTAGTTGCTTATTTATGGGAGTTTCATCTATAAATGGAGGATTCAAGGGGAAATAATGGGAGATTCATCGAAAACATGGAGATTTTTCATGGGAAATTCAGAAAAAGGATTGCTGAAAAATTGGGATGATATGGGACAATGTGGCTAACCCAATGATACATCATCCTGAATATATAGAGGTTTACTATTGGGTATGCCCTTATTTGGGATTATGCATCCCTGGTTTGTTAATGGGATGGTTTATGATTGGGTTTACCACGTTAATGAAAGGGTATTCTATCACGTTCAATTGGAACTATCCCAACTTCGACCCTAGTTCAATATTTGGAACAAAAGTTAGGCTTGGTGGGCCCCTCATGTGTTGCCAACAATTCTTCAAAATGTAATGGTAATTTAAGGTTACGTGTAATTGTCCAAGATCGGAGTATATAATCCATATAATCCTTTGTTGAACTACCCAGTGGTCGGGAGGGAGCTAAGCAGCTAGTGGTATCCATATTCCCTAGCATTTGGGGGGCCAGTTGGAGCTACAAATTGAATTTCCCAGCCATAAGATCGTTATCCTTTAACCTTAAAATCCATCAAGTTAAAATCCAGCAAGTATACATCGTGCTGAACCCTTTATAATTTTATAATCCTCATTCATAGAATCCCTTGTTGAACAATATCATTCAACCTTTTTCAACCTTAGTATTTCCACATTTTCCCACATTGTTCTGCATGTTTTTGGTTATTTTCCCGGATTTTCCTACATTTTTTCGCCATTTTCCCGGCTCTTTTTTGTTCCGGGCGTTACGGCCCTACAGCTGAGGTGGACGGTGGAACTGGCGTCTGCGGCCAAGGCAAGTCCCAGCCAGGCGTCTCCGGCGTCGGCGTCGGCCTCTGCGGCGGCGGATGAAGCCGGAGGGCATCGGGTGGTGGCTGGAAGAAATGGGCATCTGGGCCTGGTGAAATCTGGGCAGCTTCAGTGGGGAGTTTGTCGTTTTTTTTGGTAGGGAATATATGTATAATTATATATATATATATATCTATATATCATAATTTATATATATATATATTATAGAGATAGATATATCATGGTGATATTTTAAAAGGAAATAAAATTCCCCATTTTTTCATTTTAGTGAGGATATATTAATTGGTGAATTATAATGGGGAGTTTTATGTGGAAATATAATCTGTCCAGTGGTTAGGAGCTAAGGGGCTAGCGGTATTCATATTCCCTATTCAATGGGGAGCCAGTTGGAGCTACAAATTGAGCTTCCCAACCATCTAATACTAATGGTGATAGAGTTGTATCTACAAGGTGCTGCCCCTCCAGTGATGTTTGTTGGTAAACCATAGTAAGTATGTCAATATATCATATATCTACCATAAACCAGAGTGAAATGAGAGTTATGTTCACCAACTTGTCGCGATTCCGAACTGGGGCACCACCTTGTATAAACCAAAAATGGGACGCTGGGCGGACGGCCTGGAACTGGGCCAACAATGGGGAGTTGGTGCGATAGTCATCATGATTCAATAGGGATATATATATATATATAGCATTATATATATTGGTTGGTGGTTTCAAACATTGTTTATTTTCCATAATATATGGGATGTCATCCTTCCCATTGACCAATATTTTTCGGAGGGGTTCAAACCACCAACCATATATATATATATACATATATTTGAGGCCCCATATATGACTCAATGTTATTGTTATTCATGATTAATATGACTACTTTATGGTTATTCAATAACAGTAAAAATCATATTCATGTTTGTAATATATCTAAATACCCTTTGGTAAATGAACATAGACTCATTTGTAGTGGAAAGTAATCTTCCAACCCCTATCTGCCATGTCTACATATGTCTACATTAATTTACTGGAGGGTAATGTTTAGTTGGAACATAATGGTGATACACTTGGGGATAAAATCAATAGATGCCAAATGAGAATCTCATCCATGTATTTTTGTTAGAAAATGGTGGAATAAGGGGATAATGATGGGATGTAATGGCTTACTGGTATAATCATGAATATGATATGAACCAGGGAGTTTTCCTGAGGCAACATCGAATGGTTCACACTGATTTAAAGATGAACATAGGGCTTGAAAGGTAATGAATGTGAAAATTAAACTAGATACGGAAAATGGATAAAGATCAATGATCTATGGGAATAATGCTTGTATAATGTGATACAGTGGTGATATGATACTAGTATGGGTTTCAAAGTATACAGTAATTATGGAAATTACAATGGTACATATGGGAAAAGGGGAAATTGTATGGAAATGTGATTTAAACATTCAATTTTATGTGTGTTGTTTAGGAGTTAAAAAAAGTGATTTTCCGTTATGGAAAATGGATGAACCACCAGTGATTTTCCATAGCTACTGTGGATGGTTGCGAAATCCTGCATCACCAATTTGGGATGATTGAAAGCCATCCAAAATCATGGAATAAACCATCAAGTGGTGATTCGGATTTCGCTGCCGGATCCACAGTATTCGTTCAATTTTCAACGGGTTAACCATGGGTAACCAGCCATTTCGAGTGGGGCACTAGGATTTAATGCGATTTAACGGCATTGAAATGTGATTGATTTTAGCACAGAGGGACGGAAG